>VZRL01007051.1:103528-131179 GCA_013397895.1 Origma solitaria
AAAAAAAGTAGCAACATCAAAAACAAAGCCTGAAATACACACACTTGTTTTATGCAGACATTTAGGTAGCTAGCCAGCTCATCTTTATATATGAGTCAGGCAAATGGTCAGTGCAGGAGACTATTTTCAACTACTCTTGAAGAGGGGAGTGAGACACTTTCAGAGATCAAGCATAATCAATTGCAATTTGTTTCCATCATTTTCATGGGTACAAAAGGAGCTTTTCTGTAGAGGACCTGAGCTGACAGAAATAAAATGAAACAAAAGCCACATAAGAATTATCTGGACAATTTAAAGTATAGGAGGCTTTGGAAAGAGCTGTAAAAAATGTTTTACAGGAAACATAAAACTATTGAAATACACTAGTTTTCTTTTACTGATGCTATTATTATTCCTTTCTTGCTAAGATGAAAGGTTTAGATATTGTCTAGATTACTTCAGAGAAAATAATTTACTCTGAAAAAAATTAAGAAAAAATACATCACAGAATTGGATTGTACTAAATGACAAAGCTTAATTTTTCAGCACCACAAACCTGTATTTGTGAACTGAATCAATACTCATCAGCTCTTCATCTCAAGGGAAAGGCTTCACAAGATAGAAGCTTGGTCTGCTTATAAAAATACAGGGAAAGAAAGCTAGATAGCAGTTTCAAAGGACACTCTTCTCATTATAGTTAATTCTGACTATTTGGTTTGCATTTTTTGTCTTGGTGGGTTTTACTTGGTTTTTTTTTCTTTTTCCCTGAGAAAAATACCAAACTTACTGAGTAATATTGACTATTAAATTTTTCATTCCATAATCAAAATACACTGTCCTTGTAAGGAATATCAGCTAGCAATAGAAAGCTTAGAGCTGAAAACTCAGCTTAGCGTTTTCACGTTGTGTGGTGAAATGAGTCAAAATAAAACATTTTAAGGTGCACAGAAAAAAACAGTTTAAAACACAGTTTTCCTTTTAAAAGAAAAGGCCTCTGCTAGCACTCATGACTTTTAACTTCATTTTCTGTGAGCATTTGTTCCAAAATATCTGGTTGTTCAAATGAACATGAAAAGCAAATAACAAAGAACAGAGATCATGGCCAAAGCAAGTTCATTAAATAATACAAATAAATATTTGTCTATGGATTGGGTTTTTTTTTTTTTATTTTCTATGCTTTGCTGTCAATACTAGATTATAGGGAAGATTTATCCTGCTCTTGTGCTAAGTTCTGTTGAATTCACCTGTCTGAGAAGTCACATCAGAACAACATAGGGAATCAGTCTCTTGATGCTGAAAAAATCTTCAAAAACCAGTTAATATGACTATGCTTGTGATAACAAGAAAGAACTTAAAACAAAAAAGGTATAATTAGATGTGAATGAATCTCGTCCAGGGGTATCCTCCATGTCTATATGAACTCTGCTTATCTGCAAATCTATAGAATGGGATTCTCTACAGACACCTGGCATCAGTAAGTCACGTTTCAAGAACACAGATTAAGATGCAACCTTAACAGGTTTTCAGGTGAGGTAGTTATTCTGTCATGCACAGGCTGAGATTTTAAAGCTCTTGACATATGTCCAGGGTTTGGCTCACACAGGCACATGCTCTGTGTAGGTCTAACACAGCACACTCCAGCTGCACCTCTGCACTCAGACTTTCCCTTAGTGTGTGCTGCATGCCTGTTGGTCATGTAAGTCTCATTCCACAATGCTGGCAAAATGAAGCCAGAGTGTGTCCAGACAAGAGATATGGAGAATGCTCAAGTCCCAAAACAGTAAAGCAGCAATGGAGGCTTATACACTTTTTCACTACTTCATGTTAATGTTAAAATATTCAGGTTTCTTGTATTGTAAGGTTGTGGGAGAAAGGGCCCTGTATAATAATAATAATAATAGTAATAGTAATAATAATAATAATAATAATAATAATAATAATAGTAATAATAATAGTAATAATAATAATAATAACAAAAACAACAAAAGAAAATTTAAAGGTGAAATACTGCTACATTGGAGTTAAAGGCAAATCTCCTATTCCTCTCTTTTCCTTGTGTTTCTAATTTAGATCAGAATCAATGCCTTAATTATGCTTGTAGTAGAACGTGCCTGGCACTGAGAACATAATTTTCATTTATCCGTTAAGAAGAAAAGCAAATTGTTGAGCCTGCATCACTCTGCATTCTTGTTATCAGACTGACTTGCCTTTTCTTGGAATTGCTCCACAATTGAGATTGCAATTTAGTTTTTGATTGAATGTTTTGCACATTGAATTTCACTTTAGATTTTCTCTAGCTGTTTTAAACTGAAGTATGAGTTCAGTTTACTAACTCTTTGAATAACATTGTATGCAGAGCAGCATCTTGGGTGACAGAAGCCTAAGGAGGGCAGAGCTACTGAGATCTCTCTTAGTTGGCCTCAGTTATATTTGGAAGAATAAAGCCACTGGTCCTGTTAAAGAGAGCTATACAGCCTATGGGACGGTAATTGAAACTCCTGCCCTCCCAGGCCTTAGGCAAGTTAACTGCAGGAGAGATGATGTTCCCTCTTGGAAGTCCATTTTGGGATGAAAAGCACAGGTGAAAATTTTAGGAGGGCTGTATAAAAGAGGGAGGAATCTAGTTGTCTGAGTCAGTTCACAGATATACAGCCATTTTTGAAAGCAATAAATTCACTTCTGCTGTCCAAAAGGATACACTTTTCTTCTTGTCCCCAGCTACACACTCCCAATTGTTAGCACAAGTATTCATGCAGCAATGCAAATTGATCTACATTACATATAAATCAAGAAACAAACAAACATTTTTGCACCAGATAGTGATATAATCTGTTTCTTTGGCCATCTGGTTGGAAAAATGCTCTTACTCTGTGCAGATATGGGAATCAGACTGCTTCTTTTGTATGCAGGGCAGATTTATGGTGAATTAGAGTGATAGAGTAGTCATGGAATCCACATCCTATTAGCCTGTCAGTCACTCAGCCATTGCAGGGATCCACTTTTATAGTTCTCATGTTAGCCAGGCTGAGAGGACCTCAGCAGCACAGATTCCCACTTTAATTTCTCACAGAAGAGTCCTTGTGCTCCTGGGGTTAGAGCCTGAGGAAAAACTAAACATCAAAATATGCAACAAAGTCAAGCTTTCAAGTGTCAGCGCACATATTGGGATTAATAACATATGAATTAAATAACGTTCCTAAATAACAAATGAATCCTGTTACCCATGCAGGAGTTCCACCAAGGTCACATAAGTGAATGGCCAGGAATTTCAGCAGATCCTTTTTTTTGCTAAAGCACTAGAGACTTGCAGACCTTTGAAAGTAATGAAAGCGCCAAGTTCCCTCCACTTTTATTTCATCTTTTTCTGATGTGAAAGCCTTCTCTGAAGACTGAGATGTTGTCTGTTTAGATGTAATCTGTCTCCAGCATGAAAGGTCATAAGTAAAAACTTGGGAATACAAGGCACTACACAGCAAAACGAGGAGTGTTATGAGGAAATTACTTCCTCTAAACCTCTTTATGAAATTGAAAAAGATATCCAAGTGTTTTTAACTATGCAAAAATGTCAAGGAAAACAAAGGCCTTTGAAACTAAGGCATTGCCTATTCTAACACTGAAGAGCGATGTAAAGGAGTTGGTCGAATCAGGAAGCAGAATCTGGTCATATATTTATTTCATAGTCATATACAGGTTTGAATAAAACAATGGCAGTTTTGCAAAACTGAGCCTCCTTAACTCTCTATGTAGCTAGTACTGAGAAGAAATAATGTCAATGCACCTGAAGAGCTAAGGTACGCAATCCCCACTGAAAAAACTATGAACTTGCAACCTTAATTCTAAGGCATTTTTTGAGTGTTTCTTTTGCAATTCCTATATACAGGACAAAGTGAAAAGAACATTCTGTAGAACGCCTTACCATTTATGTTAGTAAAATTCATTCATCCACAAAAGATTATCCTCTTCGCTCTCTTAAAGAAGCATTATCTGGCTCAGCCCTTTTCTGACTTCTAAGTTCTGTTCCTCCACTTATCTCTGGCCACTTGACTTCACTTTAGTCCGCTGTAATAATGAGAGGCTTCTTTGATAGAAAGCAACATAAAAAAGACTTCATTTCCTTTTTCTTGATTAATTTTGCATCCCACAGTACCTATTTGCCTTGATAGATCAGAAAATCATTTCCCAGGAAATGAATGAATTTAAACAGCACTTATCCTAAGGAGAGAGTAGTGGAATTGCTGCAGCATTTTTCAGGGTTACATTGTTTATGGGCAGATTGTGTGTCCGCTTTAGTGTTTCAACACTGTGGTTTAAATCTTTAGAAAACCTGTGCCCTCATAAGTTTGAAAAAAGAAAAAATACCTTTTTCTTTTTCCTTTGTTTCTTTTTTTCCTTGACTCGTGAAGGTTAATGCAGTTAAATATCCACCCTACATTTTTTCCAGATTGACAAGTACAGGCATATCCTAGTATACTCCCAATTTTATTTAGCAAAAGAAAGGCAGAATTCAAATAACCACTAGAGAAATTACAAATCAGAAGGACAGAAGGATTTTCTTGTTTTATCAAAAAGCAGAGTCTCATGCAGGAACCAACAAAATTTAAGAATGAGTCAGGAGAATTGCTTCAAGCTTAGGCATAGATAATAGGTGATAATAATTAATTGTTAGGAAAGGAAGAAAGAATTAGGTTTTTAACATCCCAAAGAACTGAGACAGGTACTCAAGAGAGATTGCAGTCTGAGAGCCAGAAATTAAATGAAAATACACAGAATGGGGAAAAAAAAAAAAAAAGAGGGAGGAAAAAAAATATTAAAAAATATTGACCAACAGGAAAAGTTGGGTACTGGATAAGATCAACACTTGCTTACAGATCTTTACTATTCAACTCATTGCACTACATCTGTACTATTTGTAAATGGGTCATATGTAGAAGATGTGAGCACAAAATGCATACTTTGCATACTCCTAGAAGAGTCGCGTATAATACAAATTGTCTTACAATCATCTAGCTAAATGCGTAAAAAACATTTTAAAGCAAATACCCCCAGAAAAACCATTAATCTCTGGTAGTCAAACTGCATTTATTTTATTTTATTTTTATTTCTTAAAGAAAATCTCCAATACCATTCAACATCTGAAGAAGAACGAGCATGAGCACGCAGAAAGAAACGGCATAGGTAGAGAAGGTTCTTTTCCAACAGTAGTTAAACAGTGTCAAGACTTCTAAGAAATGAATGTCACAGGGGAGTTTGGAGCTGCAAAGAACTGGGAGCAGAAAGGATAATTTTGACAGGCAAGTGGTCATGCTGACATTGAAAACTGGTACAGTCACCTGTTTTTAGGAAACATAATTAGGCAACACGTAAATCAATTCACATTGCTCAATGGTGAATATGTGTCTCTTTATTAAATTGTTCTGTTTTCCTCAGGTAGTATGTGTGCCAAATGATGTAATTGTTACCATGGGAACTATCCTTTTGTAATAAGAAATTTAGAATAAAACTCTGAGAGCTTCTAAAGCACCACCTGGCAGGCACGTATTATTTTTCTCCTTAAAAAACTATCAGTAAATAGTAAAAAGAAAAATAATGCTCTTCCACTTGTATCCTTAAGTAGCACTTAATTCTTAAAATAGACCTGATAATAGTGGTGTCACTGTTTCTAGAAGAGGTGTTACCTAGTGTGAGTTTCAGATACATGATCATTTATTAAAAACTGAAAAAAACCAGAAAATGGTGAAGTAAAAATACAAATTGGAGAACTTTTTTAGAGAAATTGATGCTATAATGAGCTGGTTTAGAGACAAAGGGATTTTCTAAAATATTGGAGTTTAAATATACTGCTTTTCTAGTGACAATAATAATAATAAAAAAAAATATATATTTGAATCAGAAAAGTGTATCCAATATTCCTCCTCCTTCTAGTCTATTAATCTGACAATCTTTCTAATGCTGGGAAGAGGAGAGGAAAACATGTACTGCAAAAGCACTTGAAATACTCTTCTGGGAATCTGAATGTTTCACCAAGCCTAATATTTTGCAAATGTTGTAATTTTGTGGCAAAATAACACATTTTATTTTTTGTCCAGGGGGAATGCTTAACCATGGTCCTTTTACTTTCTGTTTTTACACCACCTTACACATAAATCACATTTGTATAACTGGTACTGAGAATCAGAAGAAAAACAGTAGTGCCTGATGTTTCTTTTTCCTTCTTTGTTCTTATATAGCTAAGTGGAATCAGATGTGATTAATACATATTAAAAATATATTTTCCCCCAAAATCTGACTTCACAGAATAATGCATTAAATGGAAGCATTTTAAATATTTTTTGAGAAGTTTTATAGCACTACTCACTATTGGAAATCTTCTGTGAGTTAAAAATAAGTGCTTTCTACATAGTACACAGTAGATTCCAACATAAAAGGATAGACTGCAAGGTCTCCTCCAGGCAGCCCTAAGCCATCAGATAATATTTTTCAATACTTAGTGTAATATATGGAATACAAATTTTCAGTATAAACACAATTCATGTGAAAAAGAAATTTTTCTAAAGTTTCTTAAGTTCTGGAAAAACCGATCTTTTACAAAGTTTGTGACTAACTTGTGGAAATTAGTATGATCTTTTTACTAGAATATGCTGTACTCCTGCAACATCTTTCATGGCAAGCCTTTTACTGACATTTATTAATTAGTGGTCTTATCCTGCAACATTTACTCACCTGCATAATTTTTACTTGTGATTGCAATCATTCAGAATTTTTGCATGATTAAGATTTACGGAGTCTATGCCTGTTCAATAGTAAATGAAGCTCAAAAACATATAACTGTGTAGGGCTTTAGGAAATTAATTGGAAGTTGACTCGATGGGGACAGCCATGGGTAAATAAGTTGTGTGTCCCAGAATGTATCTGTAGCAAAAGAGACTCAGATATACTTTTTCTTTTGTGCCAGAGCCCTGATGAACCAGGGTGGCTCCTAGTGATGTGTTCCTTTTTAACCAAATGTGAGGTCTCTCTGAGCAGGGAAAAGGAAAAAGGGAAAAAAGAAAAAAAGGACTAACTGTGTGACTGACACAAAATAGTAGAAAACGAGGAACAGTGTGCGTGTCACAGGATCAAATGTATAAAAATTCCAATGGGTATTCTGTCCTGGGATTTGACACCATCCAGGAAGGGAAAAAGGCCCCATGCTGGCTGTGACCACCCACACTACACAAGACCCCTCCGATCCTCTCCTTGGTGGGGTGAATCTCCTTGGAAGGCATCAGGGAACAGGGTGAGGAGATCCTGCAACTCAGTGAGCACTTAGAATATGAGGGTGTAAATGAAAAGGTGAGGGGAAAGTGCAGCTGCCACCTGGCACTGGATCCTGGCACATTTGGAGGACCCTTGTGCCTGACTTGTCCTCTTGTTGCAGAGGGAAGTTGTTGGGGAACCTAACAGAACAAACCCTGGTATGAGCAGGCTCATGCTCACCGCTTTGTGGCACTGTTTCCAGCTGGTGTGTGTCCAGCGGATCAGGGGATCAGATCTCAATCTCACACATTGGCTTCTTAGCCTTTTTTGAGGTAATAAGAGGTATTTGAACCCTGGGTGAGGACAGGGCATGAATCTGGTGACATGGAGACAGTTAAGTATGAGCTTGCAAAGGTGTTTTCATGGAGATTTCCTGGCCTGGCTGGATCTTGTGCTGCCTGTTCAGGCATGTGGGAGGACTGGGCAGAGGGAAGAGGCCTGGGAAGAAGAAGTGGAGGGTAAGCATGATATATCCTCCTTCAGGACATGCACAAAATAGGAGAGGATTCCTCTATTTAAAGTGTTTTTTGCTTCCTTGAGCAAATTTTGGGGAAACACAACAGTCAGACTACCCCGTGGACGGTGCATGCAGCACAAAGCCAACATCTTTCTTCCTGCCATGACCATTCTTGGCACACTGAGGAGAACTCAACCCCTTGCACACGGGGTCCACGTGGCAGGCATTTGGCTGGGAGGTTTCTCCTTTTGTTGGTGTGGAGGACCTGGTCTCTTCCAAGTGCTTCTAAACCGCAAGGAGCTCCTGGCAGGAAACAAACAGTTCAGAGAAGACCTCTCAGGCTGATGGCCAAAAGCTACTAAAGCCTTTGCTGCCATAAATGGTGCTTTGTTGTGTGGTTTGTGATTACTTGTCAAGACCATGTTATGGCTTCTCTCAGCACAGTTGCAATCACCCTTCCCATCTCAATAGAAGTAATAAGACTGTAAATTCAGTTTTCCAAGGTCCCTAACTGTGCTCTGGGACAGGTGTTTTAATTCTTAGTATCATGTCACAGCCTGTTTCCAGCCCTTTACCCCTTTCCTTCCCATGCTTTTGCATCTTAGAGGCATTGAAGCAGCCATGTGCTTCACAAATTGTCAGCAACAGTATCAGATCCTGAGTCCAGAGCAAGCAGAGTGAGTTATAGCCTTTTAAAAAGTGGTTTGAATGCATTTATGTAACACTTCATACTGACGTAAATGGTCTGCATGATTTTAGCAGAACTACTCAGGAGTAAACATTGTGAGTAAGAGTTTGAACATCAACCATTTATCTGTAAATGCTGGGTAAATGCTTGTTTTTTCAATAAGAAATTATTGTCAGTAACCTGAGTTCATCCTAGGAAGTACAGAATTTTTCCTTACTGAATTACCTAGTCAGGATTGCTAGATGAAGCTTCCTCTAGGGAGAGAGGGTTAGGAAGGGAGAGGATGGCATCTACAGATATTTATTTAGGCTATTAAGGTCTAATTCTCTGCCTGGAGAAGCTTCTCTGTCTCTCCTGACAAGGAGGGAAGCTTCCAGTAATTAGGCACCTAACTTACACACTGCTGCAAAGTGGGCTGAAGCCAAGTCACTGTGCAATCAATTCTACTCCATGTGTCTGGGCCAGCCATGGAAATTCAGCTCTTGTAAAATCTGTTCTTACTGTAACCTCTGCTGTAACCTCCCCTGCCTCTTCTGGGCCCGGTTGCGTACACCACCCTGGCCCAGCTCTGATGTCGCTCAGCAGCACAACTTTGGTCCAGACTTTCAAGGAAATTGTTAAGTGATGAGAAGGTCCAGAGAGTGGGGCTAAGTAGGATAAGAAAGGGAGAATTACAGGCAGAGGCACAATTACAGATGGAGTGTGAGAGTATCTTAAAGATTAAGGAAGAAAACTACCAACTTGGTTGTCATTAAAGAAAGAAAGGAAAAAAAGGACAGTGCAAGGAGTTATTTGGTGTCATTAATGTCAGTGTGTTGTATGTCAGTGGTGTCCATGGGGTGGCAGTTTAGTGAGGGATAGTACCTTAAAGCAAAGAACCAAGGGTTCAGCAACTCAGCAAAACTTAGCAACATTTTAGGGAGCAGCTGAGGCTGATGTTTCTCCTCACTAATACCTGTCTGGGTAGCAAAGACTTTTCAGTGCCGTCATGGGGATGTTGAACACACTAATGTTTATCCCAGGAGTTCAAAATATCTAGCTGCACTTTTCTTTGCCAATAAATTATTGCTTTATGCCTTTGCTTGCAATACGTCCAGCTTGCAGACCCCTCTTTGAGGATAGTAAAATATTCCCAAATAAGATGATCCAAAGATGGGCAGCAACACCTGATGTAAAGACTTGGTAACACCTAATGATAAAGAGGTACATTAGATTCTTAAGAATCTTGCATGGTAAGAGTCAGACTTACTTTGACAGAAACTGTCTTTATTCTTGAAGCTTAGTGATGGTTCTTGTACTCATGCTGTAATTTTCAGAAAGTTTTTCTCCTCAGTATTAATCTTTTGCAAGTGTCGTGAAAGGTCATAAGTAGCACTGTATTTAGAAATCAGAAGAGAGATTGGTCATCAGAGACATTTTCTTAAAAAAATATACTTTAAAGTATGAGGAAAAAAACTGCTTTATAACATATCATTTTCTAGCATGATAGTAGCACTTAAATTTATTTTCATAATTTTCTTCACTCTCATCAACTTGATAAAGTTTACCACTGCCTTTTTCCTCATTTCTTATTCTTACATCTTTCAGTATCCTATAAGGTTTTGAATTCTTTGCCTATATTTTCCAGCCTTAATGTCTAGCAGTTGTTCTAATTCACAGTATTAGTACACATTGCTTTTCTTTTCCTTCATTTTGTTGAGATTAAAATTAAATGGTGGATTCAAAATGGTCAATGATTTTTTTTGTTTATTATGAGATAAAATCATGCTGTACTGCTCACAGAGACAAATAGATTTTTAAACTTAGCACAACGCTAACTGAAAATATTTCAACAATCTCTGTCATTGAATTGGCACATGTAAATAAAGTTATTTAAGAATCTCTGTGCCATTGTTTTTCACCTGACTTCATACATTTTTTCTAAGACTGTCCTCAGTGAGTTACAACTAATAACTGAAATATGTCAAAACTCACCACTCTTTTCCTGCTCTAGGTGCTTTAAGAATGTTTTCCGTATTACACTGACCCATTACATTTTCTTAGTATGGTATTGAAAAATACAAAATCCTCCTGATTAGTCTTTTTATTGAAAACCAAAACCTCCCAATTTTTGTGGCAGAGAGAAAATGCACCTAAACAATGAGGCTTTTAAATAGCCCTGAGTTCTGTAGATGTCATTATCTTTATGATTATAACCTAATAATTTATCCTGTATTAAAACTTCAGTTGGAAACATGACTCGCTTAAGCTCAGGTTAGACTGGTCAAACAAACAGCAAAAATATGTTTTATGTTAATGTAAAAACTAATTATTTGGAAGTTCCAATTTTACCAGAGGACTGCAAAGATGAAAGTGATCTTTCTTGCCTTTCTTCCTTTCTTCCTTTCTTCCTTTCACTTTCTTAAAGGCAATTATACAAATTTCCAGAGCCTTCCACTCTCTAGAAAGTATTTGATCCAAGCTTTGAGGTGTTACTACCCATCTTCCTCCAGAAAGCAAATATACAGATAAATCTAGTTTCTTCAGATATTTTTCATCACAAGAACAACTAGATAATAAGAATAGAGGAAATTCTAGCCTCTCAGGTGAAACTAAGCAAAAACTCTTGAAAATTACTGTCTACTATTTCCCTGCAAGAAATTCTTTCCTTTGCATGCCTTAATAGTCCAGTGATTTCTAGAGAAAAACAAAAACAAACCAACAACTTTTCTCTATCTTCAGTCAGGCTTGGCTGTGGGCTTGATCCTTGCCTCAGGAAATCTCTCCTGCTCCTTATAGCTTATGTTTTCAGGAGGCTTCCAAAACTAGTGTCACTTTGGTGCTACCGAAAGGTTTTTCTCTTCTTCTGTCTTGTCCTCTCATGCTCTGGCACTACAGATTTGTCTAACATGAACTGCTTTTTTGCAACCAGAATAGGCTCTGTCTGTTCAACAAGCACCTCTGTCTCAGGTAGCACCAGGCAGCTGCGCTCGGTGCATCCAACCTCAGCTCAGGTGAGATTAACACAGACGAGGAGTCAGTGAGTCTGAAGTCGTGGTGCAGGGTCTTGTGTTGAGCGGATTTTTCTCTGCATCCCCAAACCATCCCTTTAATGAGGAGGAAGAGGTGTTTCAGAGGAAACAGCAAAGCAATCTTTCCTCCTTGGCGTAAGATCCTGCCTTGCCTGGTACAAAGTGTACAGTACCCACACATCAAATGGTGAACAAGCACTGTATACCACTGACAAATTTTATTAATATTTAAACAGGTATAATATATAAGATATTCAAAATATTTTATAAGAATCATGTTAAATAAAATAGGAAATTCAATTTGGGGCATCTCTTTTTCTTCTTTTCATTTTTGCTCCTTTTACAGAAAGCAGACAGAAACATTTGGGCCCTTTTCACAGTGAAAATTTAACAACATCAACAAATGCCAAAAGATTAGATATATTTTCATGAAAACAGTTTTTCAGGGTAAATTATTATTATTTTCATTGTGTATCTTTTAATGCATAATTTTAATAAATGCTACTACTTTACTTGCAATTCATTCTATACATTAGACAAAGAATATATGTTTACCTCAGTATATTTGGACCAATATCCTACTGAAAGCTTGAGAATAATCAGAGATGCTGTTACATTCTTTCTCAAATAGCATATAAATAACATAAATTGAGAATGATTCCATGTGTTTTCTTCATCTATAGTCTTAACCACTTTCCCTTAATTTGTTTTCAAGAAAGATAAATGGACTTTAAGATTAAAAACTTCTAATGCTTAGGAGAAAGCGGTAGTTTTCTGTACAGAATCTTACAAAATGCTGTTAAATACTTGCCCTGTCCAAAATATATGTGTTGGTAACTATGGCAGTGAATGGGACAGTTGGAGCTGGCAGAGAAAATTATTTCGTTTTCATAAACCAGAAAACTCACTGTTTGCTGTTCCGTTGAGAAATCCCTAGCCATGACTTATTTTATCTTTCATTTTGGATTCACTCCCTGTCAGAATCATTGCAGATGTTTACAAGCAGTTGCTTGATTTGTAAGGCGAAATAGGTGGAGGAGTGAGATTAAAGAAGTAAAACTGGGATATAAAAATAAACAAAAATAAGATAAATTACTTCTCAGTGAAAGAGAGAAAGAAAAAAGACACAATTATCACTAGAAAAAGTTCCATGATTATTGACTGATAAAGAAAAAGGATTTCATAAGTGTCAGTACCCCGAACCCAGAGGGACCAGGCATAATACTTCTGGCAGCACATTTTTGAAATATATGTGTGATACAGTGTGCATATTTAGGGAGTTCTTCTCCCAGAGGAGAAAGCTGCATCCATACCTTTGGCACAGAAGTTTGCTGTCCTGAATATGTACTGAAGGTGTCTGTTCTATACAGTCACCTCCTACAACTCTGGAGCTACTCTAAGCTGAAGCAGATTAATACATTGCCAATGAAGTCAAGAGATCTCTGCCAATTTACATTGACTGAGGTTCCAAAGTTGCCAGAGGGGAAAGAAATGACCCAGGTGTCCCAGAAAACAGAAGGAAAAATAATAAAATGCAAATCACTTGAGGCCACGTCGAAAACACACAGAACTAACTCAGCTTGTTTCTCACCAGGTTCTTACAGAAAATATTGAAGTTCATTACGGCAACTGCAGTACATCCATGAAGGATTTAGTTCCTATAGTTGGACAATTAATAGAAAACAGCAGAAATGAGTTTCTATAAATGTACATTCATTTATTCGAATTTGTTGCCAGACAGAAATCAAATAATCTATAAACAAAATAATAGAAAATGAGGAGATGACTATACTTTAGAGTGAATTCTTACCATACACTGTGTGTAACCTCATTGTTTTCAGCAACAGTCAATTTTTTTCCGGAACAGCCACAATTCTGGAAAACAGACTCCTAGATAAGCTACTAATACTCTGCTTTTGCAATTTATTGTAAACCATTCCTTCACCTCCTTTCCAAATACTGTCCTTATACTCATCTGGATGGAATTGTTCACAACAAAAGCTAATAAAAGCTTTAAGTCTTAAACCTATAATATATAATAAACTTTGAGCCTATAATTGGCTTTGTAGCTTGATCTGAATTATATTGCCTTATCCTTTTTACAAGTTGTCAAGGAATTATTGTATGATGTTATGATACAGTTGATCAACTAAACATCTTATTATGGGAAAAATTCAGCTGGTGTCCTGGTCATAATTTCTAACATCTTTTTAGATTGTATTGTAAGTATATCACTGGGCCTCCAGCTGGATCAACAGGACTCAGGTCTTCCATTGCTTCTGGGCTGTATCTGCTAACCTTGCTCTGAAATTTCCTTTACCCTATGGAGTGTGGAATGGCAGCAGATGCAACTGCATTGTGTCCCATATCTCCATCAATTATAATCAGAACATATGCACTCAGCTCACATGCAGACAGCTGCAATGAAAACAAATTAATTTATGCATTTGCATCTTGGGTTGATGCCCAAACGCAAGTTAAACACAACACTAAAAGGAATTTAAGGAATAGCATATAAGTGTCTTCCCATAGAGCAGTTTGGGCCAAGCCCAAATGCCTGCTAGTTTAAAGCAAATTATATGACTTATGATTAAATTAACCCATGACTGAGAGTGACTAATGACTCTACTAATGTAATTACGAACAGAACCATGTGGCCAGGAGAGTCACAAAATGAGACTCAGTTAATGTCCAGGGCAATGACAACTAGGATCTCCATAAACCTTTAAAAAAGTGGATTCAGCTCATCCAATTTTAGTCATTGAGCAGACCTCTGTGTCTGACTTAGACACTAAGCTTCTTTTATACACAAGAGAGAGAAATACGAACATATAGGTCAAAGTTCTTCTTTCCTAGTTTATTAGTCTACATTATGTTGAAATAAATGTCTTCCTAACAGTTCCAATTTCTCTTCACTGGCAATAAAAAGAACCTAGGGCAACTAGTTTAAATTCAGGCATCTACATTGGATCAGAAGACTCCTACTTGGGTGTCTGTAGATAATAGTGTGTCTTACATCAGAGAGAAGCTCTGCACCATCTGCTCTAGACAGGCTTGTCTAAAGCTCCAACTCCACCTGAGTTAGCCTTTATCGACATGCCAATTACAGGAACAGCTGCATTTGTCCTTAAATTTGCCCTGCAGCTAGAGGTGTCTAATCCCACCCAGTTATCTTATTGTTATGACAAATACTTTAAAATTGTAGCACCCACAAGAAGAGAACATGCAAACAAACTGAATAAAAACCCCGTAAAAATTAATAATTTTTTTCTTTTCAGCCATCTTACCAACATTTGCCATTGTAAAAAAGACCATGTGTGGAAACAAGTACTATCATGAGGGAATTTGAGAAAATATTGTATATCCAAAATAAGAGATTTAGAGGAGGATGTAGAATTCAGATTATTTACAGCTAATGATATCAACAAGCATAACACAAAGCAAATGGGAAAGAGCATCAAATGTAGTGAAAAAATATGCAAAATATAGTCTTGTTTTGCTATCAGGAAAGCATCTAGCAAAAGGTATTTGTTCTGCTGTCATTGCAGACAGTCTCTCAGCAGCCTGAAAGTTTAAACCTGCTAGAAGGTACCCAGCCTGTTGTTTGGCAACACAAGTTGCCAAGGCAACAGGAGCTGGTGACACTTTTCCTTCTTCCTGATGGATTCTGCCACTAAAATACAGAAATCGGGGTCCTGAACTGAAATGATGTCTCTTTGGAAGACATTTTTTCATTTCATGAAATCCCTGTCTCATAATAAAGGACAGAGGTATTCTGAAATATTAAATGTGTTTCTTTATTTTGACAACACTTACTGATGTGTCACAGTGCATTTCATTTATTTTGATGCTACTTGGATGGATGCTTGGAATTTTGACATACTGGTCAAAAGAACACTGAACAGGAGACTGCTATTCTTGAATTAGAGCCCTTTCTCTGGGTAAAACCAGCCAAGGGATATAGATATCAGAGATTAAAATATCTCTGTAGTTAGCTATTTAAAATCTATTTATAACATTTTGCACAACTAGGTGCACGCATGAAAAACAGCAACGTTTTTTGTTGTACAGTTTGCAATGTTTAAATAATAGCTTCAAGAGATAATGTTTTTAATATTGGTTTGATACAAACAAAAAACATTCACTGAAGCACTGACCTCTCTTAAGGGAACATGCAAAAGGGAAAAATCTGAGCTAGAATCTCTCCTCCCAGTGTAATGAAACTCTTGATTTGTTCCCCACCTCTCACTCTTTTCTCTCCTAGCCATAACTTTGCACACATTCTCCTTTGTTTAAACCCCACAAGATTTTCCTTTGTGAGTCATTACTCAGTTAGATGTAGAAATTCTTCTGAATGTTGCTTAAAGCTATTCTCCCATTGATCTGCACAATGACAGGTCTCCCATAGCAGATGGACTTGCTTTCCTCTTAACAATGTCCCAAAAGTTTCCATATCTTTTTCAGGATAAATTTACGGAGAATGAAATTGTTTAATTAATTTAATTTTGTACCTTAAAAAAAATATAATTTTTAATAAGGCATTTACTTTGAAATTATTCCAATGTGTTTGTATACTGAAAGAGAAATTAGACTTTTACATCTTTATATTAATACACAAATAACACTTGACTTGAAGAATTTTGTCTTCAGGTTTTAAAATTTTCTCTTGTCTCACTTAAGGTAATAATTGCTGTTTATGCAATGTCAGCTCATAACATTATACCATTCCAAAAAAATATACTCACATTATCAAATGAATGAATACAGCCCACATTCCTGACGTCAGCTGAGTCACTCTCTGTGTGAGCCAAGCGTATGGATGAAAATTAACTTACTGTAATGTGCAAAAAGCAAATGTGTATCAAACAGCAATAATTACATATACACTATACCAATGTATTTATTCCAAGTGGGGCTACAGGCAAGAGGTAATGCCTTAGCACATCACAAATCTGAACGTTCTGTGTTCCTGTAAAGTTGATGCTTCATCAATAGCACTCACTTGATTCTGTTCCCCAAAAACATAAGGTCATAATGAAGTAAGGCAAAAGAGGACCTTCAACTGAATTATTTTCAGTAAGAAGGAATGATGCACAATTAATGTCACAGGTGTCTTTCACTTTTTCTTTCTAATGTCTTTCACATTAGAAAGTGAAATAAAATACTGAAAATCTCTGAGTTCAGAGCAGAATTGTAGAATGCAATGCATAGAATATTAATTTAAGACATAACAACTAAAGAGAACAGTAATTCAGAAGTCTAAATGACATAAAGAAGAACTTGGAAATCTTTTTTACGTTTAAAATCATTTAAATCTCTAGATATGTTTAAAGTTATCTGATTATAAATTAACAATGTCAGATCTGCATATATATAACTTAACCACATTTTTATTAAATATCAGTTGTACTATGATTTGTACTTGCCTAAAAGTTCTCATATAATTTTATAAGTGCAGCTGTAGAGGCTTTAAGTAGTTGAACACAATTTTAAACTCAAGTAGAATACAGTTAGTAATCAAAGAATGGATTTGCTTGTTACAGAATTTTTGTCCTTTGAAACTGCATTTCAGGCACTGTGTGCTGTAGAAAAGTTGTTCAGGAGGCATCATATGTTCTGTGCCCTCCAACAGAACAAATCAATCATTAAAATTCAAGCAATATCAATCTCTGAAGTATACATTTATCTTCTTACCCCTGATGGAACACTGGGGTTTTAGTTTTAACTTACTGACTCCTTTCAAACTATTTTTTACCTTGGGAAAAAGATGTACCTCCCTATATATTATATTTGTACCCAAAAAAAGTAATGACAATGGAAATGGTAGTTTCAGGCCTCCAAAAAACCTAGCTGAAAACCTTTCAGGTAAGGAACAGAAAGTGAAGCTAATTTTAAAAAGGAATATTTGACTTGTAGTCAATCTAAGTATTAACCAGCAATAATGTAGAACTTTTAAAAAACATATAATAATAATAAATGTTATAAAGCATGGGTGATGTGACAAAAAAAGAGAAATAAATGTAAGCAGTATGAAGAACTGAAACGGCTGCCTGTATAAGAAAAAATTGCTGCTACATCAAGAGTAGATGTCTGTAAGAAAAAATGAGGGGAGAGGACTGGAAATGAAATCAGAATGTAGGTTCTGACATCATCATGACATGAGAGAGGGACACAGTTTCTCCTGAAATAGTTTTTAAAATCTGAACAGTACAATTTGACTACAATCTTGCATATTTGCTGTGTGATACATTTATTCCATCCTGTAGTACAAAGTGAAAGTGTGCTATGCTTGTTGGAACATGATTTGTGTGCACTTTAGAGTCACACACTAAGCCAGAATATCTATTCAGTCTCTGCTCTGAGGATATATTTTCCCGCCTCCTTTGCACACCAATGTATAAACAGACTGCAAGCGCCCCTTCGGTCTTCTATTGCCAACTCTTCTTTGTAAATCTTGTTAATCACGGATCTTGACTATAATTTTACTTATGACTGTGGGATAGTACAATTATATATTCAGTCACTACAACCCAGCACTTTGCTAAGACAGTTTATCATTCAGGTTTTTTAGCTAAATGTAGCTATTTAGTGTAGATCCTAATCTCTGGCTTCATGTGTTAGATTTTCTTGAAGATTAGCATAATTGTGTACCTAGAAATTAGAAGAAAGCAATAAACAATTAAAGACAAAATTTTAGGAGAAAATGGAATAAATTTTTTCTCTGGTTATCTGAAATAACTAATAATTTAATCATCCAGAAAACCATTTTTTAATTATCCAGAGTAATTTTGTTTCTTTCTTACACCTCGGTTTTCTCCAAGTAGTTTTAGTAGTCTTGTATACATCTGCATATATTTTTCTATTTATATTTGTTTATGTACACACCAATTTAAAATCAGTTGGCTTATCAGGCTGTTTCTTTCAACATTATTTAAAATTTAAAATATGTTACAGAAAATATCTTATGTAGTATATTTTTTGATCATATAATTGTGTAAATCTTTCTATTCTAACACAACATTTTTGAAAGCTCAAAAACTGTTTTGAAGTTTTAACTAAGAAAACTACTACAGGTAGATAAAACTAGAAAATTGTGCTCAAGCATATGAATATGTTAATACAGACTAATTTTTATTTAGAAAGTGAAATAAACATTTTGTTACTAGTCTCAGTAGTTTTCACCATTATGTATCAGTTATAGGATAACAGAAACTAGCAAACGTTATTCAAGTACAGAAAAATATTAGATTGATTTCATTAACAGAAGGTCTGAATTCTAAATGTAAATGTACTTATTAATAACTATTCATGGTCCTTTAGATATGAAAATTTAAGATTTTAGTAGAACAAAAGACTAACGCTTTAAATTGATCTCACCTAACTACTAATTCTGCAGCTGTACTGACTTATAGGCACAATTAAGGTCGACTACTGAATAGTTTATTTCTAGAGAATGAATATGAAGATGGCTGCTGGCTGAGCTTTATTTGTCTTACTGGTTAAGAAAACTTCATCACTTTAAAATGCTGATTTTCATCATAAACCACTGCTTTATCTCTGTATCTTTAAATTCAATGAGGTTAGAACAAAATTTCTGAAAGTCTTTAACAATTTCTTAAGTATCACTGTGTTTTGTAAACATGAACTTATACATATGTTCCTATTTTCACAAGATAGGTATAATATAAGCCTTAATGCTTGCTTTAATGCTGATCTTGATGCTCTTGGATGAGTGGTTATACTAAACTCAGTGTAGTTTAGCACTACAGTGCCCAGTTCTTACATGGAATCACTATAGCAGGTAAAATTTTCATACCTTGCAGAGCACTAGACATCCATAAAGCAAATAAAAAGCAATTAGCAGAGGTTGGTGGGTTAATGTAAAAATTTCTAACAGTATGCTTTCTGGAAAAAGTTGAAATTTACACCATCCAGCAGTCATTTAGACCCGAAGGTAAAATTGTTCTGTTTAATTGCACATAAGTTTCTGAGTGTACATTTTCCTGTTCGTGAATACATGCTAAAATTTCACACTATTAAGACACAAAGAAAAGTTTAACATTTTAAAGGAGCTAGATTGTCTTAGCTCTTCAATAGCATATATTTTATATACCTATAAAAGTCTGTTACATACATAAAAAATCCATAGTCTTTGAATTGCCTGCGCTCTATAATACATCTCATATTATCTGAGAAAGATGAAGAGGATCTCATACCATCTAAATCTGTACTTACAACTGAAGCGTTTGTAACCCAGTCTCTGACCGTCTCGCCCCTGCGCTATTCCAGTGGAACATCCGTTGAGGGTTTTATTCTGATAATGCAATGCTCTTAGCACTCTGCATGTATTAACTGTCGTTAGCTCTATTAAAACATTGTGTAATGTTCAATTACAACTCTGAAATATTCCTCTTCAAAATTATTTTTAAAACTTTATCAGCAGAACGTAATATAGTTCCTTCTTTGGCATCACCAGAAACAGTTACTGAAAAAAAAATGGTTTGGGGATGAACACTTAGAAAAGTTAGGCTCATGTTACATATTTGCATAAGGGATTGGCTCTCTGAGGCCAGAGAGCTGTGGCTAATGGCTCCGTGCCCAGGTGGGGGTCAGTGACAAGTAATGACTCAGAGTTCTGTCATGGGACTTGTGCTCTTCAATATCTTCATCAATATCACAGACAGCTGAGATCAAGTACACCCTCAGCAGGTTTGCAGATGACACGAAGCTGACCAGTGTGGTTCACACAACAGAAGGATGGAATGCCATCCAGAGGGATCTGGACAAACTTGACAAGTGAGCCCTCAAGAACTTCATGGGGTTCAGCAAGTGCAAGTGCAGGTGCTGCACCTGTGTTGGGGCAATCTCAGATATCAGTACAGACTTTTGATCTAACAGATCAAAAGCAGCCCTGCAGGGAAGGACTGAGGGGTTCTACTGCACAGAAAGCTCTACATGGATCAACAGTGCGTATTGCAGCTCGGAAGGCAAACCACATCCTAGGCTGCATCCAAAGAGGTCAGCCCATCTAGGGAGGTGATTCTGCCCCTCTTCTCTGCCCATGTGCAACCCTGCCTGGGATACTGCATCCGGGTCTGAAGTACTCAGCAAAAGAAAGACATGGATCTGCTTGATCAGGTCTAGAGGAGGACCATGAAAATGGTATAATGGCCAGACAGCCTCGCCTATGAGGACAGGTTGAGGGAGTTGGGCTTGTTCAGCCTGGAGAAGAAGCAGGTCCAGGGAAACTTATTTGCAGCCCTTTAATACTTAAAGAGAGCTTATTAGAAAGAGGGAGAAGGAATTTTACACAGGCAGATAGTGATAGAACAAGGAAGAAGAGTTTTAAACTGACAGACGAGAAATTTAGATTAGATGCAAGAAAGACATTCTTTACTGTGAGGGTGGCAAGGCACTGAAGCAGGTTGCCCAGAGAAGTTGTGGATGCCCCATTCCCAGAAAGGTTCAAGGCTGGGTTGGATGGGGCCCTGAGCAATCTGGTCTGGTGGAAGGTGTCTCTGCACCTGGCAAGGGGGCTGGAACTAGGTAGTGTTAAGGTCCCTTTGAACCCAAGCCATTCTATGATTCTGTGATTCCATTATTCTCTGTGCCCATGGGAAAAGAGAAGAAAAAAAGAAGATAGAGGGAATAAAGGCAAAAGTGCGATCATTTTGAAGCAGTATAAAATACGTGTTGTATCATCCCAGGTTGAAAACACATTTGGAATGACTAGGGCTCGGTAATCACATTCGCTAAAAGTTTTCTTTCAACATTATTTACGGCAATAAACATTCTAACTCACTTGAGTACAGCTGATCTATGTATTATCTGAGTTAACTGTTAACTAAAACAGTTATTGGAATTTAATTTTAGAAACCAACCTACAAATAGGCAAATTATAATTACTCCATTTTGTTTTCCTGTTTGGTGTATAACTGTATTTTGTGCAAGTGAATTGCCCATCAATAGTCTCAACATGCTAGTTTTGACCTAATGCGAACAAAATAGACTCTTAAATTATATTTTATGTAACTGTACTAAATGTACCACAAATTAATATGCCACATTTAACAAATGGAATTAAAACAACTAATGAAAAAAGGATTTGATGGTGTCAAGAATTAAAGATTACACTTCCTAAATCTTTTGAAAACAGCAAATTTTTTATATGTGTTTTGAATGAGATCTTCAGAAACAAGCCTGAAATAAATTTATTAGGTGTTTCTAAATATATACAAAGAATTTTTTGGCTTTTTTCTTTTTTGTTTTTTGGGTTTTTTTTTAATTGAAGGTTTAGTTTATTTATTGTGTGAGCTATATATATCTCCATGGTCCCCTTGAAGGATATTAAATTTTTGTATGATTTATGTGCATTTGTAAGACATTTTGTGAATGTTTTATTCGTGTGAGAAATGTTTAATATGCATGATCCTGTCGTGTGCTCCTTAGTTATATAAAGAAAATTTTTGCTGCACACATGATCTCATCTACTTCCTCACCAATGAGGAATATTTCTGTTTGTGGCTGTTTGTGCCCTCCTTCCTCCAGAAGGAGAGCACTGTATCTCCCCAGATAGGAGCATATTATCATTATTACTCATATATATGGCAAATAATTGGTGCAAAAATTTTAGATGGGTGTAGGTGTAGATTTTCCTAACTAAACTTTCCACAACCTGTAAAACCATCTCCAAAACATAGAAGGACACAGGTCAGAACACATTTCTGTAAAATAATTAAAATTATCAGAAGATTTCTATTGCCTAAATAAACGTTTCTGGTGCCAAATATTTACTCTATTAATCTACCTGACCTCTAATTTGAGATATTGTGGTTCTTTCTAAGATCATGTCATACCTGCTAATGCTGTGCATTTAACTCAGGCATCCTTAAGGACTCTAAATGACAGTAGTTGTTTTATAATTCTTTAAGCAATTATTCAAGTCCCAGCTCAGCACAGTCACTGGAGCACAGGACTTAGTTTCTAAAGGATAGGTGGCTTGAGCCATTTGGGATGCTCTGAAGTATTTGAGATAGGGACTTAGATCAGGTAGATACAATATTTGACTTGAAGGCTTATGTAACAATGACATTGATAGATATGTAAGATACATTCACTTTATAGAAGAATTGTTAATTCAGTTAGAAATCACTTCATGGACCCTCAGTGCTGCTTTGTCATGGCTCTGCCATAACCCTGTAAGAATGGAATGAGAATCAAGTGATTCAACCCTGTTTAACCTCTTATTTTCTCCCTTTCTTTTGTGAAGGACTGATGCTACAGAAATTAGCACTACACTTTGAGCAGTGTGATGCTCACTTGTTCATATCCCAATGAAATGCTATGGGCAAAGCCCTGCTCATTTCTTTACCCCTCCCTTTCCATTTCTCCTTGCATCAACCAAGCAATTGTAAATCGTTATCCTTTGAATGTTACAACCTTTTCTTTTCCTCCTCCAAGGTTTTCATGCTCTTAACATCTCCAATTATATTTGAATTCCTGCTTTGATTAAGCTGTTTAGAGTCATAGGACTGTATTAAAATTTCCCACACATAACAGCTAGTCTATGTGAAAATATATTGAACTGAACTCTTTGGAAACAGTAAAAGGAAAGCCTGGGAAAAAAACGGAATCTTTTCTGCAAAGTAGAAGAAATTTTCCATAGTATTGCAAAACTACATGAACACAAATCCTTCAATCCACTTTTGGCATTTAGTTTTGGTCCTAGTAAATTTTATGAAGTGCTTTAGTTTGGAAGTTAAAAGTAATGCTTTTTCCCTAGTGTTTTCACAGTTACTGCAATCACAGGGATCAAACTGAATAAGAACCTGTAAAAATTAATACTTTTGATCCATTTCTTCTTTCTTTCATAAGGCTGCTTTGCCTGCTCTGAGTAAATTGTTTGCTTTTCTCTCAATCAATCAGTTCTCACTTGTGACAAATTTATGTCTGGCTAACTACAAGGTTATATGGTAAGTGACCCATCTATCACCTTTTTAAGCCTAAATTTTACATAATTTAAAAAC
The DNA here is from genome assembly GCA_013397895.1 of Origma solitaria. NCBI lineage: Eukaryota > Metazoa > Chordata > Aves > Passeriformes > Acanthizidae > Origma > Origma solitaria. Next base: position 126,986 of record VZRL01007051.1, read on the forward strand.
AGAACATGGAGCAGAATGCCTAAAATACATTGTACCAGGATTTCCTGCCTGTCATTCTGGGTTTTCAATTGTAATCTCTGTTTTGGGGAAGCCAAGTTAAATCTCTATCTATCTCATTTGTAAACAGATAGTATTTGCTCTCAAACAATGAAATGCAGATTGCCAGAAGCAGGCATCAGGATGTTATTGAAAAATTCCCAGCAGAGTTGAAGTTTTGCTCAGAGGCTTGCTCCTCAAAGCAGTCTCTGCAATTCCAGAAATAGATCTGCTTGTGGCAAGATAAAGAAAATTAAATTATTTCTGAAGTCCCATTTAAAATATAAGCAAAATGTGAAAAGAAAAAAAAAAAAAGAAGAAAAGAAAAAATCAGACAAGCAAAACAAATACGACATAAGGAATTGTCAAGAAATTTCCTTACTAGTTCATTAAGTAAAATTTTTAAATTTTATAAAATTATATAAAGTAGAACAAAATGAAGGACATCACTGTTTTCGAACCCTGATTCAACTCCTGTCAAATAATTTGAAATAGTTGCAAACTATATTCTCTTGGCACAGAAGATAATGATGTAAGATGAATATCAAGAAATATACTTGGACATCATAATTATGTTAAAAACTATCAGGTCAGATCCTGTGGTTCTTTTAATTTTTTTCGTCAGGAGAGTGTATGAAAATATGAAAGAAAAAGCCCCTTCAAAACTAGTGTAAAGCTGAGGTTGAAGCAATTTTTGCTGTTACTCTTTATGATAAAAGTAATTCTTAAAATTAAATACACGTTCTCCTGAGGATCTATTACTGACTTATCTTGAGAAAGTTTACCTTGTTTTGGATGTATTTTATTCAAAGTTTTAACTCACATGCAGATCAGAGCCTTAGGAAAGAGATTAGTAATCCTGTCAGTGAAAAATGCCTTTCTATGGATGAGTAAGAGTTTCAAGAAACACCAAGCAGCCAGCTGGGTTTTAGAAAAGCAGAACTTCAAATGCCTTGAATAGCAGCCAAATCTAAGATCCTTAACTTGTGTAGGGTTATCAATTCTCTTATAAAATATGCCGTGTCTTGATTTATGGTTTCAGATCCTGTATCTCAAAAGAAATATTTGTAGACAAAGACAGTCATTTGACTTGGAAGCGACTTTTAACATCATCAAATCCAACTGCTCAGCAATGAGCAGGGGCAACTTCAACTAGATCAATTTGCAACTTGTCCCACATTTTCTCTTCTTTAACATTTGTTTGGTCAAATCACAGAACCATGCAATGGGAGAGTTGTTGAGGTTGAAAGTTGTCTCTGGAGAGCCCTGGCAGAAGTTCAGTATGAGATTGCAGTTTCAATTAAGGGAGAGATATTCCCATTGTTCCATATCTATATATTCCCATTGTGGAGTAGCTAACCTATAGGAAAAACTGATTAGAGGGTTTGTCTTAAATATCATCCTTCTAAGTACATAAATTTTCCAGGCTATAGAGATACATTTCCTTGCATATAGAATTTACAACTGCCTTTTGCAGATGCTAAAGACTTTGTATCAGACAGGAAAAGGAAGCCTTTTGATGCTCTCAGGAAGAATCCAAGCTCTGCTCTCTCAACAGTTTTAGGTATCTGACTGTCATAACCTATACTACAAGTTGTAGGGATTTCTGCTTGGGACTTGTTTATTGACTACCTGAAGATGATTCCATTTTACTAAAATAATTATTCAATCAGCAAGAGGAAATGAGAAAACATGGTTCTGCAGCATGGTAGACATTATCGGACAAGCAAAATCTAGTTCTATTAAATTCACAAATGTTTTAGACTAAGAAGTAATGGACAGCAGGAATGAAATTTAATCTCTTCCATCAGAAAGTATAATACAAATTAATGCCACAAATTTCAATTAGTTATGACAGATGTTCAATCTTTGAAATAAGAAAGCTTATACTTTTAAACTTGATAATATCAATGAGAATATAGTACACTAATATCTTGTTCATGTACTTGAGTGTATGATTTTTCACATACAAATGTCTCTGTAAATTTTTTATTTGAATCCACACACACACACCTCCATGGAAATTTTATGCTCTTACATTATTTTTCTCCTAACTATCTATCATTTCATTTAATTTTAAAATATTACCTGACACTTCAGACAAAGAAAGTTTTTTGGGACAATAATTTTCAGGATAACAGCTAGCACTATTGTACTGTGAGTTTCAGCCTATAAATATGACAATTCAAGAGCTAGGAGGAGCTAGGCATATAACACTTTTAAAATTCTCATTTTCATGGGTTTCTTGAACACCTCAGATCTAGATCATAGAGTGTGGAGGTCCCCCTGGGGAACGCCCCTGCAGGGAGCCTGCTGAACGTGCAGGACTCACGTGTATAGTGCACGTGAAGAGACCCTGCCCAAGGGGTGGAGAGTGGGCAGGGCGGAGCTATGTCTCCTCCCTGAATTCGAGACCTTTCCCCTGGTTGCCCTCCCTGGTTGGTCGCTCCCTCCCCTTGACCACTCCTACCTGTTGCTGGCTGGCTCAGCTGTTCCGTCCCCACCTCCCCTGCTGCAGTCCCATTGGTTGCTCTGTTTGGTACTTAAGATGGTGTTAGAGCCCAGGACGAGGTCTTGGGCTCCGGTTCCTCGATGTTTCTGTTACCCCGTGTGGATTGTTTACAATAAAGTGGAGGCATAGGAGCCTTGACCCTCCCAAACCCCTTGCCTCTCGTCTTCCTTGCGGGCACCTCGGGACTGTGACTCCGGGCTGGAACGTCCTCCGCCTCAAGGCGAGCCACCCGCCCCCGGGCTTTGAGCCAGGAGGAAGTGTCCACGCCAGGAGCCAAAGGAAGACAGGTCGGGGCTCAAAATCCGGGTCGCGGCTACAAGTGGCGCCCGAACAGGGACCCTTGGATCCCCCGCGGGGAGCAAGTCGACTAAAGGCTGCAAGTCTTCCCATGTTGGTGGTAGCTGTGGAGCCCCATGTGTAGCACGCCTGGTTTTACGGGTGGTGCTCCCAGGGTAGCCACAAGGGGACTCCTGGGTGGACAGATCGTAACACCGGACGCCTGGAAGAACCCTTTTGAGACCAGAGAGGACCTGTAGCCAGCTTTCCGTTGGAGGGAGCGAGGAGAATTGTTTTCCCCCTTTTCCTCGATCTCTGTGGCAGCCCGGAGGAGGTGAGCGTGCAGCGCTGGGGAAGCGCGCGCCTAGGGTCTGCCCCCCTCCACCCTTTTCTTGCTTAAGTTTGTGTTTTCGCTGGTGTCAGGGCGGGGGCTTCTTGCGGGCATGGGAGTGAAGTTGTCCGCCGAGAAGCGGGAGTTTTATGTTGGTTTGAAGTCCGTGTTTCGTCAATACCACCTTCCCTTCCCTAAGCCCCGGATGAGACAGCTAGTGGGTTGGATTTTCGCGGAATTTCCTCAGACTAGACAAGATGAGGCGTTGTCCCCGGGACTTTGGCGGAAGGTAGAGGTGCGGATGGTAGCCTTGAGGAGTCGGGGGGACCGGACCGTGGAGAGATATTTCGTTGTCCTGCCCCTCTGTCGCTCCGCCGTGAGGTTAGCTACTCCGAGTCCTGGTGTGTCATCCCCGATCCCTCTTTCCCGGACCCCACAGCTTGCTGGAGAGCTTAGAAAGGGCGATGAAGGTTTGAGGACTCCGGCTTGTGCGCTGGTCGCCCCTGCTAATCTTTCCTCCCCTGCCGCGGGGGAAGGCGCGGCCCCTGTCGGCATCCCTCGGCGTGTACCTCCCTCCCTAAACCCTCCTCATGTGTCAGAACGCGGTTATACCCCAGTTGAAACCCCTGCCTCGTGGCGTCGGGAGAAGGAACAAAATGGCAGTAAAGAGCGATGGTCGGGAGAAGATGGCGGCGACCGCGTGGTGGGGAAACCCCGAGGTTCTTCTTCCCAGGATCCCCCCCTCCTTCTTCCCCCTCCTTGGCCCCAGAATCCTCTGCTTGAAGTGGCCGGGAGACATTCCTTACTCCCTCCGCTTCCGATTGTGGCTCCTCCCTGCGGCACCCTCCTCCCCCTGGGGGGGGTGGGGGCGGGGGGAGTGGATCTGGGGAGGTCCCCTCTTTAACCCTTCCTTTGGAATGCCCCGCCTACGCCACTTCTCCCCTCCCCGGAAAAGGGACTGCCCCTTCCCTTCCCGGTCCTTCCCAGGATACCTCTGCTCTGCTCTCCCAGGCCACGATTTCCGGTTCCCACAGTCCAG
>VZRL01007051.1:131433-146629 GCA_013397895.1 Origma solitaria
CCTTGGGTTCCCACGCCTCCCCGGGGGAGGGTTCCCAGCGGGGTGGGGCGGGCCCGGAGGGGTGGGGCGGGGAATCGGGAAGCGCTCCCTTTGCGGCGCCGGTGCGAGTGAATGAAGAGAATTTAAATATTAGCTGGGAACCGTTTAATTTAGGCAGTATCCGTGATCTCTGCAAGGCCGAAAAGGAGTTTGGATGGGAAAGTAAATATTTCACGTCGCTCCTGCATGTCACCCTGGCCTCTAACATTTTAGTTCCCCATGATATTAAGGTTATAATGCAGTGTTTGCTTAACTCGACCAAGTACGCGATGTGGGAGCGGGAGTGGAAGCGTCAAGTGAAAGAGCTGGTGGCCGAGTCTCCTGCGATCCGAGGGTTGAGGGATTCCCCTCTAGAGTTGTTAGTGGGGGAGGGTGATTTCCAAAAGCCTAAGACGCAGGCACAAAGGATCTCGGGGGATATCCTGAGAAACCTAGCGGGTATAGCCGAGAGAGTGTACCTGGGTTTACCACCTATTACCACCTCCATGCTCCCCTATTCGGATATACATCAAGGTGTCTCGGAACCCTTTGCGGTATTCGTGGAACGATTGAAGGTGGCATTGGAGAAGCAAGTTCCAGACGCCGCAATCCGGCCTTCTCTGTTGCAAGAGCTCGCTCGGTCGCACGCAAATAAAATGTGCAAGGAAATAATTATTTCGCTTCCGGATGATCCACCTCCCACCGTGGATCAAATGGCAAAGGCCTGTTGGAGCAGACTTAGCTTGCTCCAAGCGGAAGGGCCCCAGGAGACGGGAGTAAAGATCCAGGCCGTGCGCAGAGAGGATGCGGTGTGTTACAATTGCAGTCGACAGGGCCACTTTGCCAGCTAATGCCCATTTAATCGGCGCGAGGTAGGGGATCAGCGGGGGAGGGACAAAGGAACACGTAGGCCGGAAGGAAGCCGAAAAGGCAGTAACCGATCTTTTCCTTCTTCCCCTTCGGATTCAGTTCCGCGGCCGGAAAACTGAATGCGCGACGTGAGAAGGCGGGCCCACGTTGCCAAGAGTTGGTTCCCACCAAGATTTACAAATGGACAGTGTCTGCTAGCGACAATCCACCTACCGAGTGTGATGGTGGCGCGAGGTTGCCAGATACAGGGGCACGAGCCCCAGATCTGCCAAATGAAGTCATCGTTACGAAATACCTTCGCACTCATCATCCCTATCTCGCAGGGCCCAAGAGAGATCCAGGTCACTCCCACCATAGTTACAGTAAGTAGGAGCGGCCTCTTTCCACTTTTGTTGGTGTGTGTTTCCCCGCCGTTTCACCTGGGGAAGGATCAGGTCCTGGCCAGAGCCAAGGCTCTTCCCAAGTCCGCAGTTTCCAGGGATCAGCCGTTTGTCGGATGGACGGAGGAGATTCGACAGCTCAGACGACTGGTGGGGTGCCGCCTGTCGAGCCAAGGCTCGACAGTTACCTGCCCAGGTATGCTTGACACGGGGGTGGACGTCACGGTGATTGCTCAAGCAGATTGGCCGACGGCATGGGGAAAACAGTCGGTGGAGCAGTCCATCAGTGGTGTAGCGGGCCAAATTCCCACAGCGAGGAGCGTCAAAATTATCTGAGTGGAGGGTCCAGAAGGCCGAGTGGCCTTGATTCGGCCGTACATAAGCAATTCCGGGGTAACCCTGTGGGGTAGGGACGTCATGTCCCAGTGGGGGGCCTGCCTCAAGATTGGAGAGTCAGAGGTTCAGGGTTTTTAGGGGGGGCCACTGCGAAGCACCCGACCCCAGCACTGAATTGGCGTACCAATTCTCCAGTGTGGGTCGACCAGTGGCCCCTGTCAACTGAAAAATTAAAGGTGCTTCGGGAGCTCGTGAGGGAGCAGTGGGAACAGGGGCACATAGTGCCCTCCACCAGCCCCTGGAACTCCCCAGTCTTCGTTATAAAGAAGGCGGGGGGAACCAAGTGGCGGCTTCTTCAAGACCTCCGCCAAATTAATCAAGTCATTGAGGACATGGGGACCCTACAACCAGGATTGCCCTCCCCCTCCATGCTCCTGCGCGGATGGAAACTTGCAATAATTGACATCAAAGATTGCTTCTTTAGCATTCCGTTGCATCCTGCGGATGCGCCCCGATTTGCGTTCTCCGTACCTTCGACCAATCGGCATGAACCAATGCAGAGATATCACTGGAGAGTGCTCCCGATGGGCATGAAGAACTCGCCCACACTCTGCCAGTGGTATGTCAGCCGCATCCTCTCCCCGGTCAGGAGGCGCGCCTCAGATGCTATCATCATCCATTATATGGATGATCTGCTGCTCTGTGCTGCGGAACAACGCTACCTGGAATGGACCTTGTCCGAGGTAATATCCGCCCTGCGGGAGGTAGGGATGGAAATCCAGGACTCCAAAGTCCAGTGACAAGCGCCTTGGCATTATTTGGGTATGCGGATAAGGGAACAGACCATTACTCCCCAGCCTATCCGTATTATTTCGAATCCAAAAAATCTACAGGAAGTTCAACAATTGTGTGGCCAAATTAACTGGATTCGGCCTTTTTTGGGGATTCCCACTGAGGCTTTGGCACCGTTGTTTGATCTCCTACGAGGAGATCGGGACCTAACCTCACCCAGGACAATGTCCCCGGAGGCGCGACGCGGTGGCTAAGGTTGCTGATGCCCTGGCCACAAAACAGTGTCATTGTTTCGACCCAAAATTACCCTTTCGATTGGCCATCCTAGGCAAATTACCTCATCCCTGTGGGTTGATATGTCAATGGAACGAGGAGGCGGAGGAACCCTTACTCTTAATTGAGTGGATCTTCTTGCCCTCCCGGTCCCCTAAAGTGCTGGTAACACCACAGGAGCGAGTGGCCCACATTGTCAGGAAGGCAAGGTCCCGCCTTGCTCTTCTGGCAGGGTGCGATTTTGAATACATTCACCTTCCGATAGGGAAGGACTCTTTCGAATTTGTTGTCCAAAATAATGTAGAGCTGCAATGTGCTCTAGACTCTTTTACTGGCCAAATATTACACACGTATCCAAAACATCCTGTCATGAAATTGGAGTGGAGGCTGTCCTCCGTGCAAAAATGCAGTCCGAAGGCCCTTCAAGCGCTGACGCTTTTCACCGACGGCTCTGGCGCATCCAACAAGTCCGTTATCACGTGGCAAGACCCCGCCACTCAAGAATGGGAGTCTGATGTGGCAGTCGTAAAAGGGTCCCCACAGTTAGCGGAGCTGGCAGCTGTCGTCCACGCTTTCGAACGGTTTTCGGAGCCGTTTAATTTGATTACAGATTCGGCCTATGTAGCTGGTATTGTGTCTAGAGTTGAAGATGCTTGGCTCGCAGGCTCTACCAATCGGGAAGTGCAAAATCTTCTCTCGAAGCTGCATCAGCTTGTCTCCCGGCGAGAGAATAAATATTTTGTAATGCATATCAGATCGCACACTAAACTCCCAGGCTATTTGGCCGAGAGAAACAGGAGAGCAGACTTGTTGGCCGCTCGGTTGCATGTAGCCAGCCTGCCTGACCGATTTGGCCAGGCTAGGTTGAGCCATGCGCTTTTTCACCAGAATGCTCCGGCTCTTGTCAATATGTTCCACCTATCCAGGGACCAGGCGAGGGCGATAGTCGCCACCTGCCCAAATTGTCAACCTCTGCAACTGCCCTCTATGGGTAATGGGGTAAACCCCCGGGGATTGGGTAGTGGCGAGCTGTGGCAGTCTGACGTCACCCACATAAGTGAATTCGGCAAATGGAAATTCGTACACGTAAGTGTTGACACGTTTTCGGGAGCTATATACGCCTCCGCCCACCTGGGGGAGAAAGCCAAAGATGTGAAAAATCACTTTATCATGGCTTTCTCGGTCCTGGGGATCCCTCAGCAGCTGAAGACGGACAACGGCCCGGCGTATACCTCCGAAGCCGTCCGAGAATTTTTTCAGGAGTGGGGAATCTCTCATGTGACGGGGATACCTCACTCCCCAACGGGGCAGGCCCAAGTGGAAAGGGCTCACCGGTCCCTCAAGATGATGCTCCAACAACAGAGGGGAGGAACTGAACTAGAGACCCCTGCGATTCGGCTGGCAAGGGCTCTATTTACACTGAATTTTTTAAATTGCTCGGAAAAAGAACCAGATCCTCCTGTGCTGAGGCATTTCCATAACAGCACCAGGGCTCAGTTGAAGGAGCACCCCCTTGTATGGATACGGGAGCCGGACTCTCGACGGATAGTGGGGCCGTACCTTCTCCTCACATGGGGCAGAGGGTATGGGTGCGTATCAACTCCCACCGGGCCACAATGGGTGCCAGGCAGATTTGTAAAACCGTGTCCCAAAGAATTTTGCAGCGAAGAAGCAGTGCAGCCGAAAAAGGAAGCCCGAACCACCTGGAAACGGCGCAAGAAAAAGGACAGGCCAGGTCCCGGGAGGTTACAGTGTGAGTCGGCCGCCGAGCAATCAGAAGAGAAATCAAAGCGTCGTGGCATTCGGAAAAAAGCCAACGTCGTAGGCTCGCGAGCTGAACCTATCCCTGAATTTTTCCCCTTTACCGATTTTCCTCAGCCTTCGGAAGTTTAGCCGGGGTTCAGACAGAGTAGAAAGAAAGTAACCTTTTACCTCTTGCTTTCCCAGACAAAGAGCCGAGGCCATGCAGCTGGTCCAGCTGGGAGCGTTCGCAGCCTGCGTCGGTCTGGTTGCTACATGGGTGGTATCGCAGCCTCGTAAGAACATCTGGGTAGCCTTGGCAGAGACGTTGAAACAACCAGGCATGTGCCTGTCTACCGCGGCCAAGGACGACCCGTTGTCCACAAGCCTGGTTGGAGTTCCCTTGCCTCCGGAGGAATTCCCCGAGATCTTCCAGTCCACCTTGCGTGAAGTCAACGCGGGAAGCTGGTCACAGTACTGTAATTTGATGGCGTTTAAGAAAGAATGTCATCCCAAGCCACTTTCCGACCCGTTGCTGCTATGGAGGGAAGTCTTCGATCGCCTCCTGACACTGCCGAGAGACCCCGAGGAAATAGAACTATTAGGCTTGCTCAAAGCCTCACATTGTATTCATTTTCAGGTATCCCCCCCATCGGAGTTTTCCCGGCGCTACAAGGTGGTGAGGCAAGGGAATTGGGCCCTGACGGCTGCTTACTGGTGTGGCAAGGTAGCACATGTGCCCTTTCCCTCATCAGTAAGTTTCGACAGGCCAGAGACGAGAGCACTGCCGAGCGGGTTTTTCCTCGTATGCGGCGACCGGGCATGGCAGGGAATTCCTTCCTCTCTGATAGGAGGTCCGTGTACCATCGGGCGAGTAACCTTGACAACACCAAATATGACATATACCTCGATTGGCCGTCCAAAAAAACGAGATAGGCAGGGTGCATCTTCCCTGGATCCAAACTGTAATATGGAGGTATATCATTGGGCATTTTCAAAACAGGTAGCGGTCTCCGTTTTCCTACCCTGGGTGGCCGCTGCAAAGGCCCTGGGAGAATTAGGGCATTTAGAATGCTGGATTACGCGCCAGGCCAAGTTGACCTCTCAAGCTATCAGTGACCTCCTATCGGAAGAGCAGGTGACCAGGCACGCGACCCTGCAAAACAGGGCTGCGATTGACTTTTTGCTGCTCGCCCATGGGCATGGGTGCCAAGACTTTGCGGGGATGTGTTGTTTTAACCTCTCCACAAAGTCGGAAAGCATCCATGCCACTATTGATAAGCTACACCGTTTAGTAGATCAAGTTCGGTTCGAAACTAAGGACTGGGTGCAGGCTGCATTGAATGATACCATCAACACCTTGTCCAGAGGTATTGGAGCGGTAGCCCGAACATCTGGGGGGTGGCTGAAACAGTTATGTCATGATCTGGGACTGTCGGACTGGGCCGCCTCGCTGATCCGAGATCCGGTCATCCTGCTGATTGTACTTTTGGCCGGGTTAGGAGTACTCTGGTTGGGTAAGAGACTCGTTCTTTCTTTAATTAATAGAAAGGAGGGAGGTGTGGAGGTCCCCCTGGGGAACGCCCCTGCAGGGAGCCTGTGAACGTGCAGGACTCACATGTATAGTGCACGTGAAGAGACCCCGCCCAAGGGGTGGAGAGTGGGCAGGGCGGAGCTATGTCTCCTCCCTGAATTCGAGACCTTTCCCCTGGTTGCCCTCTCTGGTTGGTCGCTCCCTCCCCTTGACCACTCCTACCTGTTGCCGGTTGGCTCAGCTGTTCCGTCCCCACCTCCCCTGCTGCAGTCCCATTGGTTGCTCTGTTTGGTACTTAAGATGGTGTTAGAGCCCAGGACGAGGTCTTGGGCTCCGGTTCCTCGATGTTTCTGTTACCCCGTGTGGATTGTTTACAATAAAGTGGAGGCATAGGAGCCTTGACCCTCCCAAACCCCTTGCCTCTCGTCTTCCTTGCGGGCACCTCGGGACTGTGACTCCGGGCTGGAACGTCCTCCGCCTCAAGGCGAGCCACCCGCCCCCGGGCTTTGAGCCAGGAGGAAGTGTCCACGCCAGGAGCCAAAGGAAGACAGGTCGGGGCTCAAAATCCAGGTCGCGGCTACAATAGAGCAATTCAAACAAATATAAGTCACTGTAGTACTCTGGCTAAATTATTTCATTACCTCAAAATACAAATTTGTTATTAAAATTCTATAATTGAATGAATTTTAGACTCAATCAGTTCTCCCTAATGTTATCCCTTGTTGCTTTACTTGTTTCATTGTCATCCTAATTAAAAAAAACAAGAGAATCTTACTTGACTCAGTTTTTGAGAAGTGCTACATAACTACCAAGAACAGCTTGTTATCTAACTTTCTTGATGGATTCATGGCAACAACAACAGAAAAACATAAGCGTGGATTCCTCTTGAATTTGTCTCTGTGATTTTGCCCCTAAAAGACTTTCCACAGTGTTGGAAACCTGTCATTATATACCTTTTTTTTTTTTTTTTTGCAGCTTGTGATTCCCTAGTCAGCTCAAAGAGCAGTGTACTGCTGCAGCCTTAACCAGTATAACTTCATGTGGTGGTGCTGGATTCTGTTATTTGAAGCTGAATACTTCAGCTGCTGCAAACTAATCTTCCATGCTTTTTTTTTATTCTCATATGGAAATACTTCAGCGACATTCTTTTCTTCTTGAATTTCAGGCTGCTACATATACATGGCACATTTTCTAATATTCCTTCAATATATGTTGTCTCTCACATAGCACTAATAGCAAGGAACTTCACAAGTTATCTGTGGTCTTTGGAAGTTTTTTCCTTCTGCTCAGTTCCACAAAGGACAAAAAAGAACATTGAAGGGGTTTTTTTCACTATTTTGTGAAAAAGAAAAAGCCTATTAAAGTGAATTCTTACCAAAATACAAAATCAGAATTTTAAATTGTTTTTTTCTAAAAAACTATATATATATATATATATATATGTTCAATATGACTACGATCTTTGAGAAATTTATTGGCAACTTTGATTTATAATACACAACTACCTCATGCGGGATTATGAATGTTTATTAGGGATTAAGGCTCTTGTAGATCCATGACAAACCAGTAATGACAATTAATTTTGTGTTGCTTTAACCACAGTGTGTCTTCCAGTTCACCAGCTTCTTCTTGCATAGAGGCTCATTATTCCCATACCTTCATCTGTCAGGTCCTCTTTAACGTCAAAATTTAATATACTTTAAAAAAACAAACAAAACAACCACAACAAACAAGATGCCAATAAATACTGCTCTTCCTGACTGTGCAGTGAGGGCAAGTGATGCAAATGCTGCACAGAAGCACTAGCATATTTAGAAGAAATAACTCTTCTCTATTTTTTTATAATTTTTGCTATAAGCAAAAATTGGCAGAGAGGATAAGGATGAACAATTTTAAGAGAGAAAGAAAATACATGGTTTTTTCCTTTGGGTTCCAAGTTGGAAAAAAGTCCTTTCTCTTCATTTGGACTAATATTTGCCATTTGTATATGAATATGTAATTCACAAAATGGAACAGAAGCCTTGCTATGAAGTTTCTCTGAAAGAGTAACTAATGTTTGGCATTTTCTGGGTAACTTTTGCTGTTGTGTCAGACTACTTAGGGCGAATGTCATTACCAAGGTATGTTACTACTCATGCGTTTCAAAACAAAATTGTCTGCTGCCTGAAAGAAAATGGTGTCTTTAACCTTTGCACATATAAAACTTTGAATTTTTGAGAATCAAGTATTTATTTTTCTTTTTATGGTAAAAATGGATTTAATGAAGCTGAAGGATCCAGATTATGTTGTCACCTCTATTTTTTCTACTGATTTAATACCCTTTTCCTTTGCAAAGCCTATAATAAATGAATTATTATAGCAGAGTTGGTCCTGAAACTTTCACTTGGCTTTACAGCTGAATTCTCTACATATTTGTTTTATGGACTTGGCTTTTTGTCTACCTTTGTCTCTCTAGAGAACTTAGAATTTTCTTTTTTTTTTCTAAAGCTTTCTTCAGAAAGGTCTGTTTATGAAGCAAAAGTCAAACCCTCTCCCCTACAAGAAACCAAAAAAAACCTACAGAAACATGCAGTTCGCAGAACACAAAGAAATAGTTAAATAAAACAAACAAGCAAAAAGAAAAATATTATATTGTTTGACATGCAATTTCCTTTTATATAGATCCTCATAGAAGGACATAATGAAAAGTTTTTGATACATTTTCTGTTTCAAGAAAAGTTGAAGATCAAATTTTACTATAATTACACACTTAGTTTTCAAAATGAACTGCTTACCACCATAATTGTGAATTTTTTTACATACTTCAGTCACTGGGTTTCATGGTTGACACAAATGAAGGTCAGGATGCCATCCAGAGGGACCAGGACAAGCTCAAGAAGTGAGCCCATGGGAATCTCATGAGGTTTAACAAGACCAAGTGAAGGCTCTGCATCTGAGTCGGGGCAGTCCCTTGGTATCAACACAGGCTGGGGGATGGACAGATTGAGAGCGGCACTGGAGAGAAGGACTTTGGGGTGCTGCTGGATGAGAGGCTGGACGTGACCCAGCAAGGTGCACTCACAGTCCAGAAAGCCAAATGTGACCTGGGCTGCATCCAAAGTAATGTGGGCAGCAGGGCAAGGGAGGGGATTCTGCTCCTCTGCTCTGGTGAGACCCCATCTGGAACACTGCATCCAGCTCTGGGACCCCCAGAACACGAAGGACATTGACCTATTAGATCAAGCCCAAGATGATCAGAGGGATGACGAGTCTTTCCTGTGAGGAAAGGCTGAGAGAACTTGCTTTCTTCAGCCTGGAAAAGAGGTCTTCTGTGTGATCTGACTGTGGTTTTCTGGTGCCTGAAGGGAGACTACAAGAAAGATGGGGAAAGAGTTTTTAAAACAGCATGTAGTGACAAAACAAGGACGAATGGCTTCAAACTGAAAGAGTAGCTTTGATTAGATATTAGGAAGAAATTCTTTACTATGAGGGTGGTGAGGCACAGGAACAGGTTGCCCAGGAAAGTTTTCATTGCCCATCCCTGGCAGTGTTCAAGGCCAGGGTAGATGGAGTTCTGAGCAACCTGGTCTAGTGAAAGGTGTCCCTCCCCAGGGCAGGGGGAGCTGGAACTAAATGATGTTTAGGGTCCCTTCCAACTCAAACCATTCTACAATTCTAAGTTTCCTTGTTAGTTACATATTCTGTAGTGAAAGCTATGATGACCTTTTGGGAGTCATACTATAAATAATTAATATCCACTATTAAAACTTTTCTTGCATTATAAAACAGAACATAAAGAAAAAAAAAACCTCACCAAAATTAAGAAAAAAGTCCCAAATTTAGGAAAAAAAATTCCTAAACACTGCCACCTTGCTTGATTAAGCTTTTATCTAGAGTGCTTAAATCATGTTCCAAAACAGCCTATCTCTGCATTTTGTGGTTTTTTTGTAGTATGAGAACATCCACTTTTTATCCAAATATAAACCTACTGAAGTTCTGAAGTTTTTCCTTCACTGTAGTTGAACAGATGTTCAGATGCACAAATCTCTCTTTTAGCAAAAATATATAAGGGGTGGGGAGAGGTGGAAGAGTGAGGGAGAGAGAAATTATTCTATTACTTTGAATATCACATTATAAACGTACTGTATTTTAAAAAGACTGCAGGGTAAACACAAATTCTCTAGTCTCACATTATAAGAAGCTGGCTTGGTTTTTATTGGATCTCTTTTCTTGCTATGAAAATTACCGGAATTGAAGAGTCAATTTAATTTATATAGTCAATTAAATTCTGATATTTTGTACGACTCTCCAAAAATACCTGTAAGTTATGGGATGAGAGTTACACATTCAGAAAGGCTACTGTATCTCCTCCTCCACGGCCAATTGTGTTCAATAACTAGAAATATTTGTTTAAACTTCCTTCTCATTAAAGTTGATCTCTTCCCATGTTTAATCTGTAGCATCATGAATACTGCAGTACCACATTTTATTTACTATAATATAAATTTTGAATACTGTTTGAATCAATAATCTTGCTATACAGACGGAAATAAGGCCTAAAATTATTTCACTTCATGGATTCTCATTGAGGTCTATTGAATTCCACTGCACATAGTATGGAAAATAATTCACCAGTATAAACCTTTATAAAGTTGTCACCTAATTTTTTTCCCAGGAAAATCTGTAGTAATTTTTACCTATTTTTCCAACTTAGCTCTAGGCCTGTATATTAAAGTGTGGTAGATGGCACATATAGTCATCCCTCAGAAAGTGCTCAGACATCAGTGCCAAACAACAGAAACTGGTGATGAAAACTTTATGGAAGTATGCTATGATTCCTGGTAATGATAAAAAGGTTTAGGGCAGTGTAAGATAGCTGCAAGTGCTGATAACTGTCCCTCAATTTTTTACGTGTTTTGATCACTTATTTGCTCTGTGACCTTAAGCTGTTCTGTTTTCCTCAGCATATTTTGGTGTGTTTAGTTTGCTTCATCTTCAGGGCAGGGATCATTTCAGAAAACAAGTCACTGTCTTTGGCTTTATTCATACCAGAAGGGCTGTGGAGCCACTGAAAGGTATGTGTATATATATACACATATATATGTGTATATATATATATCTGTGTGTATATGTATGTGTGCATATATATACATATATACATATATACGTATACGTATATTTTACTTTAAGGAGTTATTATAGTGGAAAAAACTATACTTAGCACTTTAATTGCTATACAGGGTATTATGATAGAATCACCTATACATAACCCTGCATTTATTGTTGAAAACAAAAAATGGCAGAGTATGGGGAAGGCTATTTGCAGCTTCCATAGCTAGTTAAAATTGAGGATGTGACTACTATGATCTAGTTTTCTTTCCATGGTATATACTTTCAAGCAATGAATTCTACATTATGTAAGGATACACAATAAAATCTGAAATATCTTAAGACCGCAATCCAGAAAATCAATTAATTTGATTAATAGTCAAGAAAAGATTCAGACATTGGAATATATATGTATGATTCAGAGCTGAGGTGAATTGGTGTCTGATTAGTACAGATGGATTTTAGACCAAAATCTGTGAATAAGGTAGAAAAGTAAACCTATTGCTTGTAAAGAAACCGTTTTTCTGAGAACTATCTCCTTGAAATCAGCTATGTAGAAGACTTATAGAACAGAAAAGGTAAACCAAACAAAAAATGTTTTCATTTGCATTTCTTCATTTGGCTTTCTGAAAGAGAAAATTAATATTACATATGAGTAAGAACTAATTAAATTAAGTAACTGTGACATTTGTGATAATGATACCAATTAACGAAAAGCAAAAGGATATGTTCAGTGAAATACAGAGCTAATATCTGAAATATTATTAATATGATACTTTATAGTGGTGTCTTTCATTTAGAGCTGTGGTGTTTTTGCAGAAGTGAGCATTTCAAGGGTAAATTTAGCACAGGACAGGAGGAAGCTTATTGAGAGCTGTTCCTATTAATAGGAGAAGTCTAATCTGAGTATGCCTGACATTCATTTGTCATCACTGCTGAGGTCTACCTTCACATACCTTCATCTCCTCTTTCAACAGTAGGAAGTCCTGGCTGAGTACAAGTTTGTATACACACACAGACACACATGGTAGAATCTCAGATGCTGTCTATTGCCAAGTAAACAACACAAATAAACATTTACAGCAATTCACTATCAAATCACACATTCCTATCACTGAACAGTTAATGGGAATCTATACTGAAATCACAACGTACTGTGGATTATGAATTAACTGCAAACCACTTCCCAGACTAGTGAGGACCATTAGTAATTTGCAGACCAATTAGACTATAATAACCCAGTGAGAACTACCTTGGTTTGTGTTATGTGAAGGCAAAAACAAAAATAAACTCTGCAGACCTATTTTCCCGAATGGCAAAGGGCAAAAAACAAGGTAGGAATAAAATAACTAGCCCCATAAATTGTTGATAAACAATGAAGGTTTAGAATATATTTTTCAGTTTTAAGTTGCTCTATTATAAACTTTTTCATCATTTAAATTTCAAGTCAGGTAGAAATTGCAGAAGATGAATATTTATACAAAGATTGATATGTGAGTATTTAGGCAGCCCTGAGTATGTACGCACCTGTTTGAGTAACTGGTATAAAATTGTAATCATAGAATAATTTTTCACATATTTACTGTGGTAAATAAAAATTGGTTTGGTAGGAGCCTTGGAGATGTCACAGAAGATAAAAGAGGATGTTTGGGGTATTTTTATTAGATTTAATTTCTTAGGGTCTCTTTTCTATGGTTTTTAGTAACAGAAGTTAAATATATCTATAAATTTTAGGTGGTCTTTGGACCATTGAAGTTTATGACCAAACCCAGGTATTTAACTTTTCTTTTGTTTCTGGTTTGGTTTGGTTTTAGATATGCATGTCTAAGAGATAAAAAGGTCCTTTTGGAAGCCACAGTAATATACTGTATTTTACAAATAACAAACATGCTAAAGAAAACACTATACAGAACCATTCAGCTACATGTTTTTTTTTAAAGATACGTCTGAAGACTTCTAAATACAATGTGAATATTTACATAAATGTAAATATAAAATATGAGTATGTGAAAATACTTATATACAATACTAACTGTGGTCATGTCAATGAAGATTGATATTTTGTAACATGATAGCCAAGAACAGAATTAGGATCTGATTGGGACTTCACATGTGAAATTGCAGTAGCTTGGCAAACTGTAAAGCACAGCTCCTTTAGGTTGTAATCAGCATTGCCAGTTGCTGCAGTCTGCTGCTCTTGAAATTGTAGCAATCTGATCATGTTTCTGAGACTGAAATGACTTTGAATAGTTTTGTTCAGAGCACTTATTTTATTAAGGCATTGTGGTTTATCCCAATAAAGAAAAGGTGTATATCTAGTTTATTAGATATACTGAAGCACAAGCTGAATGAAAGTTGCTATCAAATTTGCATATAAAAAATGCTACACCTCTTTTAATTGTGTATTTCCTTAATATATATCTATTTACATTTTTAATATATAAATTTGACACAAAGCTCCAAGACAGTTCTCAATTTGGAGATTTTTTTCTATTTTCCGTTATACTTTTACTTCAATTGAACTAAAGGCTGATCGTGCAACTAATAGTTTCAATGAGATGATCCCTGGAGTGAACATAAGAATATATATAACTGAGTACAAGAAAAAAAACAGAGTTGTAGCTGGTGACATTAAATTTGATGTCAGCAAACATCTATGATGCAGTCTTCCATACAAAATAACATTCATTTTTTAAATCATCACAACAATATGAATAAGTAACCATTAATGAAAATGCAATTGTATCTTTCATGAAAAAAGGAGGAAACAGACACAATTGAATGTGTATGTTAATTTCAATTTGTGGGCCAGACCTTCTAACACTGTCTATCAAAATTGTCCTTTGGTCTCTGTGGAAACTGGCATAACTTCATTTAGGCTCACGTTGAATTTGGTATTTTTATGCAAAATCCAGGGACTGCTACAAGACACATCTTAGGGTGAAAACAAACAAAGAAAAGAGGAAAAATGTGATTGTAAAAGTAAGAGAAACAGGTTCCTAATAAAAACTAACAAAAGGTGGATTTATTTTTCTGCTTCTGTTTTTAAAATGTGTGTAAACCTAAACCTCCTTTAAAATGTTAGTTGCCTGACCAGGAAATAAGAGTTGATATTGATTGTCCACTGAATCGTTAGAATGAAGAGTCAAAAAAAATGCTTAGTTTCATATTAGACTGTGACCTTGATGTCATCAGTGAATGCTGAGGGACAGCTATAACTCCCACGAGGAATCATTTTTCTGCTAAACAGATTTCTTCTGAGCAAATCATGCTGATGCATCCACAGTGCAAGTTTGTGAGAAGCTGCATGGCAGCAGGAGAGGTGAAAGTCTCTCCATGTGCCCTCTAGATACCTTGTGTCCATAGAAGACAGTGACATCTCAAAAAATCAGTGTAATTCATCTTATTTTTGTCCTTTCAAAGCTTTTACCCAATGTTTATGGGCTTAAGAGTCATGTTTTGTTATTAGAAGAGATTATATAAATCAATGATTCCTACTACAGTATAAGAATTAAAGATATGCTTTTAATGAATAACCATAGCCTTGCTGCTTGGAGGAGTAATTATAATACTATTAATGCATTGATATTAAGAATGTTAATTCTGATAAACATTTTGATCAGTTCCATTGCACTTTTTAAAATGTTAACAGTAATTATTACTCCTGGAATGGTGGCTTTTATTATTCTAGCTTTAGTTGCCTTGGATGTTGCTAGACTGCTGCTTGAATAAAAGGATAACGATAAACTTCTTGGCTGAATACTCCACTTTTTTTAGATTTCCCATAGGGTCTTATGAATAGACCTAAAAAAGTGTGTAGTCTGACTGGCATCAGCCATGAAAGACTCAAATTGATCTCTCATGGATTTTTGTGGTTCTCCCTATTTGATAGGGTATATTTCATGCTCCCAGAATGCATAACAAGACTTTCACACATAATTATTTCCACAACAGGTCTTAATTGTCTCAGTACTCAGTATTAGAAGGCTTTATTTTTAGATGGCTATAAACTGCAGTGCCGCAGACAAAGACCATCATTCCCAGTATAGTGTGGCAGAAACCTTTTGACACCTGTTCCTTCTTTACAAGAACATAGCCACATCTTGTTTCCCAGACAGTAAATAAAAACATCCCTTGTGTGTACTACCCCTACTTGTGGCGGGCC
>VZRL01007051.1:152231-289964 GCA_013397895.1 Origma solitaria
TTATTAATAATTTTACAATAAATAAAAATAAATTTATATAATTATATATTTGTATATAATTTTGTATATATATTTGTAGATAGATTTGTATAATAATAATTTAATATGTAATAACAATATACTAAAAGTATGATGAATGTTTCCATTATCTGGAATGAAGGAATACGTTTCTAAAGTAGTGTAAATTAGTAGAGACTATGTACAATTTTCTAAGAAGTGTGGTTTAACATTTTTTTCTTTTTATTTGTTTCAATCTATTTTCCAATTCTGTTTCAATTTATTCTATATGTCAGAAATATGTCTTATTCTACAGGTCAGAAATATTCCTCGAAAATTTTATAAAGATTTATTAGTTTGGGGTGTTTTCTTTTTGGTTTCTTTGTTGCTGTTGTTTTGTTTGTGTGTTTATTTGTTTGGTTTTTTGTAATATATGTAGTTTCAGTTTCTTGAGCATTGCTTGAGAGATGTAGATCATCCTTTTGCAAAAACTGCCTTTACCAACACTGTTAATAGGATCTCGGCAAACATTTTCAATCACGGTCAATGATGTAAATTGGCATTAACTTTAAAATAATACTCCTCTGTGACTTTCATAAATGTAAATTTTAAAATTTTAACTCTTTCAGTTATAGGCAGCTAACATTATCTTGGTGGCAATCTTTCTTTCTGTACCATATTTTCACTGTTTCTGGATGTACTTGTAAGAAATGAGAAGAAAGGGTTACTTTCGGTCAATCTTTCTTTCTTGTTTCTTGTTTCTTTGCTTTCCCTTGTAAATGTTGAAAAATTCAGCACCTGGTCTTCTGATCTCAGGGGTCTCCTAGACCCTATTAGTCAAACATTAATTTTAACACCAGATTCTAGGTCAAAAAAGGTATTTTTCTTCTGGGGAGAGTGGTAGCAACATCTTATTTTCATTTTGAGTCTTTGCTTCTTCCTTTGGGAACTGCAATCTGCTTCTCAGGATTATCTGGATATTTTCACTCAAGCTCCCTGCTATGGGAATTAATTCCTCAGAACACTGTCAGTGCCCAGGAGAATGTGTGACTTCATCTCCAACTGCAAAACTTTTTCACCTGCTGTTCTAAAGGTCTTAAGTTTATACATTCTTGCGTGAGACTTGAGTTGTATGATAAATAAGAAAAGTTGAGAAAGACATGGAGTTAATATTGTATAGAGCTTTCAGTGATAAATTTTAGAGGTTCATTTCACATAACATTTATGTGTTAGACATCTAAGTCTGAGCAGTTCACCTCAGGCTTCATTTATGGTTGTTGAAGATAAATATGCACTTCCAGAGGGCGACTGCTTTGATCTAATTTGCTTTCTTTTCGTAGGGTGAGATTAATCTCTCTCTGGAGATGCCTGCTTCTTTTCATTGACGATAACACAGGTCCAAGATGACTACCACAGCACTAACCGTTGAATTTTAAAGCACTGATGTTCAGGCAAACCAGTCCTCCCTGACATTTCTTTTATGACTGTCTGCACTTTGATATAATAACTAGTCCTTGCAATTCAGTAAGAGTAGGGGAGTTAAATGTCTTTGAAGTTTCACTCTTCTGATTCCTTTAGATTTGCCATTTTTAGAAATAAATAAAATTTTTAAATGGTGCAGAAATATAGCTGCAGTCATGGAAACATGGTGGAATGACTTGCACAATTGGAGCGCTGTAATGGATGCCTAGGAAAGTCTCAGAAGGAGGAAGGAGGGGTGGTGGGGTAATCCTGCATGTTATGGAATGCTTTGAATGATGATGATGATGATAGGATTGAGTCTTTATGGGTAAGAATCAGGGGAAAGGCCAAGAAGGCAGATATTCTGGTAGGAGTCTGCTACATAACACCCAACCCAGATGAAAAGGCAAGCAAGATATTTTATAATTACAAAATATAAAATAATATTTTGTGAGAAATCTCACAAAGGATAGCCCTTGTTCCCATGGGGAGCTTCAGCTGAGCAGATGTCGGCTGGAAATACAATACAGCAGAGAGGAAAGAGTCCAGGAGGCTCCTGTGGTGTGTGGAAGGTAGTTTCCTGAGACAGCTGGTGAGGGAACCAACTAGGTGTCCTACTGGACCTGTTATTTGTGAACAAAAATTGTTCCAGGGAGATATAGATTGGATATTAGGAAACATTTCTTCCTTGGAAGAGCTATCAAGCATTGATACAGGCTGTCCAGGGAAGTGTCTGAGTCACCAGGCCTGGAGATATTTAAAATATGTGCAGATGTCGTGCTTGGGGACATGACTTAGTGGTGGACTGACACTTTTATGGCTGGACTCAATGATCTTAAAGGTATATTCCAACCAAAATGATTCTATGATTCTATATGGGGTTCTTTATTAACTTTTCTCTTCTTACTGTGCTTTATAAACTGTGTTTTTAAAAAACAAAACTAAAAATCTCACGCACACTCACACAGACACGGACACACACACGCACACAGACACAAACACACACACACACACTCACAAACGAGATACCCTCACCACACCAAATATTGGCTTGGGAACTTTTCAGAGGACTGATAGCACTTCTAAACTTATATATAATTCCTTTCATTAATATTTTAATTTTTTTTACAATTTTGTTTGCTTGCTCATTTGTTTATTTTCGTTCACAAGATTTCTTGGAAATGACATTCCTTAAATATACAGTTGTATTTCTTGTCTAGTTAGCCATCTGATATGTACTGTCTTAAAGAGCAAATATTGCCTCTAGACAATTAATACAGTTCTAATTTGCAAAGAATTTTGAGATCGTGAAAGGAAAGATGTTCTTTAATTATTATCATGAAAAAAATCCATATTTAACTATTTGCATATAGCTTCTACCTTTAGGCATAGTTCTTAGGATAACAATAAAAATTTTCTTCAAAATCTTTCTTAAGCTAAAGAATAGGATTAATGTGGCACTTCATACACTGTGGTACAAACAGTTGTGGAATAGAAGACTTGAAAAAACAGTAATTTAAGCCAGGAGTTTTTTCATTTAATGGCACTTTCATCTGGAAAATTAGCAGAAGAAAACCTGAAGCAGGAAAAGTTTATTTCAACATCTCCAGTCTCATATTGAAATGTTGTATTTATTGCTATATAGAAAGTTTATGAATAAATTCGACACAAAACTATTAAAATGTCTCAGTTTCTTCTAATGAAAGCATAACAGGAGAGCTACTGTGGAGTTG
Source organism: Origma solitaria (assembly GCA_013397895.1). Lineage (NCBI taxonomy): Eukaryota > Metazoa > Chordata > Aves > Passeriformes > Acanthizidae > Origma > Origma solitaria. Next base: position 155,423 of record VZRL01007051.1, read on the forward strand.
AATGAATTACGTCTTCCTATATCATGCTTCTAGGTGGGATTGCAATGAAAGAGGAGAAGAAAAATCCCTCTCCATTATCAGGGTAATTAGTTCTATAAATTCCTTTATGCCTTCAGTGAAGAAATGGGGTAATTACATTGTGAAATTTCATTTTCCTAAGGGGACACATTAATTTATGGGCACATGTAATACTTGTTTCAGCACAAGGTTTCCACATTCTGTACATGTACTTCATTATGTAGAAAAGAAATATTTAAAGCATATAGGATTCTACGTATAGTACAAAGTGTGGGTTTCTTTATTTAGGCAATGTATTTTTAGCAAATCTCTTTGATTCCAACCTTCATTAAGTACACTCTAAGGCTTAAAACAGAAAAAACAAGTTATTTTGTTTTTATTCCTTGAGAGAAGAAAATATTCAATTTCTATATAGATATTAAAGTTCATAAAATATCATTAAAAGCAGTAAGTATGGTGGCAATTTAATTATTGCAAAACACTATGGGTAGGATCAGAGCCCATGTTTTATTAAATTTTATTTCATAGGAAATATACTGTGGTAATTGCTAACACAGCTTTATCTATCTTTCTATTATTCAAAGAGCAATATCACTTCTGTTAAAGGTTAATAACATTATTATTACTTAATTCACTAGAATTTATTGAATAATTTGAACATTCTGAGTTAGATACTAGTCAATCTGAACAGACTCTTATGTCTTCTTGTTATGTTCAGAGTCTTGTGAAGGGAAAAAAAAAGAAACACATTACAAATGAAGATGTTGATGTCACTGAAATTTTAGCAGTGCAACTCAAAAATCATTATTAGGCTAGATCTTATTATTACAGAAGAGAAAAAAAAATTGCAATGTAGTTAAAATGGTTGTGTACACATTCCTTACATTATACTTGTCTTTCTGGTGTCAGGTTCACACTCTTCCTTGGTGGTTTTACAAAAGCAGCAATGATGGGGATGCTCTGGTGTGTCATCAGTAGTGGAGTCCTTTGGTGTGAGGAGTGTGATGTTCATGTCAATAGCTTCTTCCTCACTCTAGGGTCAATTTGTGGTCCTTTTTAGTGTTTTTTGACACCCTTTTCTGTTTCTTCAAGGACTTACAGTTTCATGTTGCAAGAAAATTACTACAAATTGCCACATATGTTGCCATTTATATATGTCATATAAATATGTATTTATTTTCTTTTTATTGACAAAATCCGTTTTGCTCAACTACGTTGGTCTGCGTTTCAACGTCCATCACTCAGTTGTTCATACTTGTGGGGCCTCCTGTGCCCTATCCCTTAAAGTCTCATTCCTCTACTCCTCTCTGACACATCCCCAGTTCCCAGCTCCCAAGGACATTAGTGTACCAGGTCTCTATTCCTCTGCTCTACATCATTATATTATAGTCATAAGCCTCTCATTCTACATAGAACAACTAATAATGCCCATATATATAAAATTGTTTTTACCATATAAAGAAAACAAAATTAAAATAAATTAGACATAGATGTCTGGTCTGTGAGAGAAATTGTTGTTACAGATAAACCAAAGGAAACACAGCTGCAGGCAGGTCAGGGCAACTTCAGGCAGAGCAGACCTGACAAGTCTCACCCCTGAAGCCATGGAAACTCAGTACAGAGCTTATGGCCTTTTAGTAGCAAAGGCAACAGGATATTACAGGGCTAAACAGTTACACCATTAAAGTTAGCAAAAAACTCTGCCTGCAGTACTGACTTTCCCTGGGAAGAATGTAAGGTGGCTTTGTGCCTCTATGCACAATGAGCCCAAGTCTGTTCAATGCAGAGCTCCCCATGTGTGTGGGTGATCAGGCTGATCTCTCAGATTTGGTGCACAGTGGCGGCTGGCTGTTATTTTCAACCTGGACACATGGACCCTAAAAGTCATGTAGCTTTCAGTGCTCTTTGGGGCAATCAGTTGTCAGGCTCAGACCATTAGTGGTCTTCACTTGCCGCAGACTCAAAATGCTGTTTAGATTCTGCCCTTTAATGGGTAACATGATGGTTTCCAAAAGACTCTGAATATCACCCCAGTAGCAATTGTAAGAATAGGACAATTCCCTCATCATTAAGTGCAAATGAATAAAACAGATGGGCAGTAGACCCAGGGACTTTTTTAAGAGTCATCAGATTATTAGATTTTTCATCCAGTAAAGGAGTCAGTGGTGCACACATTTCTGGCTGTGTTCCTGCTTCCTAGCTCTTATTTGTATAGCTCTGTTCCCACGCTGCCTTGCTCAGGGGAAGACACCTCAGCAGTGTACCTTCCAAGACAGTTTATTTCATATGGGTTAAGAGACTTACAAGGGCAGCACCATCTGTTTTAGCAGCAACATATTTTATTACAATATATTATAATGCAAATGGCTTTAGCACTTTCCTCAGGTAAGTAGGCAAAATTCACAATTTACCTTGGCAGGGAAATATGACCTTCTCTTAAGAGCTGGCTGTTGTAGTCACTGTTGGCCAGCACTACCTTGCTGCCCATCTTAAATAGGTACAACTAATTCCAGGAAAACCTCTTAGTGAGAGCTAATTTGGGTGTAGATGTACAGTACACAGAGTAGCATTGCATGGTTAGAGCCTTCAGGCTTCTGTGTGTATCTGCGCTGCATAAACACTGTATAAAAAACACACTGATTATGTCCTGTACGGCCAATGACTTGGGAGCAAACATTCATGTGCTTATATGTCTTGTCTCCTCCAGGACAGAACTGATAGGATGAATTATATCTTTGTGTCTCCTTTTGAAACACCTTGGGATTATATCTAATGTTATGCATACTCATAACTCTCCTGCTAAGTCTTTTGCTGTTAGGTTACACATAGAAGGACCAAGGGTCAATGTCAGTCACTTCCAAATTATTGCTATGTTGAAGTAGGAAATTGCTATTAAATTTCTCCTCAAAGACCTAAGAAGTATATGCAGGTTTGAATGTTTAATATTTTCATCAAGTGTGATTGTTAGAGTATGTCCAGTGGAAGACCAAATCACAATAAAACAGTTGCACTGAGGATATGGTGAAAGGGCGTGCTCTAGACTACGGTTGTGTAAGACACCACATATAAAACATAAGCAGTACTTACAGTAAGGCTGTTCTTACAAAAATTAGATCACCATTTTATTTGTGAGAGGCCTGATTAAGTGACTATATCATGTTTTTATAACAGTACATTGGTCTGGATCTGTCAGAGACCTAAAACATCACACTGTGTAGTTTCTGTATTTTGCGGAGGTCCTGGCAGGGGCAGAGCCTCACACAGAACAGTTTATCACCTACAAAGTCTGACTGAGGCTTCTGACTTCACGAGTGCAGTGGTATCCATTCCAAAAGGGGGTGAATAGCACTACTGAAATTTATACATCCTGATCCTCAGTCTTTGAGAACTTGCAGATCACAGAGGTGCTTAGACATTTTGTTTGTCTTCAGACCTATATTTTATTTGGGTTTAGTCTGCAAGTACTTTTAAATTTATTTTTAAGCAACTTTTAAGCCCAGATTAAAACTTCAGGAGAATGTGCCAATCAGTGAGACATTTCTAAGCATTAATGAACTTGAAATTTATTCTCTGTAGTTTGTGACAATATATGAATAATTGAGCAATGAGCAGTATACTCATGAACTATCCCCAAGAACTGAAAGTCTGAAGAAATTATACCAGAATGGAATTATCCAAGACTATTATTATATGGATTCTCATCTCTACTTAAAATATATTTTTATTCTTGTTCCTAGAGGTCTTCATTTTTTGAATTTTCAGTTATCAGGAAGTAATCAGAATGATAATCACATGATCAGGGAAATAATTTTGTTTCTCGCATTTCAGATATAATATCTGATGTGTTATTAACTCTGTAATGAGAAAATAGCTTGCCTTTAACATTCTGTATATATGAAACTTAACACACAACCACAGAAAAAAGAATAGAATTTTTTTTTAATGAATCCCATAAGTGTAATCTCCAAGATTTACAGAATCTCATTTTTGTCCTTTATTTACTCAAATTTGTTCTAATCAACAGAAATAGCTCTGCTTTTCTCATTTCTGTCATAGAAGTATTCTTTGAGAAATAATGCAAATGTCAACTGCAACAGTGTGACTCAGAAGTGTGGGAGGCATCTTCTCATAAATGGCCCATAGCTATGAATCTCACTCCTGTAATAGAATAACTTTAGAAATTACAATCATCCACCTTAAGTCCAGAACTCTTTGTTATGGTTTGGCAGCATGATGTTATAGGTAGTCTTATTTTTCATTTGTTAACTCTCTTTTCTTGGTGAAGAGAAACTGCAATGGCAAAGGAGAGAAAACCAGGTCTACATCTACATTCTAGCTAAGAAGATTGCTTGAATCTTCAAAAGGTTCAAGATAAATGTTATTTCAGTATGTCCCACTCAGGCACCATCTTCGGGAAAATGCTATGTACACATACCTACTCCCACCTTTCCTTCTCTTCTTGTTTGCTCTTCATTTCTCCTTGGAAAAATGGAAGACAGAATAATTTTATAGGTTGATTCAAACTGTTTCTCTTAAAAGATTGGAAATGGATTCTACAGTAAAAATCATTCATATTTCATAATCTTTTTAGGTTCAAATGTCAAGAATGTTAGAAACTGAAACTGCTTCCAGGAAAGTCCTGATTAGATGTGATAGCAAAAGAGTCTTACTGTTTAGTAGGGGTAGCTCTCCTAAACTTCTGCAATTATTACTTAGGAACTCTGAATAAGATAGGCCTGAAATTATCATGAATAATGAGGAGCCTGAGTTCACTAATTTCAACCATTGTCCTGAAAAATTGTGGAATCACTGATTTCCCAACTCATGTTGGGAATGAGGATATGACTGGGTTAGCAATTACCACTGTTTGTACTTGTACTATTACTGAGCACAATATGCATTACAAAGATAGCAAAGGGGAATATGAATGCTGTTTTGGGATTTGGAATTTTTTAAAACTTTTTCCAACCTCCCAAATCCATTTGCAGAAGCAATTATATATAATATTTGTATACAAAGCAATCTGTACTTTCAGCTGATTAGCTTGTTTTTCACACTGTATCAGATTGGTCAAAATTACTTTATAGGTGCTATAAATGAATTACTCAATGGCATTTTGAATCTGTTGAAATTTGGTGCTGGCACTCATCTTTTCCAAGGCTCCAGAAGCATTTGAGTTCTGTAACTTTCCGATTCCTAACTCAGAGGAAGTTAATTGAGAGTCTGATGCTGTTAATGCTGACTCTGGGAAAAGGGCACAGAAGAAATATTTTCTTCAGGTACTGGGTCATCAGTTTGAAGCTGCTGCATCTACTGGCTGCTCCCATTTCCTACAGCTGATGGGAATAGGTGTACTATAACTTGTAGTACTCCTGAGACACTCAGTCCCACGATGACAATTTTTGATTTAATGATCTAGCTATGACAATCTACATTTTGCCCATTGGCAATCTCCACAGTTGTATACTTATAGTGAAGTAGATGTAGCAGCTGGAATTGCCTTCTTGATATGCATAAAATCTTAATCCACTTTAAACACCTAAGAACAGTCTCACCTTTACAACTTCAAGGGCTGGCTAACATAGCTGCTCAGTCTCAATGGTCTATGTTACAAAGAGATATGACAAGACAAAAAAAAGGTAAACACTGCTAGGTCATACACCTTAACACTATGCTTTCTAACAGAGCTCACACACTGGAGGTCAGAAATGAAAGCTAGAGAAGGCTAAATATAAACATATTAAAGCATAAATAATTTATGCTACCAAAGCAAGAACATAATTAAGGTGACATTACATTTCTTCCAGCCAGGAGGCATCTTTGCGAAAAGGTAAACAGAAAGTCAGGTGAATTTGTCCACGGACAAAACTAACATGATCACTCATAAATATTTGCAAAAGGGTTCCCAAAATTGCTTATTGTGCTGTTATGCTGATAGTCATAGAAGGAAATTGCTAGCAATATTGCAACAAAAAGATTTCATGAGGTTTATAGATCAGATATTTACTTGTCAATGGATATGAAGATCATTTTGCATTTTGATTTGATTTTCTCTACAAAGTATTTTGTTCATGTTCTATGCTTATTGAGGTGTCTCTTATTAAAAATATTACATTTGAAATTGTTATTGAATCTAAATTTACTGTAATGAAGTGCCTATCTTGGACTGAATTTTGAAAAATAATTTAGTGAGTGGAAAGAAGTGGACTTTTATAATACCCTCTCTCTCCACAATTTTGCTATTAAAACCAAATAGTTTTTCTTAGAGTTGATACTATATATGTAATGTTTCATAAAGTTCTGAAAAAAGTGAAACTCAATAACCAAAAGCATAACCAGAAGTCAAAATGATTGCTCCTGGTTATGTTGCTCATGAAGCTCTTAGTAATGGATTGAAGGTCAAAATTGAATAAAATTAAAAAGCTTGAGTATGCAAAGAAATTTTTTTCTTTTTTTTTCTGTACTAGACACAACTCTTCCTAAGAAAGAAATTGCTCCTTCTTGATGGGAATATATATTTATGACAAGTGTGGTGAGACACTTCAGAGCACAGAACTAGACCCAGCCCTCCCATTATGTTTCACCAGTACAGAACATACAGGAAGAATTTGGTTAGACCACGGTGCTAATAAAGCCAAGATTGTGGGTTCTACTCCCGTAAGGGTCGTTTGCTTAAGAGCTGAACTTGGTTCTTGTGGGTTCCTTCCAACTCAGAATATTCTGTGATTCTAATCACCTTCCTTGACCTACTGGCTGCTCTCCTCTGAGGTTTACTGGGGACTCATTGTCATCTTGCTGTGCACCAGGACCTCGAGGTCCATTTCTGCCATGCTGCTTTCCAGACAGTCTCCAGCCTATACTGGTGCCTGGGGGAACCTCTTCCTGGCCACAAGACTTTGTATTTCCCCCTGTACAACATGAAGACATTCCTCCCAGCCCAATTTTCCACTGCATCCATGGGTGCATCTCATCAGATGATACAGATTTTACATGCATCCAATTTGTATAAATTTTCCTAATCTGAGCCTCTTCCACCAAAGAAAAGTCTTCATTTTTCCAGACTTTCCCACTAGTCAGAGAGACCTGGGTTTCCTAAAGGACAGAGCAAAGAATGGATGAGATACCTCTGTCCTTTTCCTTTGTTGTGATGTCCCTTGCCCCATTCAGTTGCAGATCCATGTTTTCCCTATCTTCCTTTTGCTGCTGATAAACTTGTAGAAAACTTCCTTGTTGCCATTCATTTCTCTACAAGTTTCAGCTCCAGATGAGTTTTGACTTTCCTAATCTCATCTCTGCATTGTTTTGATGATGTCCTAAATTCCTCCTTGACTATGTGAACCTTCTTCCACCTCTTGTAGGCTTCCTCTTTATGCATGAGTTTTTTCTGGAGCTCTCTTTTTTCATCTCTGCAGACCTCCATCTGCCTTTGTTTGATTTCCTACTAATCAAGACGTCTTGTTCCTGACCTTGGAGGAGGGAACACCTCGAAAGTTAACCAGCTTCCCTGAACCTCTCTTCAATCCAGGACTGTATCCCATGGGACTCTTCCAAGCAGATCTCTGAACAGGTCAAAGATTGTTTTCCTGAAGTCCAGGGTTCTGATCCTGCATTTTGCCTAGTTTCCTTTTCTCACAGTCCTGAACTTCATAATCTCATGACCACTAAAACCAACCTTGACCATCGTGCTCCTGACCAGTCCCTCCTTATCTGGAAGTCCAGCAAAGCATCTTCCATTTTTTCTTCTTCAATTTCCTCTGACAGAAATTTGTCATCAATGCGCTCCATGAAACCATCTTGGTTGCTTCTGCTGTGTGATGCTTCCCTCCCAGAGGATATTAGGATGACTAAGGTCTACCATGAGGACCGTATTCTGCAAGTATACTGCTTCCTTCATTAGTTGGAAAACACCTACAATGATAATGCCCACATTGATCTTCTCTCTAATTCCAACCCATTATCTCTCAGCTTGCTCAACAGCTGTTCCTAGGTAGAGCTTCATGCACTCACACTCTTTTCTCACAAAAGGGCAACTTCCTCTCCCCACTGTCCTGCTCTTTGCAGTTGAAGTTGCAGAGGAACTATTTTATTGATTATATATCATCAGAAAGTGATGCCACATTCAAATAATAGAATGAAAGGGTCCACAGCACAGGAAAGCCTGTTATTTACCTGAAGATGTGCCATGCAGGATCAAAGAGGAAAGCTAACTCTTACAAGATTTTCAAAGAATTTCATGATATTCTGTTGTTTTTTGAGATCCTACTTGATTGCAAGTAAAAAGAGATTTATACCTACAAGAGGTAATCAGGAAATCAATTCAGTTTTATATGCTCCTGTAAGCCTGTGTTTCTTTTGTGAATTTCAATGAAGTTCTGTCATTCTGAATAAGAGATGTTAGTTGATTTCAGTCAGGAATGCGCCTAAATTTGAGTTGTTGTGACATAGAAGAGAATTAAAAGAAGACAAATTATTACATTTTAAATCATAGGAGAATTTGAGAATTATTTTTAAAAACATTTTTTAGAGGAAATATTTAATAGATTACAATTTTTTATCTCTTGATTTCATATAACAGTGTAGAATAAATACTAATCAATTTAGAAAGAAATATAAAAAATGTAGGATTTTCATGAAAAATATAATCAGCAGAAACAAGGGAAATAAATACTGATGTGCATTCACAGTTTTGCCCAACTATTTCAGATCTGTTTTATGGGGAGATAGTTGTTGGTGCCATTTAAAATAAATCTTTAGAACATACCTAATACTATTTATTTTAAAAATGAGAAGAAGTTAATAGCTAAGAAGGTTATTTTCATTTAAATTGCCACAGAACAAACAGAAGAAAAAAGATTGGCTTATTGTGGGAGAAAAAGCTGTAAGTTTCCATGGTTGCTGGCTCGTAGATCTTTAAGAAACTGTGCAAATTGCTAAAGCAACAGAAGGTACTGACTGTTGAAAGCATCCTTTTTAATAGTAGCTAAATTCTTTTAGGATGTGCTATGTACTTTGATTCTTGCTTCTTATAACCAGCATGATATTTGAGTTCCCAATACATGGCATTAGTCCCAGACTTTCAGATGGGAGTGACATCCATTCAAAATCAAATCTGTGTTTGTCTGTGATCTGCCCCTTTGAAATGGCTGTCATTTTAACTTCTTTCTTAGTAAAGATGTAGAATAAAAGCAACTAATATCCAGGTGCTTTGTTACATTTGTACCTGAACACTTCCTCATTTTTTATTTTCCCAAGATGTGAGGGAGGATTTATCTACAGCTGAATACGTCAGGTGGTCATAGAGAAAATGCTGAAACGTGCAGGACTGTTCTATTGTGCTGGATCTATTCAGTTCTTGGGTTTGGTTTTCTAGGTGTTTTTTTTTTTTTTTTTTAAGCAAGGCCTTACTGTTTATTTGAAGCAATTAAAGCATTGGGTAGCTTGTTTCCTACATAACAAAACAAAGTAAAAGTGCTCCACTGCATTCAGAAATTTAGTTCCTGAAGCAAATGTAGGCATTTTGAGTGTAACTGAGGTTGGATAAAAAAAGCCTGAGACCAGAATTTCCATATGACGTCAGGTAACAAATATTCAGAAGTTTCCATAGTGCCCTAAATTCCCTTAATCAAATGGATGAAATTACTTAAACCTTTTATCTGAAAACAGAATTTAATTATGCAAAGGATCATTTCCAAGCACAAAAAATCTACAGGTCAACAGTAGGCTTCACACACTGTCATTGAAAAAGGCTATATTCTGCAGATTATCCTACTCAAGGTACTTCAATAACCTTACTGTTCTGGTTTGTGTGTGTATATATAAATATATGTATATATGTGTGTGTGTATATATATATATATATACACACACACATGTATATATAGTTAAATCTCTACTAAAGAGTCTTTGGACATTGTTTCAAAGAAAGAATTCAGACAATTTATCCCCTGAAAGGTGTTCCTTTTCCAAAATAAGGTACACAACCTTATTTATTGTGTTACAGGATGTAACTTGAGAGCTTTGTCAAGTAAAAGAGTAAATTTTAAACGAAGAGGTATCATCTTCTCATACTCATATTTCAAAACAAAATTTAAAAAATCCCTACACCATCAGAAAGCAAATAATGATGCACTTTAAAAAAATCATCTGGAGAAACTTGACCTCAGTTGTAACAGGCAGCAAATTATTTTCATAAGTGGTAGCTTTTTTTTCTCAGTGTATTTCCTCACTGTATTAAACAGAGATGGGCACAGTAATACATGATCAGCAAGACTCTCGTTTCACTCACAGTACTTCAGCTATCCACAAGGAGATATTTAGCTTTTCTTTTTCATTAAAAATTTCGTTAAAATAACAACAAAAAAATATATCTGACCAGTGACTAGCAAATGAAGTCTCTGAAGACTTATTTCAATCCACATGTAAAACTGGCAATACATCACATGAATTTTATTATATTTATAGTTTTTGGGTTTTTTTTTAAAATTATAACTTGACATGTATATTTTGTCCTAATTAAATAGCAGTTTAATACTGGGTGATATTTTACTATCATGCAAAAGAATGCTTAATATTTAAATTGCAGGACTTTGGTAATCAACAGATATTACATATTGTTTGCTTGGTTACCAAAAAATTAAAGGAGAAAAAAGACATAATACTCAGACTACTTTCAAGTCCATCTCAACCACGTGCTTCCTCTAAGTACTGAATATTAGATCGCAAACATCAGGCTATCCAACACAGTACTAATATTTTAGTCTGATATCCTTTCTTTTCTAAGGAATTTCATATTGTCTTCTGTGGCTTGCCCCAGTATTAATCTACTATTTCTTTTCATGGTCTGTGTGCTAAAAGAAGGCTGCTAACTGTTCAACTTGCTAAATAATACAAGCCAGATTCTAAAAAAGAAATCTAAATTAACTTCCAGGGCTTTGAGAATTAAACCACATTCACAAATTGCATGACAGCTTCTTTCTCCATCATGCAGTGCAATACAGGCAAGCAGTTCTAATCTGCTGTTGCTCAGATAAATTCTAGAACCTCAGTCACTGTCTGCTCATCAAGACTGCATACTCAATGTGAAATACCCAAGTTAGTAATCCGTGCCAAGTAAAGTACACAGACTTGTATCATCTTGAATAACTCAATAGCATCTCTTTGCATTACTGCCCTGTCATGTGACTAGAATGCTGCTATTGGAGCAGCCCGTGAAAGATTGGGATCCCATGATATTATGTAGGGAAAACATGCCCTCCTATCTCTTTTGTAAAAAGACTCTATGAGCTGACTTTCTAGCCGGGAATATTCTGTCCAGGAAACAATCTCAGTTCTCCAATAAGAAATGGCATATTGGAGGTGTGCCCCTGTGAGAATCCACTCATCACTGAGCTACATTTTTTTTTTTTTTCCTAACACATTCAGGATTGAATGAGGTACATACAATTCTACTTATGCAAGTTCAGTGTACAAGATAGTGCTTACATATTCAGGTATCTCAGGATTTTGACAAGTTTATAAATGTAATGTTTTAAGTAGGTTCTGTGGTGACAACAGATTGGCATACAAACTTGCAGACTTCTGAGCTGCTAGCTGACTGCTAACTAGATTGCTCAGTTTGTATTTCAGATCTCAGATGAGTTATATAGAAGTCTTGTTAGCTCTTTGGATTTCATCCTTAGCTACTAAAAAGAAACTCTTTGAGGAACAGCTTTTTCACTACCAGCCTACCAACATAAATGGCATTCCTACTTTAAGAGCATTAAACATAATCTGTGACTCTAAGTCTAGCGCCTTAAATTATGACTGAGATTTTTTTGTAGTGTTAATCATTAGCTGGAGGATTCTGCCTCCCTCTTGACTATACAGGGAGTGTAACTTTCTACTCTAAGTTTAATTTCTAATTTAGGAGAGCCTGAAGACAGGTGGCATGTTTCCGGATTTCTGTCTGGTGATGTGCAAGCAGTTAAAATGATTTACACACTTTGGAGGTTAAAAAACAGGGGAAATGCTGTTTTTAGGAACAACCAAAAACCTAATTTCCCTTGCCTCTATCCATGTTTCTTATCAGATAATGCTATATTGAGTTGGAGTCTAGAGCTTTAACAAAGAAGCTGCAGTTTGGCACAAATAGAATATTGCTGTTGTATCTTATATGCAGCATTTGGAAAAGTGTTCAATCCTAGTGTTATTTATGTCTTATGTCTCTTTTCATACCCATAAAATGGAATAGATTTCATAAGAAACAGAATGTATTTTGTAACTAATCTCTCAAATATTTCTGTGCCCATTCTTGAAAAAATGAATTCTAAAACAAGAGGTGGTTATAAATTTGGGATCATTACCATATATTTTCCTTTTACTGGGGAACAGATTATGCCTTTTGCATTGGGAGAGACATTTTGGTGTCAATAAAACCCCATCTTCTTTTCTCCCATATGATGCTACAGACTTAAAAACTCAAGAAGAAATTGTGGGGGAAAAAACCAAACTGCAGACTTCTTTCAAGAAGACCTGAGTTTGAAAGTGAGAATAAGTTTAAGAAAGTTTTTCTGTGAAAGAAACTGCCATACTGTGTTCACTTTAAACATAAAGGTTCAATATTGATATTCATAAGGCTTTTAGTACTTGAAATATTCATTAGAAATGAGGATAAGCGTAAATATACTCTAGATAGTATAATCAATTTATAGGTCATTCTATGGAAAGGTGATAAAGAACCCCAGGATAGTTCTTGAAATTCCTGAAGTTCCGCAGTTTCTTTATGGGTTTAACAAGTACTGTAGGGTGAAAAAAATAAGGGTCTTATTTCTATGGACATTTGTGGAGAATTTAATAATAGTTTTGCAAGAGGATGTTGTTCAGCTAAAGATCAACACCACTGATCATTAACTAATTTCTTTATTTCTATGAAAGTTTGGGGAGATGTTTGACATCCTTTTCAAAATACTTAATTCTCAATTAATTAAATAGAAATTAAATTCCCTAGCATTTCTATAAGTACCTAGAGACATCTGTCTGTATAATTAAATATTTAGAGATTTTGGAGAGCAGTGACAAATGGGATAAATGACAATCAGTCACAGTAAATGGACATGAGGCTTGAAGAACATACAGTTTAGAAATTCCCATTAATTCAAATTAAAAAGCTCATTTCTATTTGACCTAAACTTAGATACGAAAAGGGTTGTAAGAGAGGGAAGATTCTATTTGTAGACACTACAAGACGTGCAGCAGAGCTATATAGATGTGTACCTTCACAACATGCACCTACATCTTTGTCTGAATCTCTTTTTTTCCAGAAGGTCTCTATAAAGTCCATAAATACAGATAGTTTGCTGCTGAGCTGTACAGATCTGTTGTCTTGACAGGTGTCTAAACATAGTCTGACATAATTTCTCTCTAGGTACCCATCTATCCCTAAAACTTATGTACCAATCTGGTGACCTCTGTACCACCTAAGGCATTAATGCAAGGATCATTCCTGGCCTCCAGATAAAGATTGACTTGCAAGTAGGGCTAACCTCTTCAAGACTGACTATACCTGCAATACATACGTAATGGTCCAGCTCTTCTTTTTATACCCATGTCTCTAAAAATTTACCAAGATTTAGGTATTTGTGGGATATGTGTTGTTTATTGGTTTTTTTCCTATTTGCCATTCCTGAGTTAAAGTGAGTTCTCTCATAGCTCACCAGGGGAATTTCTTTGTTATAAATTAAAAGCAAATTCAGTCAGACCAGGATTACAGAAAAGTTCTAAATGAATAAATGTGGTAAAGTAAGAATTTGCTTTGCACCAAAATTAATTTCAGCTTTCTGAAAGGTTGACCTTTTCTGAGGTCTCTGGGCCTTGGAAGAGAGATGCCTCTTGTTTACATCTGAGTTTTCACCTAGATTTCATTGATAATCAACACCAAAACCATGAATTTCAAAGGCATAGCATTTTAATGCTATGTTACTGTCTGAAACTGAATTCAATTTTTCTTCTGTAGAAAGGTCTATGTTTCTCCTTTTCTAATTAGGAAAGGAGCTTATGGAGAGCAATTCAGTTAAATATATCTGTATGGTAGGTCTCTAGGGCTGAATGAGAAGAATTCTACACTGACTTTTTCCTCCCAAACATAGATATTCACGTTCTTCTTCAGCACTGGATCTTCAAGCTACCGGTAGTCCTCAGGTTTCTCATGTGAACTCATTCGAAACACCATATTGTCTTAATAAAATTAATTTCATATTTGCTCCTCTTCATGACTTAAAACTCCCCTGTCCTGTAAAATATAATTCCTTACTTATAAAATTTTGATTGAGGTCTAAGCAAACCAGAAATAAATTGCTATTTTTGTGGTCTTGTCTTGGTCTCAATCTCAGCAGAAAAATAGGAGGAGATTTAACATCTTGAATGGAATGCAAAATAACAGAGACACGTAAAATAGTTGAAGTTGTAAGGGACCCTTGGAGACCATTTAGGACCAAACTTCTCTGCACAAGAGGGTTACTCAGGAATGTGTCCAGTCAGTTTTTGAAAATCTCCACAGATGGAGACTCCACAATGCTCTGCACAACCTGTTCCACTTTTCACTGACCTTTATAGTAAGGAAAAAAAAAAAGCAATAATTTGCTTGTTCACAGTAGTCTCTGAGTACTGTAAGTGGTTACACATTTTTATTTCCATGTCTGGAAAATAAAATAAATGTTCATCTAAGGTAACAAAATAGGGGTAAAGTAAATAAATTCATGTAGCTAAAGGAATAAACCAAAATTCTCCTGATTTCATATTGCAGTGGAAAAAATGAAATGTTGAACTTAATTTTTTGATAGTTGTTGTTGAAAGGCTGATTAATTTCAATGTCTTTGAAAACTTATTCAGATTGAAAATTCTAATCAATATTAAAAATAAAAAGAAGAGAATGTGTCAGAATTTGACAATCAAATACAGTCAAATAAGACTAACAGAAGGAAAAAAAATTCAATAGACAAAAAATTTTCATTAAAATACGCAGTGAAATTTGTTACTATATGGACCATTAAAAGCCCTCCTTAGATGAAAGCATTGTAGTTCAATAAATTAGTTGAATTTGACTGTTAGAATTTATTTTGTAGTTTGAATTCAAAGACATGTACAGACCAGCAAAATAACATGGGCAACAGAATGAGATGTAAGAATAGCTGGGGAAAAGAAGGACAGCAAGGTAATAGTTTAATGTGTAATAAGTATCTTTCAGAGAAAGGAGACTTGAAAATTGCATTTGCTGTATCTGTTTTCTTTGTGTACCTATGGTTTAAGAAGTAAAATTCTGAAAGCTCTATTTTTGAAAAAAACCTATCTTTTAACTGAAGTGTAAACCAGGGCCATTTAAAAGGTAGCATTAGACTTTTATACCTTTACGGAAAACAAGTCTTCTTCATCTGTGTGATGCAAAAATGAAATACATATATATATATAGATATATGTAAAAATTAAAACCCTTAATGTGACTCTCAAAATACATACTCTTTTGAAAATCAAAGTTTTGGTCAAAATAATAAAGAGAAATAACTACAGAAACTGTATACTTAAAGCTTTAAGAAATTATTTATTAAGCAGCACACAAACATTTTCCTAGTGGAAAGAAAAATTTACTCGGAAAATTAGCTATGTGAATATTGACTAGAGCTTTGAAATTATGAGAAGGGTTTTGACAAAATACCAGAGAATTAATCATTAGTCACACTTTTATCTTGGGATTTACAATATAATTTTGTTTAATTACTTCTGATGTTTCAGTATCATGCTAAGAGCTACGAGAGACAAAGAATTGGAGAGTACATGCTTTTTTCAGACTTGCTCTCAAATGGAAAAGAATAACTATTAGAACTCATAAACAAAAGTTGATATTCTTGTCATTTATGCACAAAAGAGATCAAGGATTGAGCTGGCATAGAAAAGCCTTGAAAAGGTGGCCCTGCCAGTTTAACATTAAAAGACTTTGTGAAATGGCTTGCATTGTTACAGTTCGGTGAACCACAAGTCATGTATGAATAATATGAACAAGATTCTGGCTTAGTTTCATCTCAAAATTTGTAGGATACTCTCATGCATAACTAACTTTCCTCAAAAGGTAACATGCATAGAAGACAGTAGGAATGTTCTGCTGTACAGCAAGATTCATCAAGCATACTCTTCACTAGTACTTGACTGTTAAATTTTTTACATTAAAAAACAACTGTACAATGGGGTTTCCTTTAAGGAAAATGTTCAATTCAGTGAACTTCCTAAGAGAGAAAGGAGGTTTCACATTTCAGTTTTAACCCAGTCTGAAATGACATGTTTTATAATATGAATTATCTATCATTATGGTCATTCCATGTAAAATACTTGTGGACCATTTAAAGAGAGAAATTAATCTGATCACAATTTTTTTTTCTTTTTTTATTGCTCAGTTTCCATATAGAGTACTCTTCTGTAATCTGAGGGAAAAAAAGAATAATCAATTTTAATTTATACACAGTTAAGAAAATTCCTTCTCAGTTCTAATCTATTAACCATCATCAAATAGGTAAATGTATAATGTAAAAAAAGCAAAATACAATTAAAATTTTGATGTGAAATCAGACTTCATTTTTATCCTGATTTACATGTTTTCAGATTTGTATGTAATGACATTTTAAAACATTGCTACTTTTAATTTATCTTAAATTGCCAGTGGTTTTGAAATTTGTATTGCTAGTTTGAGAAGAAAAGACCAACAATAAAGGTTTGAAAACAGGACAATACTTTAACAGGAATTAAAGAAAGATGAAGAGGTCTTCACAGACAATCAAAAATTATATACATAAGAAGCAATAATTCCTTGATTTGTAAAACAAGGACAGAGAAAGACGAACTGGAAAAATCAGCAACATAATGATTATGCAAAATTTCTAATAACATTTTGAATTAATTTTAAGGAACAGTGTATGCTTTGTGTTTATTTTTATATACAGTAATGTGGAATGAATTAATTTCGGAATCTCAGTAAGAAATGTACAGACACACATATTATGTAAACCCCAGAATTGGTAGGAAAATTACATAAATCTTACATCTCTTCTGGTGCTCCTGTAGCACATGACAAGCCCCTACTTGCTGACTATGACATGAAGTTGAAATTTCACTATTCTTCACATTTCTAGAATGTACTTTCAAGTGAACAGTCTTTTACATGTTTAATACTAACCTTTCCAGTGGCACACAAAGATTCAGTGAGAATAATACCCTCTTACCCATCTCCACAGAAATGAGCACTTACAAGTGGTTCCCAGGTCCAGAAGAAGTCCATAAAAATGATCAGAAGTCAGGAGCAACTCTCCTGTGTTGAAAGGCTGAGATAGTTTGGGCTCTTCAGCTTGGAAATCTTACAGCATCTTCCAGTACTTTAAAAGGGCTTATGAGAAAGATGGGAACAGATTTTTTAGAGGGGCCTGTTGTGGTGTGACAAGGGGTGATGATTTTAAACTAAAAGAGGATCAATTTAGACTAGATACAAGGAAAAAGTTTTTACAATGAGGGTGATGAAAGACCAGAACAGGTTGCTCAGAGAAGTGGTGGATTCCACATCTCACAGAATATAGAAGGTCAGGTTGGACGGGGCTCTGAGCAACCTGATCTAGTCAAAGATGTCCCTGCTCATATAAGGGTGGCTGGACCAGATGACCTTTAACAGTCCCTTCTGACCAGAACCATTGTATGACTCCATGAAACAGAGGTGATATTGTTAAAGACAGTCACGGTACATGTTCAGGTTAAACAGCAGACACTCCTGAAAACACACAAGTCTCTACAAACAAAACCTCTGGTTAAACTCTGCCTAAATTCTTCTTGAAATCACTGTCTCACCACTATGGTCTGCTGCACTGGCTCACTACAAGGTTGGATCACATTTCACTAAGCAAAGAGATAATCCTCTGAATGTTGCACACATGAATAATTCTATCAAAATAGTTTTCACCTTGACTTAGCCAAAGTTATTCAGGACTGAGCATGAGGTACTATTCTGTCTTAAGATCTTGGCAGTTTGGGTCTTCCAGTTATCTCATGAATTCAGAAAATTCTTTAATGAGGCTAGCTGTTTCTCAGAAGATTTGGAGAAAAAAAGCTGTAGGAGAAATGCTATTGTATGTATTATTCAAACATAAATTACAGGTCTCAGCTGGGTAAAATTCTGTGGGGTTATAGCACAGGTCAGACAAGATGATCTGATGATCCATTCTGGCCTTGCATTTCTGAGTTTCTGAATAATGTACAATGAATTTTATATATTCAAGTCAAGCTGCCTGTCCAGCAAACTAAAACTATTTACTTCTTCTTGTCTGGATTTATGATGGAAGGGAAAGGATCAGACAGAACTTACGAAAAATAAATTTCTCAATCTCCTTAACACCTACATTCCCTTTCTTTGTTTTCTTTCTGTGTCATGGTGAAAAACTATGGAATCATGCTTTGGCCTTAATCAATAAACTTTGACATTTTTTAACTCTTTATTGTTGCTTACTACTCCTGTATAGTGATTTTCTATGGCTTATCACATTTTTATCTGCCACTCTTCTATATTCTTGTCTCTTCTTTGCACTCTGTAGTTAAATTATTTGTTAATATTCTGGAATTATCCCAATTATGTGGCAATACTGACTATTTATGAAACTGACTCTATTTTTTTTTTTGCAGTCCCACTGATTCCTCTGACTAAAACTGCAAGTTTTAATGAGCATTTCCTTTCTGTTCTTTAGCAAATAACCCTCATTGTTTTTTCTTAAGTGTAATAGTTTTTTCTTTCTGATAACTTTTTAGAAAATTTACATTTAAGCGACAGCAGCACATTTTCAGAGCATACACAGAAATATTCATAAGGGTCAAATATTGAAACAGTAACTCAGGTACAACCTGTATTGTTAGCATCAGGATCTCTGACTGGATAAATGCACCTAGACTGTCTCTAGTGGTAAAAGTCTCGGCGAATATTGACTAAGAACTCATATATTTCAAATCTTTGGTGGAAATAGTGTAACTAACATATAAAAACTATGTTTTCTGTAATAAATATTGGTTTTTATTGTGGGTATTTTTGTCATATATGTCTGTGGAAACCTTTTGAAGATGATGGTTCATTAACACTGTAATTTGCAGTCATAACATACTTAAGGTATTAGTCATCTTCCACTGCTGAATCAGAGAAAGTCAAAAGCAGTGACCCAGCCATTAGTGTCAAAGGGCTGTCTTCAAGATCAGTCCTGGGCAGGCTCTGCTGTTCTGCAGTGACTGGCACAGTTGATGATGACAAAGACTGCATTTTAGCACAGCTGGATAGAGCACGGTGCTGCCAACACCAGGGTTGTGGATTTGATCTGTATATGGGCCATTCTCTTAAGATTTAGGTTGGTCGATCCTTGTGGGTCTCTTCCAACTCAGAGGATTCTGTGATTATGTGATTAAGCTTAGAGACTAATAGCCAGGAAGCTGACTTTTTAAACAGTGCTATTATTTTGGTTAATTTCCATAAAAATTATTTTCTTACCATGTTCTCCTTTCAGGCTATCCTTGATGTAGCAGTGTGATGCTATTCAATGACTATAATGTGATCTGGGAGTAAAAGCACAAACCTTCCTCCCAAACAGCAGGACAACAGAGTGGTCTGAATTGTAAGGGTTTCCAAGAAGTTTGAATCAAGAAGACTAAAAGGCAGTAAAGGATACGATGCAAATGTGCCAGGAAGCAAAATGTTACCCAGTGTATGGAAAGGGTGTTTGCATTTCATCTAATGTTATCAGATCATTATAGTCACCCATATATAGTCTCACACCCCATAGGTGTCCTATCTGCCATCCAGCTGATTGTTTAGAGAACAGATTCAGCATGGGCTCATACTCTTTCCCATGCAGGATTCTCCTGGTGACCCTGCACAGCATTACAGAGCCCTGCTTAATGTAGCTAAATTAAACCCTCACTGTGAAGGTCTCACACAGGTATTGCCATGAGACACTTAAGTTGTTAAGAGCTTGCTTTATAGTCAGAAGGAGCTGTAGGGCAAGGTTCCTCTGATCTATTTTACACAGGTACTTTATGGTGGGATAAATAGTGACCTAAAAGTGCCAATTTTCCTACATTCATTTTCATATGACTGAGATGCAGATGTAAACATATTTCTATACCTGTTCTGAAGAATTGCCACCCAAGGTGCTGAAAACATTCTCCCCAGAAAATTACAGTGCTCTGCCATCCGAACAACTTGTCTGTACTTATGCAACAAAATATCTGAAATCAAGCACATACAGAATTCAAAATTCATTTTTGGGGCACAATCAATTTTACTGAACCTCCAATTCCTCGTCTCTGTGATAAAAGGATTATGGGAACTGGGTCAGAACTAGTTCCTCATTTTTAGCAATTAATATGAAATTTGCCTGTGAGATACAATATAATTAGACAATTTATGTACTAAAATTACACTCTGTAAATTATATTCATTTCTTTATCAAGAGGATTTTTCTTCCTAACTTCCTAAAAGCTTTACTCATCTTTGCCCTATAACTCAATTACTTACATCCACTTGTGAAGCTCTTGACCTTAAGGGAATAGACTAAGCCACTCCCTTGAGATCTCTTTCTAGCAGTTTAAGTAATGAGGAGTCAGCAAGTGTAATCATGAAAAGAAAATAATTTTCATCAAGAAAATGTATGTTTATGCTTGTCAAAATGATGACTGTTAGAAGTATGGAGATATGCAAAAAGTTGATCATAATTAAAAACTAAGACTGGATTTTTTTTTCTCCAAAAGCAAACAAATTCCCTCTTCAGAAAACTCATATAGATTTACAAAATTAAATTTAATACACTTTTCTTGTTTCTAGGTAACCATCATTTGAATCTTTTGGCCTTCTTCAGAGTTCCCAAAGGAAATTAGCTAATTAGCTCACTGAGACACCATTAACAAGTATTCTGAGAAGTCATGGATATTGGGCCAGGGAGCCAGGGGGGAAAGGCTATAAAAAATCCAGGTAAGACACTAGTCTTTTAAAGATGACAAATAAATAATTCCAGAAATTCTGACCAAAAAACA
This sequence comes from Origma solitaria, assembly GCA_013397895.1. NCBI lineage: Eukaryota > Metazoa > Chordata > Aves > Passeriformes > Acanthizidae > Origma > Origma solitaria. The sequence continues at coordinate 176,510 of VZRL01007051.1, forward strand.
CTAATCCTTATTGCCTTGGGGAGAAACAACACATAGCTAATGAAATAAATACTAAGAGGAAAGAAAAGTCCTCTAAGAACTGATATTGTTTAAACATGAGCTTTAATTAATATGGCTTTGTAAATAGAACTGATCATCCACATTTTTGTGCTTTAGAAACTGATAGGGAAGTTTCCACTGATTAAACAAGAGAGGAGAATGCACAACACCTTACCTGCTTCCAAATGGAGACTTTATTCCCACTGGAAGACATTTATAATTCTTAGTCAAAAGCAAGGGCAGCTCTTGCCTTAGGGGTGTTAGGATCCATTCCCACCAGAATTTTATAAGTCTCAGTACAAATCTTTGTGAGCTTTTCTCCCCTCCAGTGCCAAGCACAGACAGTGCACATGAAAGCACAGAGCCAAACACGGTCACACATGAGACAGGGATATGCGCAGGGAAAGATGGGGAGGATGCTACACCTTTGCCTGTACCAAATGGGGGATCCACACAAGCTGTAAAACATTGCCGTTTTTATTGTTGTAAGGAAAAGCAGATCAAGACACGATGTTGTCTGTTTAGTCAGTGACAGAATCAGTAGCAGAAAAATGTTAAAAATCTGAACAGATATCCTGTTTTCTCTGAAGTTATGCAGGCTAGTCAGCCCATGTTATATTATAGTAGCTAATGCAATAAATGCCACAGTGTGTGGCTCCTTGACCTGGGTGTAGAAACCTAAATGTGAGTAAAGAAAATAGGTTACAGTTATTGTTTTCTAAAACAAGTAGATTTCTAATTTGGTGATTTTTTCCCTGGTAATATGTGACCAAAAAAGGCAAGATTATTCAAGTTATATTTAATTTTTTTTTAAAAACCCATTTGTCTGAATTATTTAAAATGTATAGTGTATAGGGAAACTCCCTTTTCTGGGGGTATTTTGATGATAGCCAAAATTTGGCCCAGTTTGGAAGATACCTTACAGATCATCAAACAGTAAGAGTCAGTTTTAATACAGTGGAAAATTGTCCCAATAGCTTTCTGTCCTTACACTATAAAAAATAAATTGTAGAATTTTTCCTTCATCCCTTAACATGTGGCTCTTCCCAAGACTATTTACACACTTAAGCAACTGGAATATCTCTCTTGGGAGCGTAGGCTGTGAACACAGGGATGTGAGCCTGTTCAGCCTCAAAAGAGACAACAGTGGGGAGTTCATCAGTGCCTATAAGTATCTGAAATGAGGGTGTCCAGAGGATGGAGCCAGGACCTTCTTGGTGGTGCCACCAAGCAACAAGACAAGAGACAATTAACAGAAACTGATACACAGGAAGTTCCACCTGAATATGAGGAAGAACTTATTTCCTATGCAGGTGACCACACGCTGAACAGATTTCCCAGAGATGTTGTGGAATCTCCCTCACTGGAGATATTCAAGAACAATCTGGATGTAATCCTGTGCTGTGTGCTCCAGGATGGTCCTGCTTGAGCAGGGAGGTTGGACCAGATGACCCCCTGTGGTCCCTTCCACCCTGATCTATTCCGCAACTTTTACAGACCATAGATTTGATATCAATACTGATCAGCACTTCAGGGAAAGATAGAGCCAGGAAACTGCGATATGAATCTTTGTTGTGCTGGGAAGCATACAGCAAAGCAGTAAAAATTATCCTTAGGTTAAGAAACAAAAGACAAAAATCAAAATTATTTCGCTGTCTAGGCTAACTGATCTTATGTACTATGAACAATAGTGACAAAGATGCACAAAAATATTTACACTTATAGGCTTAGATGTACTTGCACACATGTTGGCTTTCTATGGGTGGTCACTACAGCAGAGAACATAGTGAAGATTAGCAGAGGCCACACTAATGGTTTAAAAGGTTTTACTGAATTACTCTAGGTCACAACTAAGTTTGATCTATTACCAGTAATATAAAATCCATCAGCCAAGTATCCTTCACAAAACATGAACTTGAGTTAAAGCCAAATGAAAATGTCTGTTGCCTTCTATGAGTTTAGATCAAGCACTTTAATATCTTTTTTTTTTTCCTCCTAGCCTGATGTTGGATTCCTATCTCACCTCTGGTTTGTATGAAGGTCACAGATTAAAATCATACTGTTTTTCCACAATCTCTTAAAATGAATTTTAAAATATATATGCATCAATATAATTTATCTCCTTCAAATTTATTTATTTTTTGAATGACTGTTTGGGAAATTAGCATCTTAAAGTCAAATTCCTTGGATAATTACAATTGGAGCAAACCCAAAATCTGTTACTCTTTGTACAGGAAGTGAACAATTCATCATGTCAAATCTTAAGGTCATTGTATTGTGTAACACACCATAACGTCACAGTGCTCCAGAATGATAAAATGCCAGCTACCAGCCTAATATTTACAGTCATTTGCCAAAAAATCCTGTTTGTCTTCATTCATCTCCCTGTTACACTCTTACCCTTTTTGGTTTCTCCCAGCCTAGTCCTGAAATAGTGCTAGCTTTGACTCAAACAATTCGTTCATCATTTTCCACCCACTTTTCTCCTGTAATATTTTGCAGATAATGCTTCCAAATTATGTCCTCCCCACAGACCAGCTTTTTTGCTTTTGCTGTCATATCCATCTGAAAAAAAACCACGTTTCATACCAGAGAATCAACATAATTAAGGAAGGAAGGATAAATACATTATTTGGATTTTATGAAAACAGTATTTCATAAATTCATACTTTGGAACCTAATTCATTAGAACTTAATTTTAAGATCTAAATCTCTGAATGGAAATCATAAATTAAAAAAAAAAAATCCACAAAAATTATTTGGCTGTTACAGAAAATTCAACAGCATTTACTTATCTCTAAACATTAAAGTCCTCATCCATGGATGTATCGACTCACCATGACTCTTTGGCAGCATCTCATGCAATAATGGAAGCCGAATAAGTCAACACTTCAGGGATTCAAGCCACATTATCACCAGAACTGGGTAGGTTTTAAACAGCTCACCGAGAATCAAAGACAGTCTTTTATCACTGATTGAGATAATCTTAAAGACAAGATAATTTTTTAAAAGTAGAGCTATAAATAAATAAAGTTCCTCAAAAATCTCAAAATGTCTAATTTAATATCTCAAAAAATTTTAGAAGTTATGTAGAAATATGATGAATTTGTAGTATACAAAAAACCAGCAACATAATATTAATATGATAAAACAGTAATATTCTGACAACTGAAGTAGTACAAAGGCAAAAAAAAGACAAAAAATTTTGGAAAAACATAAAAAAATAAAAAAAGGAAAACAAAAGTATTCTCTAACTTCAGTTACCTTACCTAATAACTCAATGGATCCCTTAGATTTTTAAGGAAATTCTCTAATGAAGCTATAGAGGTAAGTATTTAATTCTTTTCATAATATATTTTTATTCCATTGTTCTTTTTGCATTAGTCCTGAAGTTTTATATAACTCACTATGCTGGTTTTGTCCAGGGCAGAGTAAAATTTCTTCACAGTATCTGATACGGGGCTGTGTTTTGAATTTGTGCTAGAAACAGGGTTGATAATATAGAGATGTTTTTGTTATTGCTGAGCAGCGCTGACACAATGTCAAGGCATTTTCTGCCTCTCATGCCACCCCATCAGAAAGGAGGCACGAAGTGCATGAGATATTGGAGGCACAGGCAGGACAGCTGAACCCCAACTGACAAAAGGAATATCCCAGGCCATATGGAGTAATGCTCAGCATACAAAGCTGAGGGAAAAAGGAAGGTGGAACATTCAGTGTGATGGTGATTGTTTTCCCAAGTCACTGTTACATGTGGCAGAGCCTGCTTTCCGGGATATGGCTTCCTGTGGGAAGTGGTGAATGAATTCTTTGTCTTGCTTTGCTTGCATGTGCACTTTTTGCTTTACCTTTTAATTGTCTTTATGTCAACCCATGAGTTTTCTCACTTTTACCCTTCCAATTCTCTCCCCTATCCCACTGGGAGAGAGTGAGCAAGCAGCTGTGTGGGGCTATCCATGGTTGCTATCTGTGGTTAAACTGCAGAACTTCCAGAGCATTATATAGTAAGAGGAAGGCAAGAGAAAGACAAGAAAGAGAGATGATTTTTTTTTTACTTCTGGAAATCCACACTGCATAAGAAATTACTTACATGCTTACTTAGTGAAAGCCAGAGATCTTTGTTTAGTGTTCAAAACAGTCTTGTCTTTACTCTATTTGGAACTCTTTTCTGTGGTCATTTACGTTAAAGTTAACCAAAGCTTATGGGCATTGTGTTGCACAGGGTTCAGTCAGTCATGCTGAATTATGAAATCATATCTTTCACCAGGCATGTAATTTCTACTATCTCAGTTTCACTACAGGAAAAAGATCCCAACAGCTATGTGAAACTGTAACATCTGATGGTGATGGGGTTTTGTTTCACATATTTTTATGCCTCTCCTGTGTGTCAAGTGATGGGAAGTATATTCATCACTCCTTTTATGATACAGACCTTGCCACTGAAACCTTTAGGCACTACTTTGGTTATCAGCTGGTTAGGAGATCACATCACTGGAGATGGACAAACAAGTAATTTACCTCCTTTGCCCATGTGAGAGCCCTAGAAAGTCAAGCCAGTTGCTGCTACCAAAGATGTGGTGGGAAAAGAGAAGGTGGCAGATGCTCTGTGGTTTAGAGCATCATTTGTTGTCTTTATCCCTCCATGGCAATAGTGAGAACAGTATGACAGCTCTTTGCACTCCTTCCTGTCCCTCCTCCTCCTTCTCTATTTTTTCCACATCTTCCACCCTTTTTTTTCCCCATCCCTTTTCCCTGGAGAGGATGATGTTAATTTTGGCTGGTCCTCAGCTTGGGAAGTCAGGGTGGCAAAATTTGCTGTTTTGATAAGAAACCTTGGAAAAATTTCATGCTTCTCAGTATACCAATAAAAGCCTAAATTTGCTGGAAAGTAAAATTATAGGGTCACTGGGACTGAGTAATTTTTGTTGAGCTCCTCATTTTGGGACAAAATTTTCATTACAATATTACTTACCTTCCTTCTTTTTTAAGTAAGTCACAAGATACAACCCCATTGTCACTTAAGTTTAGCTTTTAGATTGTGTTAGTGAGCCTGAGGTACTAACCTAAATCTTTCCTCTTGCTGTTGCCATGTGCTAGGAGGCTTTAACTAAAACTTTGGAAACAAATGGTGTGAAAATAGACAAAAGAAATGTGTGATTATTTAGAGTTCAGTAATTTCTTTGGCATAATCATTGTTGGCAAGAAAAAGCAATCATCTCATGTGGTGTTTTGAAATATTCTGAGTTATCTTTTTACTCTAAGATAACATAAAGTTGTTCCAGAGAACATAATTAATTGAATTTTTCTAAAAAAATTGATTATTAAAAGATGCTTAAAAAGACATAAGGTCTAAATTCTTTATAATATTGCAGACAAAACAGCAATGTAGTTGAAATTTCATAAGCTTTGGAGAAAAAAAGTAATTTCAAACTTGTTGCTTGACACTAATTACCTGTTTGGCTACCAGCTTTCCGCATGTAAACTCAATCAGAAAGGAAAACAAACTTGCTCGAGTGGATGCACACTGCACATTGCTGTCTATGGCTGATGTCCCAGAAGATAAAGATGTATTATTTCATTGCCTCATAACATGATTCCTCCTGAATGTTTTATCAGCCACATTTTATATTTTAGACATGCAAATAAATAGTCATATGGAAAAGCTTTACCCTTCCTTTGTGTAGTGGAACACAGACTTTGACTTCCCTCAAAGCTTTATGTGATTTATCTGAGGCATGCTTTTTGAGGGTTTTTTCAGCAGCCTTTTCTGACTGCATATAAAATATGCATTAAAACTGAGCTCACATCTTAATTGGTTGAGTTACCCATCCCACCAGAACTGTAATTAATGCATAACTTCTTGTCATTTCACTGGGGTACCATTTCATGATGCAGTGATCTATTTTGATACCAATCTCTGCCTTGCCATCTGTAAAGAAGAGTTTGAAGTAGTGTGTTCAGAGTACTCTGCACATGGCTGTCTATGCATTAGAGAGAAGAAAGAGGCAGTAAAAAAAATTAGCCTCTTCCTAGGTCAATTCTCTGACCTTGAAATGGTCATAAAACTGTATAATTTTACATTATTGCTCTAATATTTATATATATTTACATTATGTTTTCCACTACCATTGGGGGTAATTTCCCTGGGCCTGAAAGAGAGCTTTAATATCCTAGCACAGCAGAAAAATAGAAATGCAAGTTTGCTCACCACATATATCTTCTCAGAGACTAATTTGATTATTCATCAATTCTCCTACTCCTCTCTTTAGAGTCCTGATATTTTTCCTCAAACTCCTGACCCTTTCCTCAGCACACTATGTTAAGAAAAGCTAATAATTTATTCACGCTTATCTCAGTATAATAAAACATTAATTATTGTATCTAAGGGATTACACAACTAGATACATTACTTAGGTTTCTCTGTCTTTTTCTTCTATACATTATTTGTCTTTACTCACCCCAATGTGCAGCCCAAAATCCTCTAAATCAAATAATGAAACAAAATTCCAACAAGAGGCTTAGATTCCAACTCGTTGCTGAGATATGAAGAGTAATACTCTTAACTGTCAGAAATGTCTGATTAATGACTCATAATAATAGGATACAATAACTGCCAAGTATTTTATTGTATGCAAAACAGTCCCCTGGGGACAGTATTACATGAGAGTCACACAAAATTATTCTGTTACTGATGCTCAGTGGCAGCATCCCAGGCCAGGGATCTCTCTAGCAGTATCTGGCAAATCTAGATCTAGGGGGGGAAAAAAAGACAGTTGAAGAAAGATGAGATGAAACCCAAAATTTCTGTGTATAAGAAACTTAATTCCCACTGGAAAACCTAGTCCATACAATTAATGGAGTCAAATTTTACATCTGCCCTCAAGTAGGCAAATGGTTAGGTAAATTGCTCTCTAGACATCACTGTCTATACTGCTTGAAGTATTAGATAGTTATCTTTCATGCAGGTATCTGTGTAAGACACCTAAATTTTGTTACATAGTTCTGGAAAGTAATCCTCCTGTTAATCTTTGCTTAAAGAGTTCAAAGAGGAAAAAAATACATTTTCTATTTTATACTGATGATTAATGAAAATTTCAGTTTAATTTGAAATTCATATCTACACTACATAATTAGTTATATGACATATGAGTCCCTGATAGGGTATATTTGAAGGAGGAAGAAAAAAAAAAGAAGAGGAAAAAAAGAAGAGAAAAAAAAAGAAGAGAAAAAAAAGAAGAGGGGAAAAAAAAGGTGTTTCAATTTTCCAGAATTACTCTAAATGTTTATACAAGCACACATGTTCGTTTAGTTCTTTGGTCTTTAGAACTGCCCCTTTTAATCTGCACTTTGAGTACTCAGTAGGTCTGGTTTTTTTATTTTTTCCCAATCTCAAATACACATTTCATGAAAAACCCCTCTGGAACTAGTAGAACTTATAGAGGAACAAGTTGTTTCCATGTGTGAGGAAGCATCACAGAATTGTGTGTTGTATTCTCAGTGCTCTATTCAAAATGTTTAGATAGATAATATTCACAAAACCTGACAGGCACCAAATTAACAGCTTGAATTTATCCTCAGGTTTTTTTTATAGATTGGTATTTAAATGCAATGCTGAATGGCAAGCAAATACAAACATATACTATATACACTTCAAGCATCAAATGTCTTTGTATGAATTAAAACCTAAAAGTAGATTTTAAAATGAGTTTAGGAAAATTGGAGCTGTTACAATTCTTCTATAATTAAGGACATGATTATAGGGCCTTTTCATTTTCATTGTGCTGCATTTTTCTCAGACATTGCATTTTATTGTTACTGTACTGATATAAAAAGGATAGGTTTATTTATTTGTCATATTGTGAGGCTGTTTTCAAATCATTATTTTTCTAATAAATGTTGATTTCTTATTACTTTATATGCATTTTAATGACATCATAAAACTTCATTTTCATGGTATAATGAATTACAAATTGAGCAACATGTCATCATCCCATATTGTAAAAGTATTTCTTTGTTGATTTGTTATGTATCATTAAAACATATAATTGTATTCATAGCTCTATGCACAAAGAATTTTGTTGTCAAAGCCACAAAATCCATTTGGGTATTTAGAATATTCTAAAGCTTTGAAAATTTCTGCAAATATGCCTAGATGAGCAGATCTCTTGTAATTTAAGAATATTCATATGAAACAAATTAAAGTAGGCATAACATTTTTATGTGAAAGGAACCTTGAAAGAAACAAAAATATATAGGTGGGCACATAGCTATAACCATACTCTTAAGGCAGATGAGAATTTTGACATTAATTAAAATGTACACAGGGACCAGAGCAAAGTCTAGGAAATGATAGATGATATGCTCATTAGGAGCATTGAAAACTTTCAGTTTTCTGGATATGCAGATTTTCTCCCTTTCAACCCTGACCAAAACTATGACAGAATAAATCTATTTGTACTCTTTTCTTCCTCCAAGGAAAGAACTTCTGTTCTAGTCTACCTCATGGTAGACTAGAACAGAAGTTCGCTTCTTATTCCTTATTCGCTTCTCTATGTACACAATATGAGTTAATAGGATTAATATAATTGACTTAAATTGACGTATTCAGATCAAGAACTGTTGTCTTTTTGGATATTTGAAGAGTATTCTTACTGGGTCGTTATTCCAGTACATTTGTGCTGTCCAAGTTGAGATCAGAATTTTATACCTCTGATATATTGATATACCCAATTGCAGATATTTTTCTTGAATTTCACTGGAGTAATCCTGAGGTTTATACCAATATCAAGCTGGTACCAGGCTTGGTCTCATTACTCTACAGACAGGTGATTAGACATAACTCCACTTTTTCCTCTCATTTTGTGTTAAATTCTATAATATTCTAAACAGAATAGATGGAAATAGTGCAGATTCACATCAAAACAATTGGTAGAATTTAACCCTATTTTCTGTATATTGTTTAGCCACTTTCTTCTTAACATTAATGTTTCAAAGTCTGAACAAACTTATTTCACATCTTGAATATGATGTAGGCCTTTCCCACCCCTACTGGTAGGCTACACATTTCTGTTCATAAAACAGCTGTTATTAAATTGTTATTTAATGGACAGAAAATAAGACTATCAGAAAAATATTTTCTATAGCTTTTCTTGGAAATCATCATAACATTTGTCAATAAATAAATCTATTTTTATGACCTTTAACCAGTCATCTTCTACTCAGAAACTCCAATACTTTTACGTTACCACATGGTACCTTGCAAGGATTCATGATCAGAGAACTTCTCTTGCCTTTGAAGTCTTTCATCTTGAGCTGGCATTAGTCACTCATCACACATTAGTGTTGAGAGCAGGATCTGCATTTGCACTAGACGTAATAAAAATTCTTATATTTACCTTTAAGATTATCAACTCTGCTACATTCTCATTCCTCAGGTTTGCTTATTTGTTAGTATAATATTCCCAGCTGCACCAAAAATACATTCTGAATAATCACTGGAAAGAGAACATCTTAAATTCCTAACAGCAGTTTTATTCAAGAAGGGCTATATATAGATTGGATCTCATCTCTTTACTGTCCTAGGTGCACCTGTGATTCTTAGCATCAGCGATAGACTCAAGCTTGCTGGAAAAGAGAATTTGTCTTCTAACATTTTTTGTTTGCTTGTTTTTGGTTTTTGTTACCTATTAAGAAATAATAGGAAAGACAGAGTTTTTCTCTGTAGTTCTGCTTTATTCCTCATTGCATATCTCTGATTGAACTGCACAGTGTTTAGACATTATGATGATGATAGAAAATCAAAGCTACATTTAGACACAGGTAAATAAATTTTATTAATGTTAGGGACTAGTCTGGTGGTATGGTTAAGAATAGAAATATTATATATTTTCCATTCCTTTTACTACAGAGAAAATCAAAGGTGTCTAGGAAAGGGTTTCTTTAATTATATTTTCCCTGCTGGTTACTTTCACTGTCCTTCCTTCAGAGAGTAGCCCTCTCCATGAGTATAACTGATCTCACATGCTTTTTTCTGCATTATCATTGTTAAGTCTTTCTAAAGTTACAGGAATCATTCTTCATGTCCAAAGAACAACATGAAGTTAGATCGTTTGAAGATAGGGCTATGGAGAAAAAATTTAAATTTTCCAAAGAGAAAATTTACCACAGCTTCCAGGATTAATTGGCTAGCTCTGCATTAGCATGTAATTACCTCCAAATGGAACAACAGGAGTCGATAAACTGAAGCTCTGTCCTTACAGCACAGTCTATGTCATCTTGAGTTTTACTTCAGGACAATTTAGTTCTGTCTTCTAGAGTTACTATTTCCATCTTACATGACACAAAGCCGTAAAAAGTAAAGACATTCCACAGCCCTGACCACACTACCAGCTGTTTTACTGATCATTTCTGTGTCAGGCAAATAATAGTAGAGTATCATAGCCCACACCAACACCGCTCAAATAAAATCTCATTAATGGAAACAGAGTTATTTTCTGCTGCTGCTTGTGTTTTTGCTTCTTTCTATTCCTGTTTGTGTCCAATTAACACACCAGCGTGCAATTGTCTTGGGAATATGGAATGAATAGCAGCAACGAGTGTAATACTCTTTTTAGTAGTCACAGTTATGGGTTTTCTTCTTTAAGTTCATGACACGGGGAACTACTACTACTTCATTATCATGGCTTAACATTTCCAAAAAATCACACCCGTGTTAAAAAGGAAGCGTTTCTTTCTCTGTCTGTGAAGTCCTGAAACACTGAAATCATACAGATCAGTGGCCTCACGAGTTTATGGTCACCAAATCCACTGCCTTGGGCAAAATAATGGTCAAGACTTTAGATGCCATTCTCCAAAACTTGCTCGCATAATGTGGATAACACCAAGAAAAATTTACAGGATCTTAGTTATGGGGTTTTAAATGGTGTGGTGCCTATCTATTGAATTATCTGCTGATAAACTTGTGGATAATTTCAGTAGGGTTAATTACACATTCCTATGTCAGATTTGTGGGGATTTTAGTACTTTCTCTAAAAGGATCATCACAATAATTCATCATATTTGAATCTGGCTGGTTCACTTGGAAATGTTACTTAGTCACATCACTAACAGAGTTATACCCGAACAAGAAATAAACCTTAATAGATTGGGGTGTACCTTTGGTTGTCTAAACTGAAGGTAATTGAGACTGTATGACAAATTTAGGGGCAGGGTTGGGGAGATGAGGGTGGAGCAGGATACTCCAAATGCCTTCAAAATTCTATTTAAAAAATGTAATTCCCACACTAATGGTTAATGGGTTAATCTCTTAATTTTTGTTTGATTTGCTCCATAAGAGTATGTACACACAAATCTTAAAAAAAAAAAAAGGGAGAGAAAAAGAATATAAAGAGATAAAAATCTCTCGTTCTGAGTGTTCTCAGGTACAGTGCTTGAGGCCTTAAAAGTTAGCAGGGTCACCCAGACTATTTTCTGACTCTGCTCCTTTCCCTGCAATTGCCTATGATGTGTAAAATAAAGACTGTGCAAAACACTATAATGCTGTTTTTTTCAGAGTCAACAGCTTGGAATTCTTACTGATAATAAGGTTTATTGTTTCTGATTTCAAACCAAGTGAAAATAAAGCATTCAGTGAAACCATGTAGCATTAGAAATTATAGTGTGTCTGCAAATATGGCAAAACATGCCTTACTTCTCACCTGATCACAAAAAATTTCATAATTCACAGCTGAGCCTTTACCTGTAGATTGTCTACTACAACAGGAGATGAAAACCTGCACCTGCTGTCTTTCCTGCAAGCCATTAGACACCTGAGCCTGAAGTGGCTGCTTAAAACTTTATGAAGAGAAATCCATGACCCAGTCAAGTCCCAGGAGCAGGTGTGCTCTGCCACCACTTACTCTCCATAGCCCACCAAGGGCTGGAGTATCCTGTGAATGATGAAAAAAGAACAAGGGAGGGGGAAGGGGAAAGCATTAAAAACAACAAACATCAACTCTACCACCGACTGCTCTGTAACCTGAATGAAAACACCCTCTCTCCTGCTTGTCATTCTAGTTTGCAGGCTGAGAGTCAAAAGGCGATATGACAGAAAAGCATCCCATTTGTGGCCCTTTGATCGTATCATCAGCTCGTAACCCACTGCTTTTGAAAAAAGACATGGAACCATGTACCCAGGTCTTTAGAGGATTCTCTGGTGACTGCACTTCTATGGCTTGCTTAGTACTGGGGCTGAATTAGATTCACACAGGGCACAGGCTGGGCAGGTGTTTTTTGACATACCTAAATGTCAGGCAGAAGATTCCCTCACAGCTCAGAGCCTCAGAACTGCTTTTAAAGACAAAACAGCCTTTATGATTCAGTGCTGTGTGTCATCTCTCTGTAACTCTGACACCAGGGCTGTCATTCCTCCCTCCCACTGCACATGTAATGGTGACAGGTACAGAAGAACATCACAATTTCTTTTCAGGCTGAAAACTAGAGTCCTCACTCAGGGGGTTCCTGATACAATCTGTGGCAGGCAGCAAACAGGAAAGGCATCTGTAGATGTCCTTATGTCCTCAGTGAGAAATGAGAACAATAAAGTAGTACTAGATAGGCTCCTAAATTTGCACGCCGTCAGACAGCAGTGCTGGTGGTACATTCTACCACACAGGTCATTTCAAGAACGTGTAATCAATGAACAACTTCTGCATTGCACCTAAAATTTGGTGGTTCTACCGAGCCTTCATTAACAGAGTCTTTATCTTCTGAGATGAATTGAGACATCGTTTGCCTGCTCTTGTTACCCACCAGCAGTTAGATACTTCCAAAAGGTTTTCATACTTATGCATAAATTTTGGTGCTGTTGTTTCCTTAGGAATGAGCTCTGTCATTTCCTCAGGAGCCCACCTGTGATCTTGTCGAATCTTTGCAAAAGACAACAATAATAAAGGGATAATAATAAAATAGAGTGAGACAAAATATGCAAGACATTACTTAACTAGAAATGGAAGAAAAATACAGAAATTAATTTGAGTGAAGGGAAGTGTGAATTAATGAATAAGGTTCATTAGTTAAAGGGCTGAGAGGTAGTGGGCAATAGTGCATGTTACAGTACTTCTAATAGGATGTGTGTGTTGAAGGAACTCATGATAGTGTGGAGCAGCTGATTTAGATCCTTATAAATCTCTGGTGTACATTTGGCAACTGACTGGAATGGAGAACCCAGTTTACTTACCTCCAAAATGTCTCTTGGTCTCACTTGCTAAGAGTATTCCCAGTGTGTTTCAAACAAATATGCTTTTTGTGGTATGACCTGGGAACTCACTTCCGAAATGCTGTGATGATTTGAACCAAAATGTTGATGTTGTTTTGTTTAAATCCACCAAACATCCTGTATAGAAATCAGCAGGCAGTGAAGTGGCATTTTCAGTACTTACTGTACAGAAGGAAGCCCAGAGAGTTGCAGGTGTGTATGGAGAGGGGGAATGGAAAAGACAGTTTTCTCCTTTACTGAAGAGTGAAGCTAAATCTGACACCTAAAAGAGCTGATATGACCTAAATTTCACTGATGCTGCTGCTGAGATGGTGATATGACATTGAAAGATATATTGTTATATGAAAATTTCTTTGAAACATTTTACTTTTAGTGTCATTAAGACATATGGCATACATAATTTTAATACATCTTTGTGTCAGATGATCCTCTTTTTTCAGTTTTAATTTTTGCAATGTTATTCTTATTCTGAGCTAAAAATTCAGAATTGCTTTTTCTAGATTATGGCTCCAAATACCACAAACATACAATAGCATCATGTCCTTTAATACTACTACATCTAACAGTACAATGGTTTTATTATTGCTCTGTGCCCAAGTACAAGTTGTTTCTTTCGCAGCTCTCAGGCAGACAAAACAAAATAAAACAAGTCTTTGAGGAGGAAAAACATACTTAAAAGGAAATGTACCCATTTGTCTCAGCACAACACTCTAGAAAGGCATAGGGTAAGAAAACAATAAGAAATACATAAACTGAAGAGAAGCAAATAAAATCATGAGTAATACTATTTGGATGCTTTTCCTGACATAATAGGTTCCATTGTTGAAAGAAACAATGTATCTGTAAAAATCTGCCACAAATGATTCACCAGCTAATAAAGTCTGCATCGAGAGTTCAATGTTCACTGTGAATCATTTAGTTAAGACCTGCTACTCTCATATTCTTTTATCAGCTCTTAAAAAAACCACACTGACATCCCCCCATTAGTTCCTCAAATTCTTTTTTCATTTCGTTTGGATATCCAAAGAACTATTCTCCTGTACCACAGCTACAGTGAGCATAAACACTTTTTACCCATGTTTTTGCCCTAATTCTGTCTTTTAGAAAAGCTTTAGAAATGGAGATATAAGCATTACTTTTCCATTTCTCCTGCTCTCCTTTCTTTGCTTTTTTTCCAAGAAAGAGGCAGCTGCAGTCCAAGCAGTATATTCACAAAATGCGATTCACAAAATAACTGGCCTTCATCTTTGTGCTTGTCTATATATTGAGAAGATAATGGAATGTGAGATGGAATTTAAATTGGCAAAACTAGCTCTGTTATTTTGTTAGAAAAAATATTCAGATAAGCTAACATAACACTCAGTTCTTTGGGATCATAGACAACAACTTTCTACCAAAAAAAGCAGAATGTGAATTGTTGGGCACCTCTTATCTTCATTACAGCTTTTTACTTCTTCCCTTAACAGGATGCTTTCCCAGCTTTCAAATCACAAGTGACTTCAGAGGGATCTAGTGTGATCATTAGGGACTGTATTCAGCAAATGTCAGCTTTACATAGCTTTATCTGCAGGGCCTCTGCAGGCTCCCACAGCATGACAGCTTTAGAGCTGAAATGTCTTGGTGCACCGACCCAGCGAAACTCAGGCACCATCTTCCCTTCTGACTAAAGTGAAGCACCAAGGCACTCCTGAGATACATTTAATTCAGGACAACGTTGTTCTCAGGGATAAGACCACTAAAAGCAGTTCCATTCTGTTTTCTGCTACCTAGTAACACACTTCTGTATTTTCTGTCAGATGTACAAGGCCTTAGCTACAGTCACCATCACTTATATATAAATTCAATAGTGTGGTGATGTGATAAGTGGGTTATATTGCTTCCCAATCCTCCAAGAAAGTGCTCAGGTATGGCCAAAGCAGCACTCAGAGGTTCAACATTCAACCAAGAAATCTTGATTCTGACTGTTTTTCAATTGTAATTTACTTATTACAATAAAATGTTCTTTTATACATTGGTGTGTCCCTACTTGAAACAGTAACAGTCAAACAAAACCGTAACAACCTTTCTCAACATAAGATGGATCCTTTTACATCCATTGCATGAAGAATCTGGAGTATTTTCTGTCTTGTACATAAAGTGTAGTGGAAGTTAAGTAAGCTATATTGAAAAATTTTGCTCTTCAGACAACTTCATTCAACTTTTGTTGGCACGTTTTATAAACCTTTCTTAGCAAGTGAAATATGTACCTTCTTTGCTGGAGATGGTCCTGGATATAAAAATAATCATATGTCCAGGACTCATTTTTTTTCTCTACCAGCCTCAGAGGATGAAGAATCATAAAAGAAGATAAAGTCCTTTCTGGCTTTGCAAAGCATTTCAGATTGTAAAGTTCTTAGCAGCTTTAGAGCAGAGATGGTGAATTGTTTATTTTGTCTTGAGCAAAGCTCAAGTTCTTACAAATCCTTTGTTTTAAACAAAAAGATCATGTGGCTGTGCAGATGGTCCAGAAAACAGAAACAGATACTAAATAATTTTTCAGACAACCTAGAAATACTTTGTTCTTTAAAGACTCTGGCAGCTGTAACATAAACATTAATTGCCTTAATTTTTTTTTTTTTTAAATATTATTACTGGATGAAAGATGTAGACATTATGTAATTGCCTAAAATAATTCCTCTGTGGTTTAAAAATTATTCCTGCTTGGTTTCACATACAAGAACCTGAGAGGCATAGGTATATAGGAGTGTACATGTATTTGTAGCTGTAGATTTTCTCTTACAACATTATTGCATGTATGACGCTGAATCACGGTAACACTACACAGACTTGTGTCTGTGTTTTGTCTATAGGGAACACTGAGACATCTGCAATATATCACAGGGCTGGAAAGGTGGTCTATACTTCTATCAGTCTGGGTGAGCTGACTTTTAAGGAAAGAAAAGGCTCCAGCAGTAATCTTGTTAGGCTACTCAATCAGTGGTGAAGCAGATGTGTCTTCATTAGGAAAGGTCCCATCTCCTCTCATGTCATGTGCACTACGTGGAAAAGAAGTAATCTGGTTTATCTTCTAGCAGAAATTAAAAAAAAAAAAAAAAAAAGTTGATAGCTTTGTTTCTGTTTTCTTGCTTTTTTTAATCATCCTTCTAGAACACAAGAAACAAAAAATGAAACACTGGGTGGCATATGCCTGATTTTCAAAGTGGAATATACCGATAATGGAAAAACATTAGGAGAGGTGGAAAGTCAAAGAAAAACTAGAAGAAATTATGAAACTGAGGTTGGACCGGGTTGTCTCAGCAGACATGGAAAGCATACAGAGCTTTTCATATGAGAAAAATTGAATAAACTCATTAACTTTCAGGTAAGTTTGAATGGCAGGCCTCCAGTGTAACTGCCAGCCTTCTTCAGCAGGATGGAGAAAAATCTGTTGGAAGACTAGAAAATCTCTGTAGGTGATCTCACACTAAAATGTTGATAGATACTGCCAGTTCTGTCCATCTTCTAGCTTATTAAAACTGAGGGACCACCTTGAGAAGAGTTAAGAAGAGGCAGTCCTTTCTTCAGCAGAAAAGCTATTTGTTCAGAGATGAGCTGAGTCTTTGCTCATGTTTATAACTAGAGACAGAAGGTATATATATAATTACAGAAGGTAAGTACTTTGTCCCAAGCAAGTAGAAAACATTCAACCTAGTGAAGGTTACAGGTACACTGGATCAGTCCAGGAGCTGTGCCTTGCACTTGAATTACTATGGGTATATTTTTGCAGCCTAACATGCCTCAAGCTGTCATCATGAGTGCCTTCACTGTGGCCTATAACAATGGCTGGTTTAGATCAATATTTTATGTGGTCCTGTTGAGGATGACACTTGAATCCCTCATTTCAGTAATGCTAACTAAGCTGTGTCAGACAGATTTTGCTTCTTTCATCTTCATTCCCACACAAATTAAGCTTTAAAATGACAATTTAGAGGTACCAAGATTCTTTTGGAAGAAACAAGGTACAATAAGGCAACTTTTAGATCTCTGAGTCACAAACTGACTCCTTTGTGTTTGCTACTAGATATTGCCTCTTATTCAGGTCTTGGTAACTAAATTAGGTGACTAATGAGGAAGGAGTTGAATGAGTATATCAAGGTTTGTCTTAAGTTTTTCCTTTTTTAATATTCTTTCTGTCTCTCCTCAGGGCCCTTAAAACATTGAAATGTGAGAATTATTTAATTCTTGACTGTTCAATTTCTTTAATTAATCTCTCATCAAATTGTTTGTACTTACTTAAGGCCCATCAATAGCTGCCTTTTGTCTTTTAATGGTTGAATGAAGCACATGTTCTGTGATGTTTCTTTGTACACTTTCTCATCAATAGACACACATCTAGTAACAATTATGTCTATCTTCAGCTTCCAGTGCAGTTATCTCCCTCTGTGTCTCTTCTGTAAAAGGTACTTCAGAGCTCTGACCTCTTAATCTTACATGTGCAAAGAAGAGTATATCTTTACAATACTGTTTGCTGTAGCATGTTTTAAAATTTCCATAGTTAATATAGATCATAGTTCATAGCTTGTTAAAGAGTTCAGTTTCCACCTTTCCCTTTATTCTTCTTGGATATCCTAGGATTTTGTCTTCATTTGGAGAACTAAGTTTATTTGAACTTCAGTCGTCTTCTGGAAATGCCCTTTTAAAGTCATGCTATAGTGCATAAAATTAACAGCAGTTTATTGGAACAAGTAATAGAACTTGGGACTCAGAATATAGTGTCCTGGTCACCAGATAAGTCTTGCTCTTTTCACAGTGGCATGATAAAATTTTTAATGTATTTGCAAAACTTCAGCATGATAGAATTTCGTCACATAATAATTTCATAACTGGTCGTTTGAGTAAGAGGTGAGTCCTGGAATGAAGCAAATAAGAAGCTGATTTAGACTGCATACCTCTCAACCAAATCTCTAGCCAGTTGGCCACTACATTTTTTTAGCTGCCAAAAACACTTACTTTTCTACCTAGCCACTTCCTCTTTCTCAGATTTGATCTCATATATAGCTAAGACCAATTATGCATGAACTAAAGCAAGATAAAATTCACAGATAAATATCTGAGTAAAGGAAGATGCCAAACTCTGAAAGGAATAAGGACAAAAATCCACAATATGTTGGCCTTCATATTTCACAAAAGGTGGATTAAAGAGTCTCCCACTGAAAATACTGGTTTCTTTAAAGTCAGTTTTTATGTGTCTAATTCTCTGTATGTATTGGATAGAGAACCTGTAAAACTGACTTGGTGCTGTGGATTCCACTGTTTAGCAGGAAGGTTAAAAGTTAGGTTTTCCGCAATAGTCAGCATTGTGATGCTTAAGTCTCTTTATGGATACAGACTCCCGAAAACCTATGATTAAATTGGTAGGTGAAAAAATAGATGCTGACTCTACTAGAAACTGAGAATAACTGTTGAATTTCAACAGTTACATGACTGTGAAAGGCCTGAACCAATAACTATAAGCAGGTCAAATGTGAACCCTCAAGCTCTCCAGATCCATTAACTTTCAGATCATTTCTTAACAGGTACACTAAAAAATGACACTCGGTTTTTAGCACCTTCATCTCCCACTCATCTCCGCTAAGCAGAAAAAAAAGGAAAGTATTTGCTGAATATACTGTTATTTGATGAGCCCAGTGGACCCAACATAGTAAAAGCATTATCTAATTCTGTCTTTGCACAAAATTACAACAAAGTAAAATAAAAATGAAATTAAATAAAAGAAAAGAAAAGCATTTAAATTGGAGTAGATATCAAAAAAGCATACACACCCTGCTTGTAAGAAACACAAGCATGTGTTTGTTTCACATTTTTACACAGAAGTTTGTGTTTGTTTCAGAGAATGGATCTCAGTTTCTCTCACTTAAAAAAATCTTCTTTTACCACTAATAGGATAAAGTTTCTCTATTGATTATAGATATGTTATCCTGAGAGCTATTTTTGCTTAAAAAAATGAAACAATAGAAGAACAGAATGACAAGATTCAAAGAATGCACTTTCTACTTACTCTCTGCTGGGGTCACTGCAGATCAGGTACATCTGCAGGTCTTAAGCAGGCAGGTTGGCATAATAGGTACAGCTCTGGGCCCTGGCCTGCTTCCCCGGTCTGGGATACCATCTGGATGAATTTGGCAGGTGTCTTTCCCTTCCTGGTTCTCTTGAGTTTGGTCAGGGAGAATAAACTGTTTCATCTCAGTGTGTCTGTCCACATGCTGCAGGAAACAATTGATTTCAGTCTTAGGTCAGAAGCCAAGACAGAAAGGGAATGGAGAAGACGGGGAAAAAACAAAGAATGGGAAGAGGCACATAAGAAAATAAACCCAGGGAAACAACCTCAGAAATGCTAGAAAGAAGTGCCTACTACAACAGTCATGGTATGAGATTTTTCAAAACTTGTTGACATTGAGCCATCTCTGAAATACCTCAAGTGCAAAGATACTGTCTAAATATTTGCAGTGACAGGGAAGCTCTTAGTGCTTTTTTAAGGTTACTTCTCTGAAGACCTTCTCATTGATCATCAATGTCTAAATACAAAAGGACTTATGAGGTGTTATGATTAAAAATATAAAATTAGACACCCCTTAATATTTATAGCCTGCTCACTTTTTCATCACTTAACTCCCATTGTTTATAATTTTCAGTCTTCTCAAAGTACTAGGGTCATCTTAATTACTTACATACATGCAGACTAATATTTTCAATACCACACTTTCATTTTTTTTTTTCCTTGGCCTTGAATTGCTAGAAATTGCCATAGTTTTTTCCCCTAAGCAAATTTTTCATTTACTTGCTGATAAAGACGCTGTTTAAAAAGACCACATTCATTCTGTTTCAGTTGAAATAAGAAATTTCATCTTTTTTTTTCCAATAAAAAGACCCTAATTTCCTATACAGGACTATTGCAACCCATTTACCTCTGCTACCCAACAACCTGAGAGGTAAGGCTACAGTGAGCATTTCATTAGCAGTCGTAACCCCCAGAGTCATAGCCACCCTGTAGGCAGCCTAACGCTGTCTGCCTCATCTATGGTCTCCCAGGAAGAACAAAGTCTGCTGCAAGGCAAGGACTGTAGCCATGAAAGAATAGAGCAGACAAATCATAGCACACACTACCACATTCCCCTGCCCACTTTAGTCTACACAGCTTGTTAGCGTGGGAGAAAATGTTTCATTTCCCTGTGAAAGCAATAAGTCATGCTAGAAAAAAGTAAGGCACTATTATACAATATACAATTGTTTCTCATCATACCTGAATCTAAATGAGACCAGTTACCCAAGAGTGTTATGTTTTATAAAAAAGGAACAGGATCCTTGAACACTATGCCCACAACATGGGCACGTAATAACACTGACAGTAATAACACTGAAACAACATTTTGATTGGTGGTGTCAATTGCTCCTTAAAGATTTGAATAGCTCATTAAAAAATAAGAACTTCCATTATTTATAATCTAGAGACCTTTTTATACTTTAACATTTTTTCTTTCAGCAATAAGCTTTCTCTTTCTAAAAACTTCTGTTATGTTTATATTTGATTTCTTTACCTCTCTGCTTTTTAATGCAGATGATTTTCTCAGCAGGGGACAGTCACAATATTGATTCTGTTGATGTAGATGATACACATATACGTGTATAACCCTCTGAATATAACCACCCCTTTCCTCTTGTTTACCAGCTTATGACTGTGCTGAAAGCAAGAGGTGGGCAACTACTGTACCTGCATGTGGCAAAAATTTTTCACATATTTTGCCACACATTGATATTTAAATCTCTACTGCAGGAAAACATTTCTGAATCCAAAATGTTCTTACAATTTTAGTTGAAGAATATTAAATTCTCTATCATCTGAGTAAATATTTCTGACTTATGTGTGTCATTTATGTCATTTCAGGTAATTGTGGCTAGGTAACAAAACAAAGAACAGAGTCATTTATATAAGAATTGTAATTTGTTGCCTACAAACATGAGTAGATCTTGCTGTGGGATGGCTCTACCACCTATTTATTTTCTGAAAAAAAGATTACTGTGTATTTTATCTTGTAAGATGTCCATATAGTGTAGTAATTCTAGGTCTGTGATCATCAGAATACTATGTTACACATGCCATGTACAAGCCGGTTTTAACAGATAATCAGATATAGATTGAAAAGAGCTATTATGGGTCAGTCAACTGATATTTTCTATAAGAAGGCTAACCATTTGATTCAGATTAGACCTCTCCTTCCCTCTCCCTTTGAAAGAAGTCAAAACTATATTTGGAAATGCACTACAGAACTGCTTATGCCCCATTAGATTATTTTCTAAGGATATTAGTCTAAAAAATAATTAACAATAAAAACGCCAGGTACAGCCCCACAGTACCATTTCTCTGATAGTAATTCTAACTGAAAACATACCCTGGCCTTTTCATATTGAATCAATCCCCCTTTCTAATTATCCCAGTATAACAACTTATGGTCCCAGACTGGGGGGACAAAAAACTAAAAAATAAAATATTTGTCTTCTTGAGAAGACCAGGATTGGCCTATTCAGAATGACCATGGAATCAGATCAGGAAAAAAATTATGTTGTATAAAATATTCAGATTTATTTACCATTCTGAGGTAGCATTCCAACAACATTATTTGTTTAGAAAATGATACATGTACACAATGTCAGAACTTTCAAAGCAATACATTTTGGTTCACTAGTAAACTTTAGCATCCAGTTGGAGGTCAGGGATTTATTGAAGTGTTATATATAAATTTTCTTATGATTCTTTTGATAGTCATACTGGGGACAACTCTTTTTCAGCATTTTTAAGTTGCAATGCTGAAACATAAGGAAAAATCTTGGCAAAATATTCTCAGAACACACAGAATAGATACATCCTTCTCAATTTATTAGGACAGAGAAAATTCACATTTAGACCAGGACATGGTTATTAACCCATGCTCAGGTATAGCATGTACCTCTGTAGATCCAAAAGCAGATCTAAACATCAAAGTGAAGCCAATAATCAGAATCTATTCTTCAGTTTCTCAATTCTTCAGGAGTAGAAATATATGTCCTATATCAATACTAATTCCTATGTCCCTGGATAAAGCTAAAGCTGCCTCATGCTTTGTGGCGGGCCAGGATCCTGTTCCGGCCCTTTCCTGCGCCAGCTCCACCTCCGAACAAGGGACAAACGTATAGACTCCGCCCCAGGGGGCCAGCGATGGGAGTGGCTGCAGTGCAAACCCCGCCCATCCTTCTAGAAACTTCTCCTCAGTAGCCCCTATGATTGGTTGACGCGAAATGTATCTTTCTTGTTGTCTTTGTCATTGGTTCCGAGACGTTGTTCCCTCCCCTCTCCCTCGTCCCTATTGGTGGACCTTGCGAGTACAAAACCTCATGCGCAGCTCGTTTTCTTCGGACTTTAGCTCTGACACGATCCGTTCCAGTTCCCTGTTCCTGTTTCCATTAATAAACGGGTCTAAAGAACTAGGTCTCCTCCCTGTCCTTTACCTCCCTGCGTTCCCACTCCACCTGCTCCTGTTGTGTTCATGACTCAGCGGGAACAACGCCATCTCAGGATGACCCCTCCACCCGAAAGCCCGAGTGGTCGGCAGCTGTGTCCTGGACGAGGCGGCCCAGGAGGGGAACGCGCGCTGGACTGGTAATTACAACAATGCTTTACTGTTTCTGTGCTAACTTGGAGCAGAAAAGTAGTAGTATCCTTTGGAACTTATTTCTGTAGCAAGGACGAGCTGCCCACAAAGGTAATTCCTGCAGCACATAAAATGCTTTCAGATTTGTGGCAAAATATCCCCCCTTGAATTTCTTCCAGTTAATGTCCTCACAATGCTATAGAATTGATATGGAAACTGTGGTGATGAGGAACATTTGCTGCTAGATGTATCCATGGCTGATTCCTCCACATACTGCAGGAGCCATCCTGCACTCTCTGAATATGCAAACAAGGTAAGAAAACTCAAAAGGAATGAAATATATCTGTTTATCATATCTCTCTCTATATATATTTTTAATGCCCTCAAACTTGAGATAAGGGAGACTAGCAGCAGATTATTCAGAAAGATAATTCTAAACTGCTTACTGAGTGAGCTCTCATTGAGCTCAAACACACAATTTAAGGAAAATGTTGACTGGTTTTATTGGTGTGAGGGAAAGGTTACTCATGGCAGAGTATGCCATCATAACAACTCATGAAAAAAATAGAATCTATGATTTCTAGGTGTTCATTATATATTCTGATTAAAGTATCAAATTAATAACGTATTCTAAAAACAAAGTATGTCCATGGTCCAAAAATATTACCAATTTCCATTTTACCATGTCTGCAATTTTAGAGTTAGTTTTAAAAGAATTCTACCAAGTACCTACTTATTTATGAAAAAGACTTTCCCTTCCCACCCCTTTCATTCGTCTTTGTGAGCTGGAATCTTTCTCTACTTCTGCTCTTTCTAAAGGGGCCACCTAGCTCACTAGATAGTTCGTGATTTAATATGGATTGATCCATGCAAAATCTTTGAAAAATGTTCAGATTTGTTTAGAAATGTGTGTCTTTGACAGAAACTTGTCACATGGTATATTTGAGTGAGCTGATGAACAGCCACTGAAGATAGTTACCATCCATCTCTTTATCCTATTAAATACTTAATTTGCATGTACAAATCACCACCGAGTGCTTTAATCACTTGTCTACTGGATATTAGAAAGAAGAACCTCCAGCTAGTCCTAGAACAATGAAATGCTCAGGTTACTTGAGTACTCATGAAAGGTGAGAGAAAAATTTCCTCTAGAGTAGGACTTAATCCTAGCTGTCTTCTTAACATAATCTGTTGACTACCTTAGCTCCAGTCTTTCTCATCTTTTTCACAGTGGACTGATCCCATAACTTCAGGTTACAAATTCTACAGCTATTTCATTCTAGCGTCTCAGTGCCCTGCCTGTAAAATCCAAGCCTCTTAGGATTTCCATCTTTTTATAGTTATAACAACAATTAAAAAAATTCAGACTTTAATTGGCACAGTTATCTGATATAATAAGTCAACTAAAACTTTTAAAATAAAGTTTATTAGGCCAAGGTCTAAATTCTATGTGTCTCATTGCCTGCGTCTTGTCTATGCTTCTGAGAAACCACATCCTAGCTTTTGCGTAAAAACATCAGGTAATTCTTAATTTTCTGCATACCTAGTTGTAAGCTCTACTTCACTTTTCTAACACCAAAAGTCTCATAAGTTATTTGGGGAATCCAAGCACATCTCTTGTCCAGCATCAGATCTCTTATGTCTAATTAAAACCTCTTCATTTTAACAATGAGGCACCCAATTAAATACATTAATACAGTTATGAACCAAGTTTCCGTAAGATTCCTTGCTAGTTCTCTGGAAGCATTAATTATGCTTCATGTAAATATCAGTGTTAGAGCAGAGTAATTTATTTCCTGCAAATGTTAATATGAAAATGCCTGTTTAATTTTTATACTGTTTGTTGGTTTATGAAACTTAAGATGTTTTTATGTTGCTAGAAGAAGATAAAAGAGACTAGTAGCAGTATATTTTGGGCTTTGGGTTGGCTTTTATTTTTGTGGTGTTGGAGGAGTGGGGGGATTGCTTGATTTAATTTTTGTTTTTCAAGAAGTAGAACAGGGGAAAGGATGATAACTCATGACATTTTCAACTTTAATGTCAACCTTCAATCTATTTTTAAGCCTTTTCTAATTGAGAATTTCTTTCTTCTGACTTCTGCATGAGACGTGGGATTTCAGGACATTTAAAATTAGAGTTTAGATTCAATGTTTTGTTGTTTTGTTTTGGGGGTTTTTTGGGTGGGTGGGTTGGTTGGTTGGTTTTTTTTGTTAGTTTTGGTTTTTTTGGGGGGATTAGTTTTGTTTGTTTGTTTGAGTCTTTTCAGGTTTGTTTGTTGTTTTGTTGGGGTTTTTCGCATGCATGCTGCATAGGTATTCATTAATAATTCAGGAATAATTAAATTTTTAGCTTAAACTCTTCTTTTGGGTGGCAATATTAGAACTTGTAACCATGGCAATTGTTCAATATCTCTCTCCTCTTTTGAAGAACTTGATAAATATGAAGGATCATACTCACTATCCCTATGCCAGTCATTCAGCCTTGTAGGAGTTAGACACATTCATAAAGCACTTGTAAATTTATAAGAAGCAGGGACATTTTGAAGTGAGTGACATTTTGGCATTAGATATAGTGATAGCTAAACCATGTATTGTGATTTATGCCCAGCTGGAGATTAAGCACCACTCAGATGCTTGCACAAACCCCTCTTCTCACCAGTGGAATGGGGAGGAAAATCAAACTTACAGGTTGAGATAATAACAGATTAAGAATTGAAAGGAAAGTAACATACAGTAATGATAGTAAATTATAACAACGATGGTAATAAAAACTGAAAAAGAACTGATGCTTTTAAATAATGTTCTTAAGTAAAACGAAATTATGTTCTTAATAAACCTGCTCACCACCCACTGACCAATATCAAATCCTGCTTCCCGAACCCAGACCAGCTTCCCTTCCAGGTAACTTCCCACATTTATATACAGGCAGGACATTCTTAGGTGTGGAAATCTCTTTGGTCAGTTCAGGTTACCTGTCCCAGCTGTGCTCCCTCCCATCTTCTTTTGTATCCCTCCTCACTGGCAGAGCATGAGACAAAGAAAAAGGAGTCCTTGACTTAGGATAAACATGACAGCAAAAAGTCAAAATATCAGTGTGTTATCAACACCATTCTCATTCTGAATCCAAAACTTAGCACTACATCTACTGAGAAGGAATTACTTTATCCTAGCTGAAACCAGGACACCATGTTTTCTCAGTGATTCATGAAATAAAATCAGAAGTTTCTTGATTTAGATTGCAATTCTGGTTTTGAATTATTAGCAGATGTGGGAGTTATGGAGTATATATCCAGAGCAGTACACAGAAATGTGGAGATCTGTTCTTCAAGTATAGCACAACATCCAATCATCTGTAAAACAATCAGATAAAACATTGTATTAAATGGCAAAAAAAAAAATTACAAGTATTATGTTAAGAAAAGCTATTACATTAAATTCTCCTCAGACAATAAAAAATGGACTAGTTGAATGAGGAAACAGCTTTTAGTAATTCATCTCTAGATCTGGAAATCTGTTTTCCAATATATAGAGCAATAAAGCAAATATCAGGGTTTTTGTTTTTAATTTCTATAAGTTACTTAGAAGAATTAGATTGTAAAATTTGCTCTTACACATGGTGAATCAAAGAGGAGTGAACAAAATAAAGAGTGGAAAGAAAAGGACAAGAAAAACTGGACCCACCAAAGCACAATTTTGATGCATTTACACGCTTTTCTTTCAGTTCATTTTCACCCATAAGGAAATGCTCCTAACATAAAACTGTGTAAAATAACAAAAATCTCTGAAAATTTCATATGTAAAAGGAAGGAAGAAAATAAGAACAAAAGGAAGGAGCAAAATAAGAACAGCCCTGAACTCAGTTCAGGAGTTTGTTCTATACAGTCAAAATACATCTTCCGGGCTTTTACTCTGTCAGTCTGTTTATGCTGTTTTGTTCACCCAAAAGAGATGCACAGCAGGTCATTTGTATTATACTGGACGCTCCCTCAAAAATGTTGTGTGAAGCATGCTTTCTATTTCTTCATGGTCTTCTTTTTTTTCCCCAGAATCACAAATAAGTTACATTTTACCATAATTTTCTTAACCTTTTAAATGACCAGAAAGAATATATTGTTTACGTAACTTGTTTTCTGTCCTCTTCCCCTTCACACATTAAAGAGGGAAACAAATGAGAAATATTGCGTAAATGGCAAATGGCCAAGCACAAAATAAAATTAAAAGGATCCCATCCTATTTTTGGATTGTGCCACAGAGTATGTTATTTTCATTTTGCTTCATTAATTATTTAAAATAATTTAGATAATTTATATAGTTGGGTTTTTTAAAAATCAGACATATGTTTTTTGACAACCCAGAAGATCCTTTTCAATACTGAAAATATATCTGTTACAGTTGATTTTTCATTATCAAATGAATGGATATCTATGTTATTAGGCAATTTCTGGTCAGTATCAGAGACATGCTATTTCTTAAGAAGTATGAATCAAGCATCAGGATTTCATTCTGAATTGCATTAATTCACAGAGTCACAGAATATTCTGAGTTGGAAGGGACCCACAAGGATCATCAAGTCCAGCTTTTAAGTGAATGGCCCATACAGAGATGGGACCCATGACCTTGGCATTTTTAGCACCGTGCTCTAACCAACTGAGCTGTTTATATATCCTTTACTTATTTTGTTGAGATAACTCAAGATTCCATGTTCACTTGATCAATATATGTCTTTAATATTTACTTACCAACCTGAATTATGTTGTCATCATACAGATAACTGCAGGCTGTGCATGTTGCAAAATAAAACAAACAAACAATATTCAAGAAGCGTGTGTCAAGCATTTTTTTATGTATCTAAAGATGTTCTTTGAATGTCAAGAGCAATGTTGTAAAACTTTTCTTTTTCTCTGTATTCACAGAGTTGTTTTGCAAACTCCTTTGTACTCTCATCTTGTTTTAACATTCCTCAATTTCATTTCCAAAGTCAAAATCAGTATCATACGGATATCACACACTGTGAGGCATGAATATTTAATTATGAGATTAAAATTAAGGCATATCCAAAGAAAACAGACAGTTGTCATGGTTTCAGGACAGAGTTAATTTTTTTTGCAGAAGCTATGAGGGGTCAGAACCTGGAGCAACATGGGTGTGTCTATGTTGATATTCTGTACTATTCGCTTCATTGCCGAGTGCAGGTGTAAAAGTAAGGAATTCTCACTTCCGAGAAGGAATGAGGCATGGCTTACAGCTGGAAAGAAAAAGGTGGCACACAAGGGTCCTTGGCCATTTTGTTCTTTGTCTCAGGGGATCAGGCCTAGCCAGAAAGGGTTAAGGATCTCCCTTCATGACCAGGTGACCCATCTAAGTAGATGAAGGAAAGACCCTGGATGTAGTGTACCTGGACTTTAGTAAAGGCTTAGCTACTATCTCTCCCATCATTCCCCTGGAAAGGCCCAGAGCTTGGACAGGTGCACACCTTGCTGTGCTAAAAACTGTCTTTATGGTGAGGCCCAGGGAATGGTGGTGGATGGTGCTGCATCCAGATGGAGGCTGATCACAAGTGGTGTCCTCCGTGCTGGGCTCAGTGCTGATGCCTGTCCTGTTTAATGTCTTTATTGATGATCTGGAGAAGGGGATCAAGTGCACCCTCGTTAGGTTCACAGATGACACTAAGTTGGGTAGGAGTGTTGGGTAGGAGGTAGGAAGGCTCTGCAGAGGGATCTGGGCAGGCTGGATTGATGGGCCAAGGCGAGTGGTACGAGGTCCAACAAGTCCAAGTGCCAGGTCCTACACTTGGGTCCCAACAACCCCAGGCAGTGCTACAGGCTGGGGACAGAGTGTCTGGAAAGCTGCCCAGCAGAAAAGGCCCTGGGAGTGCTGGTCAGCAGCAGCTGAACGTGAGCCAGCTGTGCCCAGGTGGCCAAGAAGACCAATGGCGTCTTGTGCTTTATCAAGACCAGTGTGTCTAGCAGGAATGGGAAAGTGATGGTCTCCCTGTACTCGGCACTGGTGAGCCTCACCTTGAGTCTTGTGTTCAGTTTTGGTCCCTTCACTGCAAGATAGACATTGAGGTGCAGGAGCATGTCCAGAGAAAGGTCTGAAAAGTCTTATGAGGAGTGGCTGAGGGAGAAGAGGTTGTTTAACCTGGAGAAGAGAAGGTTTAGGAGAGATCTTACTTTCTACAGCTGCCCAAAGGGAGGTTGTAGCCAGGTGGGCATAGACTTCTTACAGGCAATCAGCGACAGAACAAGAGAAAATGGCCTCAAGCTGCACTAGGGCAATCTCAGATTGGACATCAAGAACAATTTCTCCACTGAAAGGGTGGTCAGGTATTGAAATAGAGTGCTCTCAGAGCTGGTGGAGTCACCATTCCTGGAAGTGTTCAAGAAATGATTGGATGTGGTGCTATGTTTTAGTTGACATGGTGATTTTTGGTCAAAGGTTGGAATTTATGTTCTTGGAGGTTTTTCCAACCTTTATGGTGCTATGATTCTATGAAATTGACTTACCAAATTGTTTTATAAGTAAACTATGCAGCAATGTAATAAAAGGTAGTTTGCCAAGTTTATTCAAAATAAGGGAAAAAAAGAAAATACTGAACAAATGAGTGAAAAAGCAAACTGAAATTCACTCTGTAAATCATTTACTATGAATAGTTCACCCAAATAAGCCAAAGTATGTAAGAATAATCAAATAAAAATTTTCAGCATTATGTGAAATTGATGAGGATTGGGTTTTTTAGGAAATTTTTACCAGAAAAAAACAATTCTGTCTTTCTTAGCAGAAAAAGTCATTGGTCTTATCTGCACATGTTCATGAAGAATTTAATTTTATCTTCAGAGATTAAATGCTGCACAAGACAGGTTTCGCAAGAAACATCTTGTGAAATTGATCTTCAGGAAAGTGGAGTATGAATTATTATAAGGAATAGGACCTCCTACATATTTATTTTTATTGCATTTTTATATGGTTTATTGCAATCTCAGGTGGTATATCATTGTTTCTCTTCTTGAATGCATCTGGATTTTCAAGAAATAACTAATATATATATAGAAGAATCTCAGAAATTACAAAATAAAATTTGAAGTACTGTTCAATAGCTGTTAAAATATAGCTCAATATAAAGCAAATGTCATATTTGATTCTGAATTATAGCTGAAGTCCATTTTTATAATGTGAATAATGTTTCTTTAGCTGACTTCACAATACTTCAGTTTTGTTATTTTATCTTATCCGCCCAATCGGAGAGTTTTTCAGGATAAGTTAATTGCAAAAATTAATTCTATTAAAAACCTGTTTGTTGTAATTCCATAACTAATTCTTGGAAATTTCTTTCCAGTACAATAATTTTTATCGAAAGCAAGATAACAAAGCACAAAGAAAATAAATATTTAAAAAAAATAAAAATCAAAAACTGATGTAGCCAACAGAATACTTTTCTTATAAACTTCAGGATGGCTTAAACGCACACACTAGTCCTGAAAACTTACATATTTAGATTACCATTACTTATGTGAATGATCTAGTCAATATCAGTGGAATTATTAATATGTACAAAGAGCTTTACTGTAGTAGTTTTCTAAATGTTTGCTTTAGCCAATAATGTGTACACATTATTTCTTCTTTTCAAAAGACTGCTAAAAAGCCACAAATAACAAAAAGAACCAATAAAGCTTGCCCTAGAAGTGACATAGACTATCACAGTTCTTTACAATTTATATAAAATTTCTACAGTTCTCGTTTTCACCCGTTTGTTTAATTTTGACTTTCTAGTTGTACAATGAGTACTCCAAAATCCCTCTTTGCCTTCCCATCCAAAGCAGATGAATGGGATTTCCCTTTGAGCCTGTACCTCTTCACTTGTAGCAGAAATTATTGTTAAACAATTGGTTCTTAAAATTAATGCACAGACATTTCAATAACAGATACTGCACCATTACATTGCATACTGTGAAAAACGGTGGAATAGTATCACCTAGTCAATGTTTCCTTAGCACTTTTTGTAAGTTCCCGGATCAATTCTGTGTGGATAGTGATACCACCTCTTTCCAATCAGTGGGTTATTCCAAAACTGCAAAGCTGCCTTTGCCTCAGTTTCCTTGTCTGCACGTTAATGCTGGAATGATTTTCCTAGCAGCCGAAGAAGTTGAGACAATAATCATTCAGTGTTTGCAAAGTGTTATATACTTTAAATGTCAAGTATTGCTAAGGACTATTAACTATCCACAATTCAAAAGTTTGATTAACAAATCTCTAAAGGTCCTATTAATTTGCCTGTTTCAGTGCTACCGAATCATAAAACTGTCTTAACCATGCATCACAAAGTGTGTTTAGAGATTAGACTCCCAAACTGAATAAACTTTTTATCATACTGAGAAATTAAGGAAATTTGCATTTAATGCCTGGAAGTTGTCCAAATCTTCAAAAACCTAGCTATCCAGATTTAGTTAATCTAGGTATAATATTGAAATAATCTGATTAAATGCCCCAACTGGATTACAGAGTAGGAAAGAATCTAAATGCTGGTGCAATGTCCTGTTTCAAGCACTTTATGCTAGTTTTTTTTTTCCCACATTGTATGTTATCCCTCTACAAAGATCTTTGCTGGTTGCCTATGCAGACTGCAGTCATTCACTGACAGTCACCAGTCTGCTAGCACAGCAATCAGTGAAAACAAGGGACAGAAACGACTTGAAAGCAGCATTGATAAGAGTATGAAAACAGTATTTATCAGGTGTGTACAGAAAATGGTAATTGCTTGCAGTGGCTTTGCTATAGGTCCATGATTTCTGTTAGAAATCTCAGGCCACATTGCAACAAAATGCAGTTTAGGACTCAAAATATCTGTTACCTCCTTCAACAGGTTGGTATACAATCTAGATCACTTGCTATAGTGTAAGCACTCTTTAAAAGGAAAAAAACATTTCAATAATATTTTCAGGTCACTTTGCAAAATGCCCCAAAAATGAGGAAAAGACATGAGTCTACTAATTTGATCTCGGTTGAGAGGTCTGAAGAAACAAAGAGAGACGAAAAAAACAATTACAGCGGACCGACATTGCTTTTTGTGGATATGGGATAAGAGAGAAAAGGTCCAACGAGCATCTTCAGTGTTTCTCTTTGATAATTAGTTTAACTTTCCACAGAGTTGTGAGGATTAACAAAATTTTAAGGGACACACAAATTAATAGATTATTTTTTGTTGTAGTATTTGTTTCTTTAAAACCAAAAGAAACACTGCATTAAATTAAAGGACAAAAGGGCATTTGTATCCTCTCAGGAGGATAAGGTCTGGAGGCTTAGTCTATCATTCATAAGCAATTAACCTAGGGGCTAAATAATAATGGTAGGAAACATTTATGTTATTTTCAATTTTTAAATAACTGTATGATGATAGATTATCAAATTGCATTTGTGATTATTTTTACTGCAGTTATAAGTTTGGAGATAAGAGTTTTATATGGGCAAGTCTTTATTGGACACATTGCGGCATGCTAGCACTGAAAACATATCTTTCATTATTTGGAGTTTTAATACCATAAAATATTTGCAAAATTTACATAGCACTTTGAATTCTCAACACGTGTTTTTTTCTCCTTTTGAGCTAAACTCCTTGATAAGGCAGGATATAACAGTCCCCATCCTAAAAAGATGACATTCAATTAAGACTGAGAGAGGATATGGAGAAAGATATTTCACTACTTTCTTTGTACATGGAATAAATGAGAAAATTGAGATTGTCCATACTTTAAAATTTGTTGCTTTAACTGTTTCTAAAGATTTACAACGAGCACCAATATCAGATAGCAGAAGTACTTATTTTAGCTTACTGTGATCCTGGTATCTAAAGAAACAGTGTCTGGCAGCATAGAATTGCTCCCTATCAATTCATTGTGGAAATTCACATAGTTGTGGATCCCAGTAGTCAGAAGTGGACCACAAGCCTGGAAGGAATCTAACTGTTCACTGTAGTGTGCATGTCCTTTAAACTTTAGATTCAGAGGCCAAATCTGCACTGACAGACAAAGAAAAGCTAGAGATCATTGTATTTTCTTCTTTCAGAGGTTATCAGAGTAGACTGATAAGCAGTTATTTAGCAGGAGCTAATGTGTTTATAATTAAGATTATATTTTAATCTACATTAATGTCAAGCAGAGAAAAAACATAAGTTACATTGGCATAAAAATACTGCAAGATGTGACTGCATGTATAACAAGTAATCTTCTCTGGAAGTGCTCGAAACCCACATGGCTGCAATTCTGTGCAACTTGCTCTGGGTGAACCTGCTTTAGTAGGGGGGTTGCACTAGATGATTTCCAGAGGTCCCTTCCAACTCGATGTATTCTGTGAGTCCCTGATTACCTGAAATAAGTACAGTCTCTGGAAGAAAAAAAAGAAACCAACAAAATCTGTGCTTTACGTGTTTTATATTCAGGAGAGTTTAATGGGTAGACAAGGTAATATTTTAACAAGGTGCCTACAGCATATCACCACATGACTCCTCCAAATTTCTTTTATGTGTCTTTATACATTAGGGCAGCCACTTATACCACTATTGCTGACCTAAACTTAAATATAATTCTTCTATAAACAGTGGCCAAACTTCCATAAGTTTTCAAGTTTTCTTACAAAACAACCACATTTCTGTACTGTGCCAAGACTGCCCAAAACCAGGTAACCAGGTGAATGACATAGCCACAGAATAAGGGTGAAATTAAAGTGGAATAGGAAAAATGAAAAAAAAAAAAAAAAAATTTGAGCATTTTATCTCAATATGCAATTTGTCTTCTACCCTTGAAAGAAACTATGTCAAGAAACACCCTGAAGACAATGACAATAACAGCAAAAGTGGTTGCATTAATTTATGGAGATTAAGACAATGAAACATTTCATGAATTGCTTTAACTTTCTTTCTCCAAATAATGTTTCAGCAGGGGATTGATAGTTGACAGCTGTGTTCACTGATAGGTAACCTTGTTGCAAGTTTCTGAAGAAAGATGTTCTTCTTCACTGGACTTGTCTCTGCTTTGTAATTTTTTTTTCTCTCCTTAGAGCCAACACGGCTATTGTTACATTTTAAAATATTTCTATCATGTATTTCTTCTTTGAAATAATTACTTTTTTCTTTGCACTATTTGGCTGATAACCTGTCACAATGTAGGCTGCCAAGTGCCAAATGACTCTCAGATTCATTCAAGCATTCAAAGCAAGAAAAACCATTCATCTAGATAAGATCTTATCTGACAAGTCAAGCTCAAGAAATCTCAGTATAATTATATGGTGTTAATGAAGGCCATGTATACAGGCAGTTCTCAATATTAACCTCTGTGTTAGTCTATCAACAGTAATGTGAAACAGTCATTTTAAGTTAAAATGTGTAGGTAGATTTTTAAACAACTCTCTCCCACGGAAACACTTCATATGAGAAATTTTCATCTTTTACAAAGCCTCACTAACCCATGTTTTCCACAGAGATATTGTTATTATGCTACTGCTAGCCCAGTCTTCTGGACAGATGTTTGTTTAAGAACGAATGAAATGGCATTTTTTTAAATATGAGCAGTACTGCTAGATAGTGAAGAATAATATAAGACTTGTTGTCATTTGTGTTTTTCAAAAATCTAAATTTAGAAGAGGTGTAAGGCTGCTTTTAAACAATTACTGTCATCAACAATTATATGTTGGACAATATCCTGAATGGTGAGTGCACCACTGTGTGATTACTCTGTATGATTATAATGTTTATTGATTGAGCTCAAATTTATGGAAAGTGTATAGATTTATATCTACTTTAAGGGTCAATGTTACTTAACTTTTTAATAAAGCCCTACAACTAGTCAAAAAATTCAGTCAAGTAGTGCTGGTTTGCTTGTTTTGAAAAAAAGGAATTAAGAAAAATGAAACATTTAAAAATAATTGTTGCATTGAAACAATTTCAGAAACAAGTTTTTCATGTTCAAACATCTACTTGCTGAAATACAGACTTTTTCTCCAGAATGTCCAATAATATATAATTTAAAGATTTTAGATAAGATACAGTGAAATTGAGTTCAAATCTGTATAAGACATTGGATCACAGTATATGAATTTCCTGTTAAGAAACTTGTGGTTAGAGTTACCAAAGTGTATGTGCATTTTTCTCTAACTTTTTTGCGTTTGACCCAGAATTCATTGTTTTGCTTGAAAAACCTAAGCATTTTTCCCCAACAAAATGATCACTTGTAGTTCTTTTATCTGTTGGTTTGTTGTGGCTTTTTTTCCCCTCTTTTTTTACTATTTCTTTGTTGCAATAGTCCTACTTAAAAATAGTTTATGGTTATCTTCCTGGTCAGAACAGGAGTGCTTTATTAAACTGCATTAGAACATAGAAGATTCTAGGTGAAACCATATGGCAAAAAGCATTAAAGTTGTAGAACTTCACTAAATGACATTAAGTAACACTGCACTGTAATTGAGAATAACCACAATTAGTCTTGTACCTGTATTTATGTATGTATATATACACATATATATGTAGATAGGTAGATAGACAGATAGATAGATCAACCAATCACCTTTTACCAGAACCAAATACATCAACAGAAAACATAAATAAAGAGTATTTACCAACTAGCCAAGTGTTTGTAGACCTTGGCCATGACAATGGTTTGCTCTCAGCCCTCTACAGAAAGAATTTCAATGTTTCAATGTTTTTACAGAGTAGTATAAAAATTAACCCTCTGTGATAAGCAGAGGAGCAGGCCTTTTTCTGCTTTCCACGGTATCCTGTGATATTTCTCTGTGTGGGTGAAGAGCTGAGGAGCACAAGGTAAGCAGAGACAGTGGCCCCGTGAAGTTGGTTATCCCAGTGATCCCAAACAGGCTCCTCAGAAAAGTTGGCAATAACCAGTTTCAACAAGCCCAGACTTGATTAAAGCAGGGCAATAATCGAGGCTAGATAGCTGGTCAGTGTCAACAAGACACACAGCTAAGCAGAGGTAAACCTGCAACACAGATCAGGGAAGGGCAAGGCTGTGAGCTCAAATCCAATTCTGAAATGAAGGATGGGGGATGCAATCAATGCTTCTCACACAGCACTTCTCCCAGTAGTCTGACCTGAGGTTACAGCGGCACCATACTGGAGCTGATCTGCAGTACAGACTGCCAAAATTCTAGGCAGTGAAAGAGGTTACAAAGTCTGTTGGTGGGCTCAAGGCATTATAAGTGAATAAAAAGTTCCTTTTTTTAAAAGAAAACAAAACTTTTTTCTCATTGTGTGGTGGGTTATTTTTAGCTTAAGAGTTCAAGGATTTTTTTAGTCTTACTTTTAAAACAACACCTCTTTAGTCTCTAGGGCTTTCATTTTTTTCACAGATACATATAATAATCCCATCTGTCTTCTTTTTTTCCCTATTGGAGAATCCTAGTTTATTCAATCCTTCTTCACATTAAGCTCTTCTGTAATTATAAACATCTTGTGCTTTCTCCCTGCACTATTTTTGTTCTTCTGTATCCTTTTTCTGAGGCAGAAAAGTCTTTATTATAATTGGTAGACAAAATGTGAATCCACTTAGATTTATGCAGTGAGGTAATTATGACTTCTGTTTTGTTCCTTTCCTAATGATTCTAATTGTATTTTTAATCATTGTTCAACTTCAAGCTGATATGTTTTGGGTTGAATTTTATTTTGTTCTGTGATTTTGGTTTTTTGGGGCTCTTTTTTGTTTTGTTTTCGGTTTTTTGTTTTCTTTGTTTTGTTGGTTGGTTTGTTTTATTTTGTTTTGTTTTGTTTTTAATAAAAGGATATGCAATGACTGCAAATAATTGTAGACATGAAATTTCTGGTGTTCTTCATGTGTACTTTTTTCACCTCTCAGCATCAAATTTTATCTGCCACTAATTTAGCAGACACTTAGCAGTGCAAGATCCTTCTACAACTGTCTCAGTAATCACATATTATCAGCAAGTTTTATCTCCTGACTATTTCTCAGCGGAATGCATTGACCAGAAAAAGTCTTTGAGGAAATGACTCTGAAATTTCATTGTTTCCTCTCCTAAACTTGAATCCAGCAGACCAAATGATATATCTAGTCCTTTGTTGTTTTTTTTTTAATGCAGTTATTAATCCATCTGTGCAACTTCCTTTGGTTACTAAGAAATACCATAGCAACTTTTTAGAAAATCTTTCCAGAAAGCTTCCTGAAATTCTATGTAGAGAAAATAATCTGATAACAAAAAGTATATGCTATTTGATTTCATTAAGGAAATTTAATAGATATAGCAGTCATTACCTACATTTAAAAAAAAAAAGTTAAAAAAAAAAATTTAAAAAATTTTAAAAAAAAAAAGTTTCCCCAGTATTTCACTTCTAAGTGTTCCAAGATATTGATAGTACAGCCTTACTGCTGTACTATTCTATTTGGGCCCAGGATTTTGCTACAAATAAATTTTATGTTCCTTGTCAGTATTTCTTTTGCTCGGCAAATTTCCATGTTTCAATCTAATCTTTGTTTTAACATCCAGTACCAGTCTTCCCAGTGCACAGCTTCTGCTGTTTCTAATGTAAATTGTCTGTAAATCCAAGGTACAGTGCTGCTCTGGTTATCTGACTTCCATCACATTCTTTAATCCTTAGTATTGAAAAACTCTTATTTAAAGTCTGGAATTTTATCTTGGCTAGCAAATTCTTTACATTTCTGTAATTCATAGAGAATCACTTACATATTTGGCCCTGTTCTGGTTATCAAATTTTTTTTGTGTCTTGTTTCAATAGAGTCTTATTTAGAGTGATTGCTCATATCTATTACCTTCCTCAACATTATTGACTTTTGTCAGGGTTTGTAATACTGCAGAGATTTTATTACTTCACCCTCGTACACCTGTTGGATTTTCCTCAGTCTTTAGTTTAAAACTTCCTCATAAACTTTATTTGAGGTTTGAATTTTATTTTCTTCAGATGGAACTCACCTGTCTCTTTTATGTTATTTCAGAGGTTTCCTCAGTTCCTAGTAATTTGATAGTTGATTGCAAATGTGGCACAAAGAACATTTCCAATAGTGGAGTGTGAATTTGTCTTGCTCTTTAGAAACATTTTCACATTTTCCTCCTTGTATTGTTCATCTGCCCAAGTATGTTTTGCCTCCCAGGACTTACTTGTAGGCAAATGTCTTGTAGTATTTGCCACCCATTGGCACCTACAATGACATCCTCACTGGTATCATTAGTTGAGCTCACCTAATGGTGGACAATTTAATAATTTAATTATTGGGGCATCTCTTCTAGATATCGACTAGAATCCTGTTTTTCAAAGGGACCTATGTAACATATGTTGCAATTTTTCCAGCTGAGGAAAAAAGAGTATTTCAAACATTGGATTGCTTTTCCTCTAAATACTTGGGAATAAGTTAAACATATTACTGAATACAAATGTACTGAGAAATAGGAATTTACTTGCTAGACTTCTACTAGATTTTGGTTTTATTAATAGGCTGTTATTCTGTTGTGAATGTGGATATGAGGTTAGGAAGCATAGGAGAATAAATAAAGTACATATGTGTATGTAGGGTTACAGCTTTGTTTGTACATCTGTGTGAAATTTGTAAATCTTTTACAAATATTTTCAAAATGGTAAATGATTGAAAACATAATAGGTGGACTTCTTTTTTAAGTAGCATTTTTAAAAATGTTTATCATATATATCATTTTCAGTAACATACTTAAAAGATGTATTCCACTCCTCCCCCAGCTCAGAGCAAGGGCATATCTATATTATAAGAGACATATACATGCGAGGCATGTTCCCAT
This sequence comes from Origma solitaria, assembly GCA_013397895.1. NCBI lineage: Eukaryota > Metazoa > Chordata > Aves > Passeriformes > Acanthizidae > Origma > Origma solitaria. The sequence continues at coordinate 215,245 of VZRL01007051.1, forward strand.
ATTATCTGTCAATATGGTCCTGATTTTTAGGATTTCTCTTGAAACCGGAGGCCTTAGAGTGATATTTGGATCAAGATAATAGGTACCTACAGATAAAATGAATTGTTTAGTGGAATTTGGCAACCCTAGGCTGTCACAGACGAGATCTGTCACAATAGCTGTCAGCATTGACATAAAATATACAGAAGACTCAAGTCCCAGTGCATCAGCTGGACACTGGATAGGATGTCACAGGTCACCTGAAATGGCACTGCATGCCTATGTTGAGGGGACACAATCAAGTCTTTAGAACAAATTTGTTACACAAATTAAATCTCCACAAACTGCAATGACACTTAGGCAAATGCTGTGACTGAAAATGTTCATGCTTGAGATGCGAGTACCATTCATGTAGTCACATGAGTATTATAATGCCCTATGTTTTCTCTTCTCTCTTTTATTCCCTTCAGGAATCATGTTTATAGAGAAATAGAAGGATCTGAGCATGACTTAGTGTGGACTGATTTCTGAGATAGTTTTAAAGTCATTCTCATAAAATACTTCCTTTTTCCTATTTACATCATCTAAATTTCTTATTTTCATTTTTAGGAAAGACAACATGCTTCTTTATAGTCTGGATTGTTTTTACACTGTATTTAATGCTGAATAATCTGAATATGATTCAGAAAAATTAGAAGAATTTTTCCTTATGTCTTCTATCCTGATGTGAAAGTTTTCCCTTGATTTGGGGGGTTGGTTATGTTAATTAATGCATCTGCTCAACCATGACATAGAATTAATTGCATTTTTTGTAGAACATATATTTTTTCATAGCAAAATTTCTGCCCCCTGCTTTATAGATTTGTTTAAAAGACTGTAGGAATGAGAATGGAAGTCATAGTGATGTAGCATAGGACAGTTCCAGAGAAAAAGACCTGCAGTTTTATCCATTTGATTTCACTGTTGGTAATGCTTTTTACTTGATAATTTACTTCACTGCTTCAAGCACTAAACACCCCCAACACAACAGTGAAATATTTAGTAAATTCATATTAAAATTGTTCTATAAGGTAGAATATCTTCAGGACGTACAAATAATATCTTCTGGAGTAAATTCAGTATGTTGTTCAAGAAATAAAACTTTGAATTAAGGATGATGCATATTACAAAAGCCCAATTAATTCATTTTTTGATTAAAATATTATGAAGTTTTAAAAACTCTTATTATCAAAAATAGATTATAGGATAAGAAGAATGTGTTCATAACAAATGTTACCTGTTTTTAGTTTAAAATTGATGTAGTAGGGGAGAAATGCTGTAAATGAATGCAAATTTGGTGGCTTTCATGTAAATTTGTCAGTCATTTTGATTGCCTCAAGCCCACTTTGATTTTAAAGATTTCTGCTAAAGGTGTGTTATTAGTTTGTTGGGGTTTTTTTCTTCTTTGTGGCATCGTCAAGATGTATTAACTGAGATGTCAACACTTACTGGAGAAGAATTCCTCTTTTCCTGAAAGACATTAAAAAAATTGTCATCTCAACTACTGTGAAATGTACAAATTAAAAATCTAATAAAGCCATAAAGGAATGTAGGAACAATCAGTGATATCATACAATATGTTCTTTTAGTGTTTTCTCTAAATTCCGGTTAATATTTCAACTGAATCCCAGCTTATCTCTTTCCATGTCCTACTGAGACCTTTCACAGATGGTAAAAAAAGCACATGCACATAAATAAATAAACAAATCTAAAATGTTCCTCCTTTGTTGCATCCATTTATTCTGTGATTTTTTTGCTTCCTCTTTCCCCAGGTAATTATGTGGTTCATTTAGTGTTTTCATGTTTTTCAAAGCTCAATTTCCTTGAAGGCTGCTTGTAACAGTTCCCTTCTTTTCCTGTGCTCACAACCAAGCTCCTTTTATCTCTCACCCAGCAAGCTACAGTCACTGTTTTGCAATTCATTGCTTGCTGCTAGTTGGATCTCAAATCCGAGCTATCCCATTTGGCAAAGGAGAAAATGGATAACCATGCACCAGAAATACACTCTACCACCTCATGTGACAAAGCAACTGGTGTCTCAGACTGCACTACCTCTTCATCACCTCAAACTCCAGACAGTTTTGGCTGTTGGGTTTGAAGCAGCTGAGGAGTACTGAAATCAGAGGCAGGTGCTCAAAGTCTCAGAGAGATGAGATGTAGCTGCAGTGTTAACCTGTACCCAGAGAGGAAAAGAGAAGTGGGATCAAGAAGGTGTTGCAATGCAATGATGTTTCCCTTTTATTAACACTACTGGATACAGAGAAAACAATTTTCATTAAAGAAAATAAATTCTGATATTCCATTCTACAAGAACCTTTAATTTTTCATGGTCTTGATAATGTCTCATTGTCTTGAAGAGTTTTAGAAAAGCAAACACAACCTCTCCTTGCCCCTCCCCCCCACCCCCAAAAAGCTTCAAATTGATTTTTCTTCCAAAAAAGTATAAACGTTTTATTCTATTCAATGAAGACTTAGAGGGGTTTTGTTTGTTTTCTTTTTTTTTTTTTTCCTTTTCCTCAGACAACACAACAAAAAAAATGCCTTTTCTTTTTGCCTGGGAAGCAATCTGGGTTCCCCATACCATATTGAGATGAATGCATTTCAGTTTGTATATTAAGTACAGTATGAATTCATATTATGTTCTTTTTTTATTGTTTCCTGATTAAATGAGCATTCAGATACTCTGGTCATAGGCTTTTTATGTAATTAATATTTATCCAGAGAACCTTTTTTGCCCATTTAATTTGTTTATCAATATTTTGTATGCAATTTTGTATGAATTTCTTTACAAATTTCTTTCTTTGCTTATTTTATTCAAATTCATATATATAATTTCTATATTAAGAATAATTTTTTCCATAAAAATGGGTAGCAGGAACTATGCCTCAGGAATTTCAAATATAGTTGTTGCAATAGCTAATTTTTACATTGGAAAAACAACATTGAAAGTGAGAGGTGTGCCGAGTGAGCAGGCACAAGTTAGCTTTTGCCCAAAGCTTCTTTAACCATGAAGGTGCTTCTCTAAACAAGAGCTAATAAATCGTTCTGAAAGACAGCAATGTGAGCCACTATTCTGGTGTTACTACACAAAGGGCTGTCATTTCAAGATGTCACTGCCTACCAGCTACTTATTGCCACCTCTCAGCTGGATGTTATCACCTCACATAGCAGCCAGCTGGTTTCGGAATAATGTTCTACAGTTCCATGTAAAGCCTCTGAACAGATTTTAAGAGGATCGGTCTTCCATTTGCTCATTGAAATAAAGGCCACAAGAACTTACATTGCAGAGAAGATATTCTGAACAGAGAGAGAGAGAAAGTAAAAACCACTTCGGTACAACAAAAAAATCGTCTTTACCTTTCTAATTTTTTGTAAGCTGCAAAAGGAAATAAAGTGCACACTAAATCTGGTCCAGAGACTCTACTGTGAAAGAAAGTGATTTTTACCTCCTTTAATTTCTTATAAAAAGTAAGCTTATATATGATTTATATAAACTGTGCTGTGCATGTTTGCTCTTACACCACAGTTAGTGAAAACAAATGTATATAAAATGTAATACAAATGCTCAAAAAAAAAAGATTTGTCACTTGCAAACGGAAAATTAAAATACCATCTTTCAGACATGTTATCCTTTCGAAAATCCATATGGCAAGAAGGTTGTATTAATCTAAGAAGGACTAAGCAGGAGGGAAAATGTTTTGACCCCTTTTATGGATTTTTCATAGCTATGGTATGGTTTTGGATTCTGCTCCTGTAACTGTATTTTTACTAACATTTTAATCAACAGCAGAATGGAACGATTATTTATTTATGATCAATATCCAGCACAATCCAGAGAATTGATGGCATGACACACAGAGCTCTGGGTCCTCTTCTGCCCTTTTATTAATATTGCACTTGCTAGTTTGTGGCTACTGAACTGCCAGGTGCTGGCTCACTTGTCACCAAAGCCTTATGTCTATTTTGTTTTGAAGACAGGCACTTTCACCTTTTTAATGAGACTTTTATCTCATTTGTATGTTAATTATATACTAGATAGATGCACTATGTCAAGTGGTAAAGTTTTGTTTTAGCAAGGTGAAGAGTATGGAAACCACTCAGATTTCAGAATGGTGGAGCAGAACTCTCTTTTTTCCTTCCCCTTTCTACTCTAGTCATGAGTCATATACTTAGAAGAAGAGAGGTGGAAAGGCCAAATGAGTTGTTCTCCATCCTTGCTTTTCTGCAAATTATTAGTCTGAAGATACTTAGGGCCTGTGTCCTCTATGGGAAGTCTGTTCCCGCTTTAACTTGTATTAATTCTGAATGACCAGACCCATGTTTAGAAACAGAAGTAGATTTCTACCTGCTGGAGAGACACCAAAAATGTTAACTAGGGACAATACTATCACTCCTGGCCCAAACGGACGGGACAGATACTCTGTACTATACAACACTATGTTCAGCAAAGAAGAGCACAAAGAAAGAAGAAGAGAGTACATTTCACTTCCCAAGTAACCATTAGGAATTTTGGGGCCCTGCCCTCCAGGAACTGGCTGGACACATGCCAACTGATGGGAAGAAGTGAATTAATTTCTCTAGTTTGGTTTGCACACAAATCGTTTGCTTTCCTTGTTAAATTTTCATTATCTCAGTCCACAAGTCGTTTCACCTTCCTTCCATTTCTCCCCATCTTTTGGGAGAGGAGAGTGAGAGATGATATGGTACAAGTTCAGCTACTGGCCAGATTCAACCTACTGTCTTAGCATTCATTCATACTTGCTGCAGTTATTGACCTGAGGTCCTACTCCAGCTGCTGGCGCTCAGAACTCATCCACACATGCATCAAATGGAGAGTCCCTCATCCAGGAAATGAGTTAGAAATGGAGTTTAGTAAGAAGATTGCACTAGGTAGACTGTACTGATCTCATACAGACAAGTTTACTGACCTGCAAACTACCTGCATATGACAAAACATGTCTTTCCCCTCATCCCTCTATTTTCCAATGCATGTTACACCTCAGATTAACTAGATCCACCCCTTTTTCACCTTTGTCTTCTCCTCTAAACATCCCGTAAGAAGTCGTGTGCCATCCCAAAATGTTCCTCCTCTGTATCGCAGAACATTTCTTATACTTCTTGGCAATTACTCCCCTCAGTCCAAAAGGTGCTCTGTTCACACAACTTGACAGATTTTGCCTCTGGACACTGGGTTTGAGACTCTACTGAGGTAGCCCTGACAAAAGACCAGTCATACTGTCTGTTCCTCAGTCTTTAATTTGGATTTCCTGCCATTGAAGCCCTGAGATCTTCTGTAGAAATGTGTTTTTTTTGATAGGCTGCTAGCTTCTGTGATGGACCTGGGAGTAACCTGGAAAGGTATTTTTTAGGTCTCCACCTACCATTGTCTCTCTCAGTGGGTGTGCAGTTGAGCTTTTATCCCACAGCTTAACACATTCCAGTTGTAGCAAATGAATTCAGTCTTTTGGGGTTCATTCCTTGTTATTGTCCCTAGGGCACTCTTCCTATTATAATACAATTAAGGAAGATGAGTTTCAGGGGCCTTTATCAACATCAAAGCCAAAAAAGAGCTATTAGATTAAGTAACATAGACCCTGCCCAAAGCAGCACCTGAGTGAATTACAAACTACTGCCAATCTTCTTAACTAAATATGATCAATTAGAAAGGGAGTGTTTCACTGCCTCCACTGGAATACATTTCCTCCTGGATTACTATTCAAATAATTAATCTGCCAGATACTACTTACCCCTTGGGCTATAGAAACTGTGTATAATTTATTATTATTTTGCATTGAAATGGATACATACATATAGTATAATACAAAAAATCTGTTCAAGATCATCATGTTAGCAGTTACATAATCCACTTACTACACGTCCCAGCACATGTACAAGTGCAGGCACTAAAATTTTTCGAGAAGTTCTAGATAATGTTGGCTAAAGACTTAGGAAAGAATTTTCTTTGAGTTGTTTTGATCTTTTTTTACACCATTGTGACATCAACTTAAGGAGTAATATGAAAGGCAGATTTAGGTTGCACGCTCATAAACAGAAATCTCTCCTAGCAGTGCAAATAGTGAAGCAGTCAAATAGATCATCTAGAGTCAGTGTCTGATCCACATCCCTGGAAGTTTTGTGAACAAATTGATAAAAGCAACTGTCCAGGACAACATTGGCAGAGTTGCTACTGGCTTTGGACAGAAATAAGGCAGTCAAACTGTCAAGACCTATTCCCATCTTTTTGTCAGAAAATGGCATCCATAATCCTAGCTGTTGTACAACCATTTCACCAAACAGTGACTGTAGAAGATATTGGAAACTGACACCGTGAAGTTTTATAAGAGGAAACAACATTTGAGTCTAGATCTTGAGATTTATTTCCATGTGAAATAGCAAACAATCTAGACTGGTCCTACAAGTAATTAATTTGCCTCAGAAATCTCAATCTATCAGCTGAGTGTTTGTCCCCAAAAAGAATTTAGATTCAGCAACTGAATTCAGATAATCAGAAAATATAGACAATATTTTTGTGCAGATGCATTTTCCTTCTTGTAGGACGCCTCTCCAAAGAACAAAGAGGTCAGAACTTCTATATCATCATAATCTGGTGATGTTTACCTCCTAGCAGGAGCAAGAGAAGAACCAAAAATAACCTAAAGACAATATTTCAACTCCCATGTTGAATTTTTCTGTTAGAATATTCCCTTATGTTCTAAGGGACATTTATTCTCAAGTCACAGACTATAAGTATGTGGAAATGCCTTTGTTTGGTTTTGGGTCACCCTTTATTATCCGCCAAGGTGGATATTGCTATCACTGCTGTCAAGTCTGAAGGCATGGAAGATGATGTGAATAAATAATGCTATTTATTAATATCAGTTAAATAGAACTTCCACAAATGTTAAATAGTTATAAAAATAGTACTGCTGTCTGAAAGTTAATAAATATATGGATGAACACTGATGATTTTTATTTTTTCCCAAGAATAATAGAAACATAATTACATTTACTAGACTAAATACAATTTCACTCAGGGAAGCTTAGTATAACAAGGACTGCAGCTGGGTATGGAGATGTCATGCATAGTGTGAAATCACTTCTCTGTTGGTATTCTATCACCTACATACAAGAGAACAGCAACACCCCAGAAGAACCTCTGTTTCTCTGTGGGTGAACTGTTCCTGGAAACCAAGCTGACATTTTGTCGTGATGAAATACGCAGATACCCCTATGTAGGATCAGTTTCTGAGCCGTGAGTATAGGGAGACAGGTTTTGGTAAAAAAGCATCTAGTATCTGCAAAGGAAGGGTCTCCAGCCAGAGTTGTTCCCAACATTTACCTGTTGGGAATATTTGAACTCTCGTCTTGTTCCAAAAGGTGTTCCTTAGGCACTGGGTGTGGAACACAGATACTCAATTTAAGGCTGGATCTTGCACTTCAAAGGGCCATTGTGGACTTCTGCCTCTAGTTCAGCAGCATCAGGTGTGTTCACTGAACTTGGGCCTGTGCAAGAATAGAACAAAAGGCCAAATGAAATGGGGGCAGGGATTACAGAAAGTAGAAATAGAGCTAATATATAGCATACAACGTACAGTGCATAGGACATAGTGTATAATGTGTAATATGTGATATGTAATGTATAATATGTAATATATAATGTACATGGAAATTAAGTATAACAGGAGAAAATTGGATCCACGTCAATTAACAATGGCATCCTTTCCTTCTCCCTTGTCTGTTCTGTGGCTCCTTGTAGTATCTTTGAAAATTAGGGCCATAATTTTCCTGCATTTCTGCAGAACACACCAACTGATTAAGACAAAAAAAATACAGCTTTGGGATTTGTGCTTTGTGTGTGTGGTAAATCCACAAATGAGGTGCTTCAGGCAGTGTTTGATTTTCTGGGCTTGCAAAAAGGTGTTTAGTCACTTGTGTTTGGCCAGTAGGGTCTAGAGGCATTGTGTGCAAATGCATTCTTACGTACACAGATGAATGTATGTATTTGGTAGGCCTTTATTCCTCCAGTGATTTTATTTGACTTGTTTGAAGGCATGTACATCATTCCTCTTACTTGTCTCTCTTGCTTTCAAAAAATGAATGTTCTAAAAAAATAAAAACCCCCCAAACCCAGTACATTTAAATCAGTCCATCATTAAAAAACCATGGATTCTAATTAATTATTAATTATTGAGAGGAAAGACAACATGCAGTAGCCTCAGGCTTGACAAGCTGTCAAGAATGCCTGCCAAAGCTGCCAGGCTCACCAAGCTCCTGGGTCATCGCCACATTAAACACAGAAAGTTAAATGACTTTTCCTGGAATCTGGAGAATAGCAATTGGACATAAATATCTTTTTTTTTTTTAAACATTGGTATCCTGTATTGCTTCTTATACTTGACAAAAGATAGAAGACAATGGAAAATTTGTTAAGCAGACAACACCACATAAGTGGTGGAGGAGCTAATAGATTCTTATGACAGCAAATGAAGAAAACAGTTTTTAAAGCCAGTTACTACAAAGGGATAAACTCCTTCCTCATAAATATGTTTTATATAAATATAAAAGTAAAGTGACTGGAGCCAAATAAGAACAAAAATCACAGGGTGCAGAGCAGCATACAGAAGTGTCATCAATTCAGTTCACAGTGAAATCTAATTTTAGCTGTATATTTACCATGCAAATAGGCTTTATTAACCACCTGAGCAAGGAAGAGGGGCTGTATCATAGAAATCGTTGACCTATGGTAGTATTTATTGCACTCTGTCAAAATGGTCTTAAAACATTGTGAGTGGCTAGGGAAAGAGTGACCTTCCCTTATAAATCATAATAAAAGCAATCTTTTTGAAGACAATTATATGTTCTTTGAATATCTTTGAGAGGAAAAGCATACCAAAAGAGAAGGAAAATCATGATACCTGTCATGTATAAATACCCTAATCAAAAAGAATTTAATAAAATTTCCAAAATGTATTGGTCTTGGGGAAATGTCAGTCTAATCACTGAAAGAATTTTACTGTAGTAGTAATCAAATCAAGTTGAATTTAAAAGGATTGTTTTTCAGTTAAAAACACATATTAAAACAATCTTGTAAGGCAAGACATTCTTAAGAAGTTAATAATACAACACCCAGGTATTTTGAAATATTGGAATAATACTTGGAACCCTTGAAATCACAGCAAGTAAGAGTATTTTCTTAAAACAGCCTTTAGAGGATCCCAGAAATTCTCTGACAGAGATCTCAGTCTTGCAAGCTCTTTCCTAAATGAAAAAGCAGAAAGACTTGGCTTTTTACTTTCTATGTTATTTTTTTTTTTCCAAAGACTTTTAAAACCTGTTTCTAAAGCAAAATTTCAATATAAAAATTTTATTGTGAAAGTATGCTTATTGATGGATTATTCCATTAAAAAAACTGTCCCTATACAAGGGTGTAACATAAATGAAATATCTGGCATTAATTTCAGTGAGATCATGTATTTAATTTCTATAATTCTGAGAAAAAGTAAAAAAAAAAAAATATTGGGGGAATATTGTAATAGAAGTCAATATTTCCCAGCTTCACTGGTCTAGAAATTTCTACCTGTACCAAGGATGTAAAATGGAAAATAATCTAACCTATAAAACACAAGAATTTATCATCTATATCTTTACTACACTCAAAAACATATTATCATGAGGCAAAAACACCAACCAACTGACTAAAAGAAAACAAAAGAACATAAGTAAACCTGGTAATAAACATACTATATATTTATCCTATGTGCAATGTTATAAAAGAGATAAAGATGATCCCATTAAACCATCTCAGTAAAAACAATTACATACATCCAAAACTAATTTTCAGTTCAGAAGACAGGAAACAATCAAAGCAATACAAAAGAAAATGCCATAAGAGCCCTAGAAAAATCAAGAATGCATATAATCTTCAGGGTATTGCAAAAATTAAGGAAACAGCTTTTAACAGAAACTGTGCTAGGATTGAAAGACCAAGAGCAAAAAATCAAACCAGCATGGCCCATATTTTATATTTGTTTGGGGTTTTTCTTATTGTTGACAATATGAATTATTATTATATATTTTTTTCTATTGTGTATCACAATATTTATACACAGAATAGTCGACCAGATTCAGCAGTGTAACTAATTTTTGTCTGGTAAGATTTTGCCATGCACAGTTCTGTGTGGTATTCTCCCTGACCCTGTCATTGCCAAAATACATCATCATGTTTCTGTGCCCTCCTGAAAGGCACGTACTCTCTTATTGCTATCACCCAAGTATCTGTAAGCTAATAATGAATTTGGGTAGATTTGTATTTTGCTACAAAAGATTTATCATGGGGTGCCCATGATTTTTCCCAGTCTGTCTGTCTTGCTTTCCTGTCTTTCTTGTTGTCCTGTTTAGTAACGTTGTGAACTTCCGTAGGAAATTCCTGCTTTATTTCAAAGGCAACCCTAAGCCTTCAGCTCTGCTTTTTAATCTCTCCCAGAAATATTCACAATGCAACTATGAAACATATGCAGGACTACTTTCTAGCACTGTGGATAATTGGCTTGAAAGACCCTATGTCCCCACTAATAAACTTTTACTCAACAGAACAAGGTGAATGTATCCAAACTACACACTGGGAATGATCCCACTTCCATGCAAACCTGTGAGTCCCAGCCAGGAATCCTTTTGTACAAGATAAAATCCTGCCAGCAACTACCTTAAGAATTTAACAGCATAAACTCTTCCAGTACCTGGGAATGCTGCCTGGCATTGTTCAATTCTTTAGGATGTTTATAAATTCAGAGTTTTCATAGGATATAATTAGACAAGGCTAGGTTCTCAAAGGTATTTGTGCACCTAGTTTTCATTTCTTTCCATGAATTTAGGCCCTCAAACTGCCTTTAGGAGGTGGGCCAAAGCGCACAGAATAAGCACATACACCTCTGCAAATTGAAGTAGATCCAAGTCCAGTTTGGTGCAGAAGCAGCTTTCTGGAATTCTGAACAATAACACATGCACAACATTCACTTCTGTAAATCATCTACCTTTAACTCCTCACTCATTTTGCTTTGTTTTTTATACGGTCAAACATAAGACAAATGAAAATATTTCTGTGAAAACATCTCACCTCTCGTTCTTGAATTCTTGTCAGACCAATGGTAGTAACTTCCATCACTAACTAGATTGCTGGATTTATTTACCATTTCGAAAAATTTTAAAAGCACAGTTCTCTCAGCCAATTTTAAGTGTATAAAAATGGCTGGCCACTGTTTAGATAGGACCACAGATGATATGAGGGTAGACTATTTCTGCCATGCACAGGCATTTGAGACTGGCAGTAATGTAGAAGGCTGTGCTATGAACTGCATAATGTGTACCCTGTTTGTGTGTGGACAGCAGTGTCCTGAAATTCTCTCTCAACAAATTTCCACACTGTCACTCTGTTGTGGCTGGCTGGACCTGCCAACTGAGATTACTTCTCATGTTCTGTCTTTGTCTCACCTTCTGACTGTTGTGCCTCTCCCTAGGCATTTTCGGTTTGATTCTTTGTTTTGTAAGAAGCTTTAGCAGTAACTCTAGCACATTAAGCTACAAAAAAACCCCTATGTGCAGCACACAGGGTTTGAATAAAACCCACAGAAGGAGACTCAGATCCACAACACAGCTCCAATGTATTTCTATCTGAAATTATTTCCAAGATGGCAATTAATTCTATGCATGCATAGTATTTATTTATTACTGTGCTGGACAGCGTTCATACACATGCACAGATATGCTCTTAGACACATACATAGCAGGCCACTTCTGGCATTTCTGATGTAGAGGAAGCACTCAGCGAATAGATCATCTGGACTCCAACATGTTTCTCCCAGTGGATTTACTTTTACTGAGAGGCCATTGATGTTGTTGACGGTATTATTGACTCAGGACAAGATACATAAACTCTCAGTTTGAAAAGTTTACCCAAACTGACAATGATTTTACCCCTTGAAAAGTACTTTGACATCTGTGGATGAAGATAATGGTATTTTAAAACAATTTTTCCCATTTGAAATCTTAGGGACTAGTCAGATAAAATACACCTCAACATGAATGAAAACGTGAGATGCAAATAAAGTTACACCACATTATTACCAGAGCATATTTATTTTTTATTAGTCTTTCACTGAGTGTGAGAAAGGCAAATAAAACAAGTAAGCCTAAGATGTGTGCAGAAAACATGATCAGTCTTCAAATAAACCAAGTGTTACTATGAGAGACAGAATATTTGAAGGCTTATATCCTGTCACTTTCCCACTTTTAAAGTTTGCATTAGAAGTTTTCTGTCACTAAAAGCATTTATTTAGGTCTCTCTTTCAACAGATGCTTCCTTTCATAAAAACAGTAGGACCTTCAGGTCTACACTTGTAATTAAAAGAAGCTTCTGGGAATAAGTTCTAGTATTGGATCACTGATTAGTTAAATATTAGCTCTCCCAAAGGCTCTGGTTTGCATTGTTCCAGCTAGATCTCCCTGCTGTACAGATCTGCTCTTGATAAGGTTCTTTATTAACACTGTATATATGAGTCAGGGCCAATCAGTCTTGCAGCACAGAATTGAATTCTAGCTTTATTTGTTTATTTAGCTATATAAATAAAAGAGAAAGCCATTGTCTGATTTGCCCTAAATTGATAATCCAATTAGAAACATTGTTTGTTTCTAAACATAACTTGTGGACAAATATAGAACTATATGCATTCGACCACCTAGACCATCTTTTTGTACCACCATTAAATTATGCAAGCAGAACAAAAAATGACTCCTGAATGAGCAATTTTGTTAGTAACAATGTTGCTGTCACATGTAAAGTATCTTAAATTCATGGAAGAAATGTGATTCTCATCCTTCCTCAACATTACCCCCCCCCAAAAAAAAAAAAAAAAAGAAAGCTTTGAAAGGACATGTAGAAAAAGATGAATCTTAATTTTTTAGGACTTCTTATGAAAAGTGGCACATTTCTTTTCAAAGACCTTTCCTGAAGATTTTGTTGTTTTCACTTAGGGATTGTCTGGCTACCCATTAACCCACTTTATGTGCAGAGGGGCAGGAAAAAATTCCTATTCTTTTAATTTGCTAATCTAATGAAGGATTCATCTCACTAAGTTTAGACCATCTAAAAGTCATTAATTTTAGTCTACAGTCATCACACTGTTTTTTTCTGGAGTCAATGGAGAGGAATTTGCATTATCACACAGTGATAAATCCGCTCTAACGTCGGTGTCTAAAACAGGTGAAAGAATCACCCTCTGGAGATGCCTGCTTTTCTATATCATCTGTAAAGACACCTCTGGAAAGTCACGAACAATAGCCACCTAACTTTGAAAAGCTTACATTCAAATCTGATCAATGTCATCTCACCTGATTTTTCTTGTAGAAAACCATGATTACTTGAACAGTATTTCCACCAGTGACTAGGATTGAGTGCTCTTTGTTTCAGCGTCACAAATCGTTCAGATTCCCATTCTGCCATTCTGACCTACAAAGAGTCATGCTTTATTTGTAGTGGAGAATGATGCTTGGCATTGAGGAAGGGTGGAAGAGCTTGATGCGAGGTTAGTAAGTCCTTGTAGATGAGGCTGAAGCATTTACCTGCCAGAAGTTCTTTTTCACTGTTCAACTGCACTTTACTGATTGGTAAGTGCTTGCATTTCCTGATTGCTTTTGATTCAGATTGCCACACAGAGGATGATTTTTCCCTTTTTCTTTCCTGATGGAGGGTTTTATTACGATGTTCTGCATGGCCTTTTTGCCCAGTGTTCAGCTTCAGTTTTTTGAGTTCACCTATGGTATCCCCAGATTTCATATATTATACTATCTGTCCCATCTTTGACAAAATACCCTAAATTCAGATTTTTTCCCAACATGCTTCTCTTTGTGACACTCACAGGTCCATACTACTCTTCTACACTTAGAGCATTTGGGACACTGGACTTAAACCCTGCCTCTGAGCTTTTTGCTACTAACATAAGTACCTTTTCCCTGTTTATAATGCATAAGAAATTCCTGGCATCCACACATTGTTTTGAGCACAGGAAGTGAGAAAGTGGGTGTCTGCTTAGAAAAATCTTTCTGCCTTTCTCATCCTTGTTTAAAGTGTAGCAAGCAAACCTACTGCTTTCTTTAAACACTTCTTTCACCGTGTCAGATTATTGCTGTTTATCTCATTTAACATGGGGTCCTTTCCTGATCTGTCAGCCATATCTGATACCTCAGGCAGTTCGCTTCACCTTTCCAGCCATATACATGCCTTGCAGTTCACACTCAAGTCCTTCATAAATTACTTTTGACCTTGTTTATCGGCTTTATGGTAAATTGTACTAAATTAGCTCATGGTGAGTGATAAATAGAGTTTTATATATTTACATATTTGATGCTGTGGAGTTCATATATTATTTAAGCTTTTACTGCTTTGGAAGGTTTTCTTTTTTAATGCATCCATTAGAGGCTGCAGTCATCTTAAACTCATTTGATCATCTGGAATTTCTTATTTCAGCTGCTCTGTGATCAGCCTACTTGTAAAAACATGATGGCTTAATTTTGCTAGAAATGTGGGTCAGTGTCATGCCCCTGAATCCCCTCCTCCCCAGGGTACAGCTGTTTGGGTTCAGCGCCAAGCTAGACAGAGTGTTGCTGGTCACCTTAAAAGAAAGCAAAGTAAGGCGTTTCACTAACTTTTCCAAATCTCTCTGCTAAGGAATCTCAGAGGGGCTCCCTCTCCCGCTGTGAGAGAAGCTTTCAAGCTGAAGCTTCTGTGCACAGTGTCCACTTGACCTCCCATCCCTGCCATGTCACAGCCATTGCTTTGTGCTGCCATTGGCCTGATCCCCCAGCAGCAGGCCCCTGTCCCAGCCTGGCTTCGGTCTGTCCCCATCCCCATGAGGGTGCACAATTCCCAGAAATGTGGCTGCCCATTGTTCCCATATGTCCCCTGATCCTGCGTGGAGCAGTGGGACAAACCTGACTGCCAGTGCCTGTCCATGGCAAAGATCATGGAGAGACCCCTCTTCTTCCTGGAGCCTCCAGCCCCCACAGTGCCATGGCAGCCAACTCCCTAAAGTGAGCACAGCCAAGCCCTGGCCCATCCCACCTCTTGCTGATAATCAAGAGAATCTGTTTTGCAGCACTGCATGTATCAAAGCAGAGCAGACACTCTATAACAGGATTTGGAGAGAGTCCTAAATATGCGAGCACTGCAGAAGTTAAAATATGAAGATAAGGCAAAAGTGAGGAAAATGTGGGAAAATTATTTCCTATTAGAGGCATCACAAAAGAGAGGATTTTTAGAAAAATTAAATAAAAATCCCTCAGCCCAAATATCCTTTCATTTTTTTACTAATTTCATGATTTTGTAGTTCAACTCGCTTTGCTTCAGTGATTCACTTAATTCTTGATGGTTCACTGAGCTGGGACAATAATAGACTGCACAATAAATGTTCCTCTTGTGTTGTACCAATTTCGTGTGTGGGGATGATTTTGATGAAATGTACTGCTTATGAAAGGAATCAATAGGCAGTAATAGCCTTAGGTGGGCCAGGTACAGGGTAAAAAAGGCTATACAGCCTTTCTCAAGTAGGTCTGCTGATATATCTCTATGACTTGCAGCAGCTTGAGTCTTCTGGTCCAAAACATGCTGGAAATAGTGTTAGGGATCAATTCCTGATTGCTAAAATGTCAAATACAATCTAAACCTTAGAAACCATCCAGTGAACAAATCTGACCCTTGGGATTTTTAGGACCCTGCTCAACTAGGTGATAGAGCTGCATTTTTCACATTTTGTGAACTGATAATTGAAGCTGCCCTAGTCTATGATGTTTTTATTCTTTTTTCCCCCCCAGCTATACTGAATGCTTCTAATTAATACGCATGTTGTGCCTATTTCTGTTGGTGTGTGTGTTTGTGTATTTGTATAAATATATATATGCAAAGCTTTTAGTATGGGGAAATAGTAAAGTAAGGTTGATACTTGGTAGAGGTATAATCACACAAAACCATTGCATTCGTATGATAGTCTTTGGACTTGAAAAAGTATTTTGGATAAAATGTTGCATCACAAGTAATAATAGAAATATTACATTGCATGCAATACTGACTATCTAGTGAAACATGAAATGAAGAAGATATCTTTCCCCCTGATTGGTGAGAGCAGTCTGAGACTAGAGAGGGGTACTTTACAAGGGTCTGTAGTGATAGGACAAGGGGGAATGGCTTTCAAGTGAAAGAGGGTAAGTCTAGATTAGATATTAGGAAGGAATTCTTTACTGTGATGGTGGTGAGGCACTGTAAGAGATGGCCCAGAGAAGCTGTGGATGCCCCATGCCTGGAAGTGTTCAAGCTGAGGTTGGGTGGGCCTATGAAAGACATGATAACCCTCCATGCCCATGGAGGGAGGGTGGAACTAGATGATCTTTACAAATCCCTTCTGACTCAAAGCAGTCTCTGATTCTGGGATCCTATGAACATGATCATTTTTTCCAGGCTATACAGAATCACAACTATATGGTAAGTGATGGAGCATTTAGTTTTGCAGTAGAAAAACTCTTTAAAGTGAAGAGAGTTATCTTAGAAATAGAAATGAATAAGAATCTTTACAAAGAAGAAATGCATTGAATTCTGTTTTGTCATTTTTCTGTTTTGTACCTGGTTATGATGTGAGAAGAAGTTTTTGACTTCCAGACACATCAATCAGACACTTTTGTGGCAAGTCCAATGGCTTAACCTACAACCTTGCACCGTGTGAAAGGAAAAGAAAACCAATTATTAACAGGCTGTTCTGATGCACAAAGAAAACCAAGCAAAATAAGGCACATATGGATATAAAAAAGGAATAAGGCTTCTGCTTCTCATTCCACTTGTATTTTGGGGCTATTTCTAACACACTGTCAACCAGAAAAGTCTCTGTCTGTCATAACCTTTGTTAATGAACTACATACCTTGCGCCATATTTTATGTAAGTATGCCAAGAATAAATAATTCAGAATTATTTGTTGGTGAATCACAAAAAATTATGGAATTAAACTTATTTTTATATGGAACCAAACTAAATCCTGACTTTATCAATCTATGTGACCTAAGAGTTTGCTAACTGAAGGAAATAAATGGAAGAACAGATCTCTGTACTAGAACCAGAAGCAGAAAAAATCTGTTATGCTATAACTTCTCTGTGTCTAGTTCAAAATGTAGCATCAGTTTTGTAAGTTGAAAATTTTACTATAATAAAGCAGTGGTGTGATTGCTTTGGTTTGTTTTGTTTGTTTGGTGGTTTTTTGGTATTTTTTTATTATTTTTGGGGTGTTTTGTTTGGTTGGGTTTTTTTGGTTTTTTGTTTGTTTTTGGTTTTTTTGCTTATAATTTTCAGGTTTTCAAAGCTAAGAAATATTTTCTTTTCATTATTTTTGAGCAAATCACAGGCCCTTAGATTATTGCTCCAAGAAGGAGCAATGCAAAATGAGGCGCTGCTCTGGCACAAATCTTGTATGTAGAACACATGCCTGTTTGGAACTTGTCAAACATACACACTCAGAGGAGCAAAAAAGCTTGTGAAGGGTCTAGACAAGTCTTGTGAGGAGTCGTTGGGGGAGCTGGGGTTGCTTAGCCTGGAAAAAAAGTAAAAAGGGAATATTCTACATGCCATCACACCTTCTCTCAGTGACTGATCTTACGATCATCCCATTTCCTCAAGCTTCTGCTGCTCATCAATTGTTTCTCAGATGTGTTTGGTTTCCTTACAACAGCAAAAAATAATGTAGAAAATTAGGAGATAAGATGTCTGCAATTTTGGTGAGTCATGTTAAAGGTACTGATTTTTTGGATAAAAAATACAAAAGCACTACTGCACCTTTTCCCATATATAGGTTTTTTGTGAGATATCAGCATACAAGGCCTATAGAAATGATAGTTCTGCAAATGAACTATTAGTAGTCCATAATTGTATGTTATATGCATTTTAAAGGTATCTGTATGAAAAACAAAACATGGAGAGAATGCTTGAACTGGTGACAGTTTTCTTCATGTGTATTTGCAACATATTTATTTTCCATCGTTTGCTTAGCATTGAGATCATGTTCAAACACTTTCATAATCACTCCTGTATTTTTAAAATTCACATTTTCTATTGATTTAGTGGCATGCTACAATGCTAGCAATGTAAAAGGTTCTACTTTCAATCAGTTGCAGGATCATATTCTTAGAAATTATTAAAATGTTCTATTAGACACCTGTCTGCTCCTGAAAATAAAATAGTGCTAATGCATATAAATGTAATGCCCAAAGGGAGATGTTTTTGTAGAAGCTTAGATCTTACCACTTCTTCCGTAATCTCACAAATCTGTCATTGCTGCCACTAGTACTTCCAGTTTGAATCTTTCATAAATGAAGCTAGTTCTCTCCCTCTTCCTCTCTTTCTTTGATTGCCTTTACTTATTTTTGGTTGGGTTTTTTGGTTTTTTTGTTGTTGTTTCTTCATTTGTTGGATTTGTGTTTGTGTTGTTTGTGGGTTTTTTTAGATTTGGTTTGGTTTTGTTTTGGCTTGTTTTGGTTTGGTTATCTAGGGCCAAATAAAATGTATCGATATTCAACAGTATTAAAGGCCTACCCCCCATTCAGTTTGCAGTTGGTATAGACCCAGTCTGTGAATCTTAGCATCAATCATTTGTTACATCTGTGGTGGCATCTTCAGATTTATGCCAAGTTGTTGACAGAAACCCATTCACTCTGAAGCAACCCATACTTACAGTTGACACTGTGCAGCGCGTCAAGGTAAGGGAGCATTATGCATGTCTACTATCCTTTAAAAAGAGTTTCCATTTCCAGGTCACTAGTCTAAGGTTCAAAGTTATCTCTGGGCAGGCCTTTACTGATAGATATGAGGAACTTCTAAACTCTAAGGTTTCCTTGTCTCATCTCAATCCAGGGAAAATCCAGGAGTACATCAGCACCCTCCCCTCACTTTACTGCATATCATAATTTCTGAAGTAAGAAAACAATTAATATGAGTTGGAAGAGAGTTTTTTGTACTTTGCTCTGTTCCTCAGTCTGGATGAATAAACACTATTATGCAAGGGCACATGTTACTGCCAATCTGTTTTCCTTTAAAATACTAAAGTCTGTGAGAACAATCCTGATGACTGCTTGTAAATGAGAAAAAATATTTACAGAGTAGGTAAGTCAAGACTAGACACTTCTTATAACAAAAAATGGCTTTACTTTTCCATGAAATGAAACAACCAATGAACTATCAGTCCTAGTGGGCTTGACGTAGCATCCTCTTTCAATCTAATGTAAAACGTACTAAAAAATACGGATTTTTTAAATCAAGAGAACAATAAAGAGGGCGAAAGAGAATGACAAATAAGTTATTAGGTTCATGTTTATTTAAAAATGAAGTCTTCCTTTAAATAAACAGGCCTAGAGCTACAGGATCAATATTAGGATGTGAATAATGTTCTGTCAAGGCTTCCAAAAGAAACGTCTGTACTTTGATCTTGATATTCCAAGGTTAAAAGGAAGTTAGTGCCCCTCATACTCTTGTTCTGCAAATAAACTGTCATCAGCATCTTGCTTCTCTAACCAGAATGATACATGAGATTTTTCTGTTGAATTTTGGTACATCAATGGAAGTGCCACAGAAGCTGTTAGAAGAGCAGTTTGCTGAACTCCTGATACAGCTGTCATTTATTTTTCAAGATCTTGTAATTACAATGAATATTGTAGTACAGACAGATTTCAGCAGCAAAAGTAGCAGCCTTGCTGTAAATAAAATGGAAGATTACTTTGGAAAAAAATAATACTAAAAGCAACCTAACAAATTTCTTTGTAACCTCTGAAAAATCAATATGCATCCATATTTTTTTCCCCAACATATCTTTCCAATAGTACTGGAGAGGAAAAAAGCCAATCCAGTTTTCACACATGCACAGTTACTGGATATATGAACAAACTTATGCAGAGTGCTAACAATTTCAGGACAAAGTCCTTGAAGCTATATTAGGGAATATAATATATTGGTGTTTTCATGGAGGATTTATGTACGTTGATGTTTACTGTCAAAGTCTGTCCTGTGGCCAATGCTTCTGCCTCTAATTTTTAAGAGGAAGGAATGGTCCACTGCAGATGGTACAAAAGGGGGGAAAAGTGATTGGTGAGAAGCCATACACCTGGTGCTGGGCTTAGGAAGCATCTGGTGACAGAGTGGAGACAGGAGGAGCACTTACATCATTGTGGTGGCCCAGCTCTTTCCCAAGGAGCTTGATGGTGGGTAGCTGGATTGCAGCCAGCAGGAAAATATTCGCACAGACTTAGGTACAAAATCAACTCAGTAAAACTGCTGTGAAGCAGCTTGACGAAAAAGGCTCTGGGGGCCCTGGAAAACATGAAGGTGAATATGGGCCAGCAAGATGACCTTGCCATCAAACAGAGGCTGCACTACGCAAAACATTGCCAGAAGCTGGAGGGACGTGCCATTTCACATCTGCTCAGCACTGTGCCCACATCTGGGTTCCCAGTAAGAAAGTGCCACAAACATATTGGGGGAGCTCCTCAGTGTCCCTCCACCACCCCACCACCCCCAGCACGATTTCTGAGATCAGAATGGGCTGCTGTGCTGACCCAGTGAGGTCCTTGCAATGGATCCAGTACCTGAAGGGAGAGTGTTATGCCAGGTGTCTCACTGGGGGCAGTCAGGCTTTTGCCAAGCAGTATTACCCAGGAATGGGATCCACCTTCCGAGCCTCATTCCATCCACCTGGACACTATCCTGAGCCCTGCCAGCATGTCCCATGTGGTGCTGCTCCTGTCCTCGACAGGATGGGCCAGGTGAACTCTTGCTGTGCTTTCAGGTGGTCTTCCCTTGCAGCTCCCAGAGACACTGGCACAGCTGAGTCCATCAGCAGCAGCGTTCTCATGCACGATGCTGTGTGCTCTGCAGGTGTGACCCTGGGCCCATGCAAGAATGCACATCCATCCTGGCATCACTCTGTCAGCACGTGTGGGTGACATAGGGCAGTTTGGCAAGGAAAAGAGACCTCCTCCTCTACAGGGATTCCATGGTCATCCTGAAAAGGATATATCCCAAACAAGATGTTCAGACTCCAGCTGCCTTTCCTACCGAACACTGGCCCTGGCACCAGGGCAGAGATGCCCAAAGGGAACAGCCTGACGGCCCTGGCCTCGAGTCCTGGATGCATCCATGTCCACATCCATTTCAAGTGTACACCGAAGGCACAGTAGCAGAGAATGTGTGTCCCTGGGGTAATGCCCATGGCTGGCGGCTGCCACTACAGCCTGGGGCTCTCCTTTCCTGGGGTTCTGTGCAGGGGACACAGCTCTCCTGGGTGAAACACCCTGGAAGAGCTGAAGGAGACCTCTTTGAGGTCATTGCCTGCTGCCCCTCTTTGCAGATGTGATAGCACCTGCGGGACCCAGCTCTGCTTGACCCTGGACCAGCTGTAGGTGCTGAACAGCAGGAAAGGGATGACCAGAGATGCAGAGAAAGAGAAGGAAGTCAGTAAGCACACCAGCTTGCCTGTCCTGGTCTGGCCCTGAAGTTCCTTCGTTGTCACTTTCCATTGAGTCTTGGTGTCACATCTTAACAGCAGAGATGGACTGCCTCTGTCCTGCTTTACCACACTTCATCCTGCATCTCTGATTGTCCCCGCAGTACAAGGCTGTGCAGGTGTCTGTCACTGTCCACAGGCCAGGAGCCTGTTAAAGCTCTTTGATCCTTCTGGCTGCTGAAATGTGTTTGCTTCAGTATTTGAAAGTAAGGATTGAGGTCTCTTCAACTAACAGAGCAGTTTTTGCCTCAGAGAGCAGGGGCCCCGGGGAAGTAACAAACCTTCCTTTCTTCCTTACCTATGCCCGTGGGCAGAATAGTGGAGTGTGGGCACAGGCTGGGCTGAGCTAAGCACAACAGGAAAGGAACATGATTTGCCATGAGTCAAGCAAACCTTTGCTCCCTGATAAAGGCTCTTGGTCAGAACTCCATTGTGTCTTCACGAGTCTTCCTCAAAACTACTTAAATGGGAATGACATACTTCTATGGCCCATTCTTCACATTCTTTCCCAAACCAGCACACTTTTATGTCTCTGCTGAGGAGACAGAAGAGCTTAAGGCTTTCCAAGTCAGCCTCTTATTTGGAACAGAAACGACATAAAGCCTCATATTATCCTACAGATCTGTTTGTCAGCTGTACACATGTCCTCAGTACTTCTGTACAGGTGGTAAGAAACAAGAGGTCAAAACTCTGTTTCAGTGTAACCTGACCAGGTCTTTTAAGCCATGGATATGAACAGCCTGAAAAGTGTCTTGAATGGAAAGGAATAGTTATTGAACAGAAGAAAAACGTCTGCTGAAATAGTAACAGAGAAAATGGCTGGGAACTAGGTGTGAGAACCAGAACCACCATTGAAAATTGCAGCTGGCAACTTTGAAGTACAGCTGCATACCTAGAAACCAGAAACATCCTGGGATAACATAGGTAATTGTAAAAGTATAGAATTATAAGGGCAATTTACCCTCTGAAATGGGGGAAAATGGTCAAATAAAAGGGAAAAACGTCCTGAGAAAGTAAAGAGTCCATAACTACCAGTAACTGCAAAAGCAGGAAAACAGCCTGGAAACATAAGCATCGGTCTGCAAGAATAAAAAATATTGCTATCTATTCACTATCCCAACTGAAAAATAGAAAATAGCAGCATGTATTTGCTGCTGAATCAGAGTGTTCAATGCCTTTTTATATCTCTGATATATAAAAATGACTTAATTTTTACCTAAAGTGGACTTTGTCTCCCTTAGAACTTCTCGTGCTGCATATACTCAAAAAAAAAAAAAAAGGTGGAGAAATTTCTAAGGCAAACTCCTCTGTGTCAGTGTGTATCATACAATCCTGTTAACCCAGGGCTGAGTCTCTCTGCACCCACAGGCTGGGTAGCCCCAGGCAGGTCATGACAGCAGCTGTATCCAAAGCCAAATATTTCTACATTCCTAGCTAAGGCTGCTGTCCATACCAGTCTAAGGAGAGTGATGATGGAGCTTGGGCAGCATGATCTGAGAAAAAATCTCTGATGAGTCAGACATGATTATTTTCTTTTGGCCATCTAGAAGTTTAGGAGAGCTGGGGGCAGGGACTTTTCCTGCCCACAGGGATAGCCATGAGTTATGATGTCTCACGATGATGATCACACCAAGTGTTCAGGGATCTGGACTAACAAGCTGAGCATAATCCATTTTCTGCTTTCCTCTGCTCAAAGAATTACATTATTTTGACAATGAAAAAAATCTGTGTTTCTACTTTGGCCTTACCCAAGTCCAAAGTTCTCTAAAAAAGCAACCTCTCCTCTCTGAGCAAGTCCACATTACTTGTTGCCAGCTAGCACAGACCTAAGTGAGCTAAACAGGTATGGATGTGCTGAAAGTAATTTTAAGCAACAGGCAAACAATACTAGCAATAAAGAATGTAATATTCAGTATTATTGAGTTTTCAGAAACATTAGTCAATTTGAGTATAGTGAAAAATATGTCTGAGACTGGTAGGTTTCAATCTTTACATGGCTATATTGTAGACATATGTATGATTAACAATGGAAACCTTCCTAACTGGTAGGTAGAGAGAAATAAGTAAATTTAAGGCAACTACTCCTATAACTTAACTCAGACCAATGTTTTAGGATTTAAAGGTCTTTGCTGTAAAACTTCCTATTTTTTCTCTGCAGACTAGGAAAGTTAATATGGCTAGTTTAGATGTGAACATTTGCATCCTAGGGATGATTTCTACAGACAGATAATTAAGAGCAATTAATGTCGAGCCTTTCAGATTACTGCTGGCTCATTCTCACAGATGGAAAACGTTTGTCCAAATTATGAATTATATGTTGAGAAATTTGATCAAATATGCTTCTGGGTCCTATCTCTGGAAAAAAGTCATGAAGCCAGTTTAGTTACCGCATTAAGGATTTTATTTTTTCAGCAAGAAAATACCTAAGGTGTAAACAGGTTGAAACATGCATATAGAGGGGCATTGCCAAGAGTCTTCCAGACTGGCCCTTTTTCATGATGTAAAAAATTAAAGTTTGCATTGACTTGTAAAGATGAGTTTAAGTCAACAGGAAGTACTTAGTAATCTCAGCAGTAACCTAAGTGATGTGTTAAAAATGTAAAGTTCAGTCTAAAATGAGACTTAACCTTGGGAGCTGTTATAGTTTGAATTACTATAGTAATTTGAATTTTACACTTTCCAGTTACTTCTAAAATGCACGCAAATTATTCTCAGCACATTTCTTATCAATCTTATTATGAAGTCATGGGAACAGAATAATTTCCAGAAATTCAAATGCTTTCCACCTCTCTTTAATATTGAATAGCATTTGATTATCTAAGCTTAGATCTGTACTTGTAAGTTAGGAGGGTATGTTCTCCAGCTATAAGATTAAGTGGCAGAAAAAGACTTAGTCCAGAACAGTTTAGGTTCAATATTTTCTCTCCTACAAACAAATATCCATACTATCGGCTGAAAATAGTACCTATATTAGTCACTGCCAATGAAAAGATTATTTGGAGTAAGGTAAAACTTGAATAAAAAATGTTAATCCCTGGAACGTTGTTTCGGTAAATGATAAAATTATTAGTTATGAAAAGATTTGACTACCTCAGTGTCTAATAATCTGTATATGAACATGAGACCCTGAATGCTGTAAAGGTTGTATTCTGGCCATACTGAAATACTGAATTTACATGTTTACAGTATTTCAAGGACAACCATTGAAATTTACATAATTTAGATGTACCAGGTGAACTGTCACTGTTTAGGTCAGGCTTATGACACATTTCTGTAAAACATAGTGAGAGAAAACCATACTGTGAGACCACATATATATGAGGCCATACTAAGTCCCAAGATTCTCTGGCTGGAATCCCACCCTGCCCTGAAATTCAAGCTAATTAGCCAAATTGGTTCAGTAATCAGCAACTTCTCATGCTTATATTTGTGTTTCGGATGGCTAAATATTTTGGGCAAGGACTGTATTTATTTTTTTCTTTAAAAGGTTAATTTTAGGTCGATGAAAAGACTTGAAATGAATAAACAGATTTTTAGAGAAAATATACTGCCAATCACATTGTCCACACTTTTTTAACAATCATGGAAAAGATCAAAAAGACAATCCAACCGAATAGATGCTCAACCAAATAACAGATTCCTTAGCCTGCTACTATGAGACTCACTAGGTGAAATAAAAAATAATCCATATTTATCAGATTGATATGAAAATTTTAGGATGTTTAGACACCATTTAAGAAAATCTTTCCTATAATTGATATCTATACTTGTTACATTTGCTATTCCCTTTTCTTTTAAGTGTTAAGCCAAGGCTCTCTGTTCAAGCTGTTCATTTATATTTTTCTTATTATTGATAGCACTTCTCTTAATTCTACTTTATAGCTCAGTAACAATCTCTAATATTCAAATCTACATAATGCATTAGAAATAAAATGCAGGCACATTCTTTTTTAAGGTTGATTTTTATGCCAAAAAACCACTTCTGTCAGCAGGAAAGATGTTTTATTTAAGCTTTCATGTCTCCTGAGTGTGCTTCTCAAAAGAGAAGAATGGGTTATTTATTATTTGAAAGATGAAGGTGGTATTAGAAGACTTGACTATTACTCTTTCCTGCAGCTTCTATATGGCAATAAAAATTACTTCTAATGTCTTTGATGTTTCTCTGTGTACTTTCAGTATCTTTGATACTTTAGGGAATATCTTCCTAGCTGCATGCAAACGATTATGTTATATAAAGAAAAAGATAATCTGATTTGCCTCTAGTAATCTTTTTCTTTATGCCTCTAGGTGTAAACTATTTTGATAGAGTTAACTACCAATCAGTTAACTCATATTTTGGTGTGATACTTTTGTTTCCCAGACTATATTACTGCACAAATTAGTTAGTCTATTCAATAAAGTTAAAACAGCATGCCATACAAAGTAAATCTATTCAAAATAAAAAATCTAAAACCTCTTTTAAACAGAGATTTTGGATTCTAACTCAATAATGTAGGCAATTGTGCATCATTAAATGGATGACTGAATAGCTACATATTTAAAAGAAACTTAAATTCAAAATGTGATATTCATAACTAGAGATTTTGTAGATCATTTTACAAATTAGACTAATGGAGTAGCAAAAGTGAATACTTCGTCTTCAAAGTCTAAATCAGGATTATTAATAGGGAAAGAAAGAAAAAAAACCAAATAACATACAATGAAAGAAAAAAAATTAGGATCTTCTCAACTAACAATGGGCTATACCTAATAAAGATACACAGGTAATTATAAAAAATCAGTGAGAAAAATGTTAGGTGATATTTTAGAGATATCAGGTAATATGATTTTATATAGATATTATATTATTCATATTATAAATATTGTATAAAAATATTAGTGTTATGTGATTCTATACTGTAGAAAATATCAAATTAACAAATAATCTTTAAAAATTGTAAATATGTCATATAAATTAGCACAAGTTTTCCAGTCATTCATGCGATGCAATGTGTTTTACTCTCAGGAAAAAATTGCATGAAAATTCTGCAGTGAAAGATTATTTATAGCTTGACGAATTTATCCTTTTTTTTTCTACTAAAATACTGGAAAATAAACTACACAAGTAATTTCATTGCCCTGAAAAGCAGGGCATGCCAAGTTACTTAAGACTATAAGTAAACATTTCAGATGTCATGGCAGAGTTTTTAAATATGAAATATCATTTGTGCTCAACTATTCATGGGGTATAGTGTACGCTGCCACAACCTGCACCTGAAATTTGCTGTGAATAAAGAGCTAATACACACAATCACAACAGTATCAGGAGTAGAAATAAAAAATGTCCTCAGTTGGCCCAAGAGTGGATGACTAAATGACTTGTACCTTTCACTGCAGAAAACGTGTTAGAAAATGCCTCATTGTAGCAACAGGTAGGGCCAATTATTCCCAGTAATTTAAAAAAAAAAAAAAATCCTTATGTGGAACTCATCTCTAGCATGAAAAGGGCCTCTTCCAGATTTCAAGAATAAACTGATATTACTCTTCATAGCAGTAACTATTATTCAGACTGCTCAGTAAATTTCAGTCACATACTTCCAAAACTTCTCTGAAATAATATTTCCTATCCTCTATTTAAGTCTTACCCAAGTCTGAGCTCCAACTGGATTACATATTTCTCTTCTTGTTATGAAGAAAAGTATTGACTGCCACATCTGCAAAACCTGCAACCGCTGTTGGTCTTTGGATGCTTATTCTGCAATTTTCCAACTATATGAAAAACAGAATTAGCAAGAATTTATTAAAAGAATCCTAAAAACTAACCACAAAAAACCCCCTCCTGACAACATTTTCCTGTTCTCGCACATCTGAAGAAAATATTTATTATTGAAGTTGTATCATGCCTTCAGTGATTCATACATTCTACTTTCCAAAGTGGCAGGAAACCTGATGTGGCTTGTTTCAGAATTTGAAATCTGCTTTACATTGCTTGACACTATCTGGCTGGGCAATCATTTATGTTATGAATGAGGATTTTTTATGTCTTGTTACTTTTAAAATTTTTCCATTAGAAAATTAAAATCTGTCTCTCTGGCAATAAAAGCATTATACTTTGATCTTAATTTAGATTTGGTTAAAATCCATAAACTACAACTATGCAAACTTCATACCTACCAATAACATGACAGACTGAGCAATTTACCAACTTGAGATTGGAAATCTGAATGGATACATATAGTATTGAGCTAAATAGTATCAGAGCACAGAGACATTTCTGATGTTTTGTGAAACCCTCAAGTACTACAGATAACAGTGTGGAATCCTGTGATTTAGCCCAATTATTTTCAATATAAAATTGATGTACAAAACCCAAAAAGCAACAAGTCTTATGCTACTCTCATGAAAATGCCAGAACGTCATAGGAAGATTTCATTTATTATTAGATTATTATTATTCTCATATAACCCCCAAACCTACTGTTGTTACTGTGTAGTAGTGCTTGCTCCAGTATCGTCTGGACCTCCCTCCCTTGTTAATCCACATTCCCAGTTCCTGGGTAAATTGACTTTATTATCAGTGGTCTGATAGGTGCTTCTTGCTTCTTTGATAGCTCTTGCTAAAAACAGCAAGTTCCATCAGTCCTGAATGCTGCTGACATTTAGCCTTTTCTTCCTTTTCATCCTAGTTTCTTCCACCTAAATTAATCATCACTATGATGGTGCAAAAGGCTTAACTTTTAATGGGTCGGCTAGTGGACATACTACAACTTTTCACATTAGTCACTCCCAATCAACTACTGTTTGTCTCCACTCTCCTAATTTACTTTTTCATCTTATTTTTAGCCTTTTTGTCTATGCAACTGAGACTATGCAGTTCTTAATATGCCAAATCTTGACACACTTGTGTTCTTAAAGTGTCACGTAAGATGAAGATACACATGGAAGTGGAACTAAAATATTATCCTTAGATATAGCTGCATTATCATTTAAAATGGTTTGAGAGTGGACTGCCAGGGAAAGGGGTGGCTTCTTTCCCTCTCTTCTCTCACTACACACTCCCTCAGCTTTCTCAGCAATCACATGACACATAATGCAAACATCATTGTTTCTTATCAAGCAAATCTATTCACTCCTGTTCCTCTCAAGGCCATCTAAATACTCAAATCTGCATAGCAAAGGCACTGAGAATATGTAGCTGGAGCCAAAGGAAAGGGTAATAGGCAGTATTACAAATCCTTTTATTTTTATTTTTTATCCTGAGACCTATTGATTTCAGCACTTCCATCACTTTCTCACAATCACTTCATTCATTTAAACACACAAGCACTGAGATTTCATATCTGAATACTCTGACTGGGTATTATCCTGTCAACTGTTATTTTCGTTTCACTCACAATGAATGAAGATCCACATTTTCTCCATACTGTTTGTTAAAGAATAGCTTGAAACTACTTTTTAATAGCTACCTGCTGAATCAAGAGAAGGAATCATAGACTGTTTCGAGTTGGAAGGGACTTTAAAGATAATCTAGTTCCAGCCCTTCTTCCATAGGCAGAGATGCCTTCCACAGGGAGGGATGCCTTCTACTAGACCAGGTTGTTCAAAGACTCATTCAACCTGGTCTTGAATAGCTCCAGAGATGGGTCATCAGCTTCCCCGGACAACCTGTCCCAGTGCCTCACTACTCGTACTGTGACTTTCTTCCTGATAGCTGGTCAAAATTGGCCCTCTTTCCTTTGAAAACCATTAGTCCTCATCCTACCCCTGAAAAAAGTCCCTTGCTGTCTTTCTGGAAGTCCCTCTTTAAGTACTGGAAGGCTTCAGATATCCCTGGAGCCTTCTCTTCTCTAGACTAAATATAACTCCAATTCCCTGAGTGCATCCTCATAGGGTAAGTGTTCAAGCCCTCTGATCATCTTTGCTGTCTGTCTGGACTCGCTCCAGCTGATCCATGTCTTTCTGATTTGGGGGGCTCCAGAAGTGGATGCAGCACTTGAGGTGGGTCCTTGTGAGAGCAGAGTAGAAGGGCAGAACCATCCCGAGGGACCTGCTGGTCTCACTTCGTTTGATGCAGCCCAGGACACAATTGGCTGTTTGAACTGTGAGCACATATTATTGAGTCATATTCCATTTTTCATTCACACTCTCAAGTCCTTCTCCTCAAGGGCTGCTCTCAATCCACTAATCACCCATCTTGATCTCCTGATGGATTATTTTACATTTTAAAAAGCTGAGAAAATTATATACTTTTCAAGATTAAACAGGACACATTTAAACTTCAATTAGCTATAATGTGCTATCCACTTATAGTTTCTTTTGGATACTCCAAATTATTAATGCTCAAATGAAGTTTGAAAGCATTTTAGATATTTGGATTTGTTTCACCTACCTTTTACAATCCAAATTTTAGGTGTCTGCTCTAGTCATACTGGTGTGTTTTTGGATTGCTGAAACTCATAGAAGTGAACTTTTTCAATTTTTGTTAATGAATCTCCAGAGGCTGTTTGACAGTTCAACAATTGTCTCATGATCTCTGTTTTGAAGATAGTTGTTTGAGCAAGATTTACTATAATTTCTGTGTTCCTAGTCAAGCCAGTAAATTGCATTTTTTTGAAAGAGAAACTTGTCACAGGGTTTTCATGCTATTCACGTATTTAAAAATTGTGATTTTGTTTATATAACAAAGACCAGAATAATCGTTTTTCTTTGCTTTACATTAGGTTGAAGGTATCAACCAGTTCAGAACCTCCAGATGTAAAATTACTGTTTGGCAATATAATTGTCATTGTCGGTTAATGAAGCCAAGAAAAGAATATAGTAACATCATAGGACAAAATGACATGGCTATGTCAAGTCCTGCCTTCTCTAAATCTCTGTTTAAATGCCTTCAAAATACAGTGAAAAATTAGAAATTTATAACATCAAGACTGTTTTTGTTTGTTTTATACTGTTTTGTTTGTTGTCTTATTACACTAGCAAAGAGGTGTTCCCCTCAGGACATAATTTAAGATCTAGATTTTGTCACATATGTAAGTGAATGGCAGCTTCAAAAAAATCCCATCTTTAATGGTAATAATGGCAATAAAATCTAATTCAGTCCCTGCATTTAAAATAACATGTGGAAGTACTTTAAAACTATGTCAAAAGGTAACATTTATTAATATATTTTACTTAAAAACTTGTAACAAGTGCACTTTCTTTCCTTATAAACTTAAAGGATAGCATGACATAAACAAGTGAAAACCTAGAAGCATTTACAGATGAACTTGGCAAGTGAATTTTTATACCACATTATTAATTGAGCATACCTAGAATTCTTTAGGTCCTTTTAATTCAAATGAATTTCCATTGAATAGGTATTTTTCATTTTCAAGGATTTCTGAAGTAACTGTCAAAATTGCTCTCTCATGAGTTTCCTGTCTGCTCAACTGCCATGATGCGTATTGGTGTAGTTCTCCATTATCTGCCTTTCGATAAAGAACGCCAAAGCTTCTCCTATAACCAATTGGCTCTGTTGTCTTCTGGATCTTTACTCTCTCAGATCCTGCAATCCTAATTAAAGAAAGCAGTATTGAAGCTCTCTGACTTGTACACTGGGTAAAAGTAAATAATGGTATACCCAGTTTTCAAATTCCAGGCACTCAGCTCTGTTTTATAATGTCTATGATTTATACATCGTCTGAGAATAGCTTGGTTCCCTTGACAAGCTTCAGTAAACTAGATTTCCAGGTGTTCTGAGACCCACAGCTGCTTCTGTGGAGAGAAGCAGGAGAGACCTGAGGAAAAATAGATTCCATTAATTCAGCAATTAGAGGTAAGAAGCCATAAAATTTTCAGAAGTCACACCAACTCCTGTCACTGGTTACTAGTGGTCCTCAAATAGGTGGTTGTGCTGAAGTATGGCAAGCAGTTCTGGAATTCAGATGAGTCTGTATTATCTAAGAAACACCCTCAATATTTTCAGACAAAATACTGTACGGTTTTAGTATAGAAATATTTTCATATTCTATTGTATGTTTTATAAGAAATAAAATAAAAAGAAAAAAAAATGGGACAAAATTGTACACGGTTTGTCTCAAAAAGGTCCAAAGAGTTTGTGAGCACACACTATGTTAAGTGTGTTAAGTAATTTTTTTATCTTGGGCTATAAACGTGGTTGGTGTCAAAGTCCAGGTTGTCTATCTTCTTTTGCCCTTTCTATCCTTGAGAGAGTTTGCTTGTTCTGTTCTTAAAAAATTAAGATCTGTTTTTAGCATGTTAGATCAGACAGGGTCATTTCCACTGACTATTTTTCTATTCATTTTGAAGTGAAAGTTTTACATCTTCTGTAAATGGACTTGAAAAGAAAGTTAAACTCCGTACTAGGGACAGTAAAGTAAAAGGGAATGTGAAAAGGAAAAAATTATCAAAATAAATATAGAAAATCCAATTACTTCTATAATCTCTTTCATTTCTTGTAACTAACTAAATAAATTTTTTTAAAAAGCCTAATGAAGATTTATAACTGAGGCTAAAGCAGTCGATAAATTGATAGATCTCTTATTACTCTTGTTAAAGGAAGCCATGTCTATGTTCTAAATAGCTTCAGGCAGCTGGAGGTTAGATGGCAGAAGTTACAGTATGTGAGAATGTGAGATGGCTTTAAATCTCTATATTTAGCCAACTTCTCTGAGTCACTTCCAAAGAGTGCAAGTGTTTAGAATATGTTTAACCTGACTAGACAAACAAAGTAATTGCTTTTGTCAGCATGCATGCACAAGTCTAGCACCATTTGGGAAGTTTTAGAGTGTTCTGCCCTTCATTTGCCACTCAAGAAGAGCCTGAATATCTTATATGTTGTTTGTTGTCCCTGTCAACTTCATCAAAGTATTTGCTTAACTATAGGGTGTCTCAGATCACTCTAGGCCCTTGTACAGAGTTGGGTCCTCAGTGTCTACAGTGAGCTGAATTTCTGTCCAGGTTACATTGATAGTTGAGATTATGGCTGGGATTAATTGAGCAAACATACATTTCTAGTGGTATTTTTAGGTGTTGTCGAGTACCTACTTCATCTGTCCCATAGAAGATTGACTCCAGGTTTATAAATGCCAGGTCCATAGAGGTGTCTTGAGTTCTCTACGTGATCTCAAAGAGCACATTTAGACAACTGTATCCTAAGACTGTAGAAATGGGACATTAGACCCTTAATTCGAATGTTCATACCCACATTTAGACATCTACTTTTGTTTGTCTGAATTTCAAGGTTATTCTATCTATCTCTCTCTATCTCTCTCTCTATCTATCTATCTATCTATCTATCTATCTATTTTCCTTTTTTTTTCTTATTTTTCTTATTTTTGTTCTTTAAAAGTATAAGTTTTACATGGCAGCAAATATTTTGCAATTTAGAAGCTATCTTCTGGTGTTTTCAATTAGAAGGGAAGGCAAAGCACTGTTATGGGCACTGTCACACTAATAATTTGGTATCTACTGAGGAAACCACAATATTACACTATAATGTTCAGTTTTAATGACCAAATGGAATTTTTTTGAACAATATTCATAATGTTGTACAGATTTGCAATTCACTCACTGCTACATGAAACAATGTCTTGTACATTTTTGAATACGACTGCCTTGCATAGATCCATCAGGGCAATAGTATGCAAAATTACACTAGATGAAAGTAAACCCAAATCTAAAAGAAAGAATAAGTTTAAAACCTAGAAAACAAACAAACAAAAAAGTTTGATAATAAATATTAAAAAATCTGACCAATCCCTCAAATGCAGGACAAGATAAATGATGGAATGTATCATTAGAAAAATTTCAACAGCTGCAATATTTTGTTATCATTTATTTGACGGAAACAGACCACAGATCAAAAACTTGAATAAAACCATGTCAGACAAATGCATCTGAAGTTCCCCCTGCCTTTGATAAGCTATACAAAACACATAGAGGTAAAGACAAGAGTTATACTTCAAATCCTTTCATATATCAAAAAAGCAATACTACTAGGTACTTTACTTAATGAAAAATTCAGTAACATTTTATCCCCAAGCAAAATGCTTACTAACACCTAATATTTCTCGTTGATGTGCACTAGCCATATATAGTGATCATGGTATTTACTTCATAATTCTTGCTTTACTCCATCCACCTTTTTTTTTTTTTTTCCATAACATTGATCCCTGTGGTCATTTTTTTGCACCATCTTTTTTTTTTTTTTTTTTCCTTATTTCCTATTAGGAATCTAGCGATTCAACACAACATTTATCACTCCTAGCTTTTAATAATGTCATGAACATTCTATTCTTTGCAGAACGGTGCTGTTTGGGCTTTTCATACTGCTAATTCTATGTAAGTTTTAAGAGGGGATTCAGGAAAGCAAATTGCTTTTTGAATTAAGTAATACATGTTGAATGCAATGGGACTCATAATTTTCTTCTTCATCTTTGGTCTATGTATCAAAAAAGTTCTGTGACCAACTGATATTTTCTAATGTTAAATGGGGTTGTTTATTATTATTATTATTATTATTATTATTATTATTTAGTGCCATTACACAATCATATGATTTTCAAGGTATACTTCCAAACTGATGGAACATTTTCATCTTCCTTATTTGCGTTCCTTTACATGTCAGGCATCACGCAAATTATGGCTGTGAATCCTCTTGTCAATGAGGTGAGCACCTGACGGCAAAGTTACGCCTCTTTCAATGTCCAGCCTTTTCTGTGTGAAACTATCAGAAATTTGGCTGTTTGATAAAGCCTCTCTGAATGAAAGTCACTCCAAAAGTAAAATACTGATATTCCCAGCATCCAAGGAGAGGTGATAATGAGGTCTGTCGGCATCTTTCTCAAAAAGAACTTCAGACCAGTCACACATGTGTTAGAGCAAGATAACACCATGGGGGGCTCACATCTGTAATCTTGAAGCAATCTTTTTAGCTGTCATTATTCAAAAAAAGCTGTGAGAACTTTTACAACCTCCCTGCACTAATGTACCCAGTTAAAGCAGAAATGGAGTGTTTGGATGAGAGTCATACAGTTAAAAATAGTGTGCTTGAAGATGGCTCTCACATCATTCTGAACATCTTTCCAATAAAGAGGACATGGATAAGACTTTCTGTAGCCTAGAGTTCTAGTGCCATTCCCACATAGCTTCCTACTCATTTTCCTCTTACTTCCAAAATTAACAAAAGTATTTCCCTTCTTTATAATGACAATGTGCACCAAAAATTGAAACACCATACTGCATTCTCAAGTTTAGCTGTTACAAATGTTTCAAGTAATTAATGCTGAATTAATGTTAGAAATCTGTATGACATCTTCACTAATTCCAAAAGAATTCTTTAGGATTAATGATAACACAGTAAATATCAAAAGAATTAATAATGATTAGGATAATATTTTAAAGTGCCATCCTCACTTAAACAACCAGAAATTTCACATATTTTTAGCAAGCTTCCATGGCAGGTCTTTACAGTAAGTTACAAATCATCATTATTTCTTTTCATATTCTTGTGCTAATATTAATCAGAGTAGCTACTTATGCATATGTGCAGATATCAATGCAGCGGTGGATCTTCTAGAATTACAGAGTAATTGAATGTCAAGTGTTATTGCAACAGGCATTGTTTTGAGATTTTTCTCTGATGTTCATGCTTTGCCTTTTTATTTATTTATTTTAAAATCTCCTTTTTCTCTTTTGTGTCCTGGTTTTGGATTTGAAAGAAAAGGCACAAAATATCAAACTAGTGTTTTCAAGAGAGACTTGCTTTAAACCCTAACAAATTAAAAGGAAAACAGCTTTCAGAGAACAGAATGATTAAAAGAGCACAATCTGAAATATCCTGAGGATAACCCTAAGGATGGGGAGTGCTCCACTGCTTATCATTTTCAAAATCCTAGTGGCAGAGAAGGTGTTTCAAGCTGGTTACCCAAGACCATAGGACACCTTGAATATCTGCAGTGGAAAGCAGGCAAGCACACTCCCTAGAAACTTTACAAGTTTTGTTTCATGGTAGCTAATGCTCTCTTGGCAGTTCCTAGGAGCTGACTGGAGAAGAGCCATGGATGAACCATATTGTTCCCAAGTTTCAGTACAGTAGGAATTTTATTTAAGGGGATAAGAGAGTTTAGCTGTAGGTGTCGATTAGAAATAAATGCTCTGCCACTCCTCTTCAGGGTCAAAGAAAATGTTCTACTGTATTTTATTTTCTAATGTGGATGTAGGAACTATAAAAGACTGCAAATTCTTAAAAATAGGAACAGTATTTACTTAGTCCATTCATCCTTTCTCATGCCTGGAGTGTGTTTTAGGATATATCATGTTGATATTTTAGGAGTTCTTAGAGATTTGGGATCCTGTTGTTCAATTACATTCAAAAAAATAAGTTATAGAACATCTCACCAAAGCCACAGATGTCAGATATTTGTCTTTGTACAAACCAATATGTATCTTTTGCAAAAACTAAATTATTTACACATGTTAGACATTATATTTTCAGTCATTTAGCTATTTAAAATATGGAGAATAAATGAAGGCACAAGGGCTAATTTCAGAGTCTTTGGCTCTCCTAGCTATTAAACAACAGCATGAAATGGTAAATAAACCA
Organism: Origma solitaria; assembly: GCA_013397895.1. NCBI lineage: Eukaryota > Metazoa > Chordata > Aves > Passeriformes > Acanthizidae > Origma > Origma solitaria. The sequence continues at coordinate 251,422 of VZRL01007051.1, forward strand.
TAAATCTTTAGCAGAAAAATAACTTTCTACTACTTTTATTATTGCTATTTCAAAAGAAAAATGCAAGGAAAAAATCTCAGTTGCAGAACTAAATTCAGCATTTCAAAAGTTGTGTAAGTAGAAGAGTTCCATCAGTCATGCAATAAGTAAGAGTATCATCAATTTAGCAATAATTAATCCCTCCATCGATCATGACATTTGCTTATCTCAGACTCATTAAGTCAGCAGCAAAACATGCCAAACCCACCTGGCTTTCTGACCTCAAGAGCAATTAGAGATCTTCAGAAAATTAAGTCATTGAAAGCAATTAATGAAACTACAATGTAGGGTGGCTTTTCTTTTCATGAATCCCACTGTTAATTCCACTTATATATTTGGCATATCAAAACAATAATTTTTTCCTCTCCTTGTGATTTTCCATTTTGACATGGGTGACAAAGCCTTGATTCTCACAGGACCTTCTGTGAAATTTGTGGTCTGTCTCTTGTGGCTTGTCACTCCCAAGTCTCCTGCAGCACTTGGCTCTCTGAAGACAATTTCAGAGATGAGACAGTACGCTTGTATGGTAACTTCACTGTGACACATGTCTATATGATCCTCTGAGAATAAAGTATCCATAGCCATTTCCCTTTGCTGAAAAAATATAGCACATGCAAACAAAGTCAAGAACAGTAACAGAACAGTAAAACGTACTACCTGAAAGATTTCAGTGATACTTATGTTTTCTGCAGCAGTATCACTCTTGCATTTTTTAAAATGTTTACCTAAACCATCATTTTAACATAATTTCCAAATAAAATGTTGAAAACATGGCAGGTAATTAGAGAATATTTTCAATTTTGTCTCTATTGGAACTGCGGTCTAAAATTTTCCAGAAAGTTAGTGAATATTCTGACAATTCCAAGAGAAAACACTGAAATGAAAAACTCCTGCTCGTCTCTAATACACAGCTAACCACTATTCATTTTCATGTTTCGTTCATATGAGAACTAAAATTAACTTGCAACACTTGAAGAAGAGGAAATAGAATAAAAACATTTTAAATACCCGTTCTAAATCTGTGTTAAAGGAGACAGAAGAAGTAGAAAATGCACAGAAAAGATTAAGATAATTTATGTATGAAAGAATAAAAGACACCAAGAAGATTAAGTTTAGTCTTTTCTGGCAGTTTCACAGCAACAAGTTAGAGATGGAAAAGGCCTATTAGATTATTCATTTCATCTCTCTGTCAAGGCAGGATTTTCTCCAACTATATTTTTTCTCCTGCTTTGTCCTGTCTAGTGTTGAAAATGCTAAATGATGAATCTTCTACCACTACCCTTAGGAGACTATTCCAAATCCTATTACATCTCCCTGTCAGAATATCTACAGATATTCAGTCTAAACTTTCCATTTGTTAATCTTACCTCTTTACTTCTAGGATATCTGGTTTTCCATATAAAATCATTTCTCTTCTTTTCTCTCCCTCTATGTCTTGTTATCTCTCTCATCCCCCTTAGTTTTTGTTTAGCTAAACTCTTCTGTTTTTAGATTATTCATCATTACTCTGAAGTCATTCCCTCTAGCTTCCTGTATGTATTTTTCTTCTTTTTCCTGAGTTTTGCCATTTTGTTCTTATTTTTGTTGGTTGTCATATCTAAAATTTACAGGAACCTAAGACAGTAAACTGTAAACCAGTAGAGGATGAACCATAGAAATTTAAGTTAAACTGCCTCCTTTCAGGAACTAGGCAAAGAGGAGAGTCATGATACTTCAGGAAATGCAATTTATAGGAAATGCAAAGTCAGTGTAGATAAATAAGGAAGATGTTATATAGTGATTAAGATATTTAATTTTAATGCTTTTAGCACACATTAAAATCACTGGGAGAGGCTCAATCAAATCTAAATAATTTCTTAAAAGTTTTTGTAAAAGAAAAAAGAAAAAACTTTAGAAGCACTGGAAGGAAGTTTACATGGAAACTAAAGATTATTTTAAAATAATTTACAAAAATGCAATTTAAGAGCCTGTGTCTTTTTTCATCTTGTGATTATAATTATTGCTATCATCATCAATTAATATGAAAGTATGCTTATGAGTTATATGTAAATATATGTATGACTGGTGTATAAAGTCAAAGTTTAGACCTGATATCAACTTTTCAAAGGTAACTTTCTCCATGTGGATGAGTCTTCTTTTTCAGTAAAAAATCCTGCAATATTACATTTTCAGTAAACCTGTATATGTGATAAAACTACAAGCTAAAACTAAACCACAGACAATATATGTGACAAAAGCCAATATAACTGATATATAGAAACGTTCTGTTTTCATCATATTTAGGATAAATTATCCTTCTAGGAATTATTTAATAAATCCTTTCAGATACGTGACATAATTCTACTAGATTTAATACATTTTGATGAATTACATATTGTCACTGTACAGCAATGGTCATCTAAACCAGATCTCCTCATATATATGAAATGGCTGAACTGTAAAATGAAGACATGAAAGGATTTCTCAGACACAGCAGAAACACTGCAGTGAAATGCAGATCAAAATTAGACTCTGTCACTTAATAATGAAGCAAATGATTTAAAATTCCAGACAGAAAATTAGTTCAGACTAGTTCTTTATATAGTCTTAAGCAGCTGTTAATACTAGGATTTTTCAGTCAGGTGAAGGAAAGGTTTTGCTAATGACATGATTAAACACAATGAGTACAATGAGGACATCTGACATTAGCGCCAACAAAAGTGTTTCCATGTTCTGCTGTATTGAAGAGCACAGTTGTCTCCATTTCTTAAATGAAAGAAACCATGATAGTGATCTAATCCCATTATTTTCTTTCCATGGAGTGGATTAGAGACTGTGAAGGATTCTTAGGGTTTTTATGTGTCGGGTTTTTTTTTAAAGATACCTTGAAGTGCATGAAAAGAACATTTTCTCTTTTTTTAATACATCGTGGTATTTTAGTAGGATAATACAGTGGAAACTTCATATTGGAAGCAATATATTAAGACAGGGGAATTACTAGAAAATATCTTGGTTAAACTGACTATAGAAATGTATGTATGTGCGCTAACTTCCAAGGTATTTCTCCACATCAAAATTTTGGCTTAAAAATACACTTCTTAATGGACATTTGACCTTAATGTAATAATTGACATCTCTTTTCTGTCATCTGATTGCTCTGAATAGTTTAATGGATTTTATTTTCTGAGTTAAGGTTTTATTTTCTCGCTGTTGACATTGTAACGTGTTACATAGGATGACATCTTCTACTTCCCCTTACTTCCCCTCAAGCGTTCTTTTTTTTTTTTTTTTTTTTCTTTTTTTTTCCCCCCTAATTATTATTTAGAACTGCCTGAGTTGGAAGGGACCCACAGGGGTCATTGAAGTCCAGCTCTTGGCCCTGTGCACGACAGACCCAAGAACCATACCATGTGTCTTAAAGAGCTGTCAAAACTCTTCTTGAACTCTGGAATTACATTCATGAAGTTGTAGCTGGATGTAAAAGTGTATCTATTGAGAAGAGTACCCAGCAGTTTTCAGTCAGAAGTCTTCTTCTGTTTAGATCACCCAAATAACAGGTCTCACTGATCATCTCAAGTTATGTGATTTGATCAAGTTGAGATCTGTCACCCTCAAATCAACATTTTTTGATATATTATGGTCTGTACTACCAATTTATCTTCAGTGCAGCTTTTGTTAGACTTGAAGTCTTTTCAACACTGGTTTTTTACTAGTTTGAATTTCCTTTCTCCTAACCAGTCTAAAAACAGAGGCTCAGTTTTTCACTTTTGCCTATCTATAGGTTAAACTTTGCGTAAGTCTGTACAGGGAAATGACTTACACTTAGAAAAGACTTAGGAGCAGGTGTCTAGAACTGAAGCTCTAAACAGCTCGAGTCATTTCTTAAACAGAGTAGAGGCAAAGGAACAGAAAATCTGCTAATGACAAACTGGAGAAAGATTCTTTATTACCTTATTCTAAACACTTGGTTTCAAAATGACTATTTTCAACTGCACAGAAGTTAACAGAAATTCTTGTAAACTGTTTGACCACCTTCTAGATGTAATAATATTTAATCCTTCTTAACAGAATGTCATACTGAGTTATGTTGCCTTTGCTAATCAAAGGCAAATGTCATGACTGCAGCATATCTTTTTCAGATTACTTAATAAGTCTAAAGAGTTTGACATTTCAACAATTTCTGCATTCTAAATGTATATTTTTTTTAAAGAAGAAATGCAGAAAATTAGTAAACCACTAAAACACTTACTAGGAAAGTCAAAATATTGAAACCTCAAGGTTTTATTTCTCTGTGTTTCTTCCCTGTGTCCAGACCCCACTGTTTCACAGAAAATATAACAAAAAAAAAAAAGTATTTGTGTTTTACTAGGCTTTAAAGAAAGTTCTTAGTGTGGGATTTTTCTATAAATTACACTTAGAATAGAAAAATTTGTGGGTGATAAGAGGCATATTTTACAACTGAGTTAGGTTTTATTACTTCATTTCATCACTTAGTTGAAACATTAACATTTTTTCAACTTTTTTCATCTTTTTCTCAGAACTTTATTTGAATTTGCTTCATGTTTGTATTTTTAAACTATCTTAATGTTTAGTCTTCTGTACCATTCTGATGTGCAATAGTGTTTATTCCAACTGCTTCTACATTGTTTATAAAAGCCAAAAAGGAAACCAAAGCTTGCTATTTGCATGGAGCCATATAATTTTGTGGTTCCCTTTGGATGTAATGTCTCTTATACAATATTCTTTTAGTAATCATTCCATTTCCCTCCCATTCCATTGTTTTTTGAAAAACCCGCATTTTTAAAAGAACATGTATTTCTCCTTAAAATGACAGATTTCTTTTAAATTAAGAATAATTAACTAACCAAGGGGCTTTCAACACATTCTTAAGCTTCTTCTCCCCCTCATTCAATTTTTTCCTGTTGAGCACTTCTCAGAAGTGTCTAGGTTTCTATGTGTAGATTTAAATGTGCTTCATTTAGAACAGGTGGTGTCAAGTGTTAAGAAATATTCCTGAGATTTGTGTGAAGAGGCAATCTCTAAAGACTGCTTAAAGTGATTTTCAGAGAATAAAACAAGGAAATAAAGGGAGAAGAAAGATTACAGTAATCCCATAAAAAACTGTACACTGAGGATATACTGTTCTTCTGGAAAAAAAATAGACTTTTGTCTCCATGGTATTTGTTAATCCAACATCATTCACAGACGCAATTATAAAATCTAAAACAGTGTAAAAGGAAAGTTATACAGTGAATAGTTGGCAAAGAAGAAGAAAGCAAGGACAGGAAAATTTTGTAAAAGAATATCAAACTGTACATTTATAGACAGCCAATAAATGAGCTTTTTGCACTGTATTGATCAAGAATTACATTATAAGGCTTTGTATTACAAATACCTTGCAACCAAAAAAAAAAAAAAAAAGACAGAAAAAGTACAAAATTATCAGAAAGCACATTAAACCCAAAACACAACAACTCTCCCTACTATTTTATTATTATTATTTTGAGGACAAAACATTCAAATCTCTGGTTGCAATAATAATACTTTTATATAAGAGGAGGACACATTCTAATTATTTTAGTTTTTAAAAATAATAAATAAAAGCCTGGAAAGCATGCAGGAAATCTATATCTATATAAGAAATACAGTTATTCTTATATTTTGTAAAACTCTATAATTAGGCAAGTAAGGGGAGGTCTCTGTTCTCTAAATAAACAATATGGGGTTGAGATTAGATAGTGATTTGTTTAGAGCTCTATACCTACAGAAAAAGCACAAGAGCTAAAGTATGGGTACTCTACTTTGTGAGAGTTAATTAGTTTTATAATTAGATAACCACAATCTTTTGTTTTATTCTGCAAGATGATAAAACAGTACAAAACAAACAAGACCAAGACAGTCTTTTTAAACAGTCTGAAGGAGATTCTGATGAAATTTATGAGGACTATGGTGAAGTCTCTTGCAAATGTGTGTGGATAAAAAAGCCAGTCCGTAAATTTTTTGTAATCTACACCCTTCCCGACAATACTGTAATTCTAGATACATTGCCTAAGATGGGAGTTTTTCAAGTAAAAGGAAAAAAGTTAATATCCAAATTATTTTTTTTCTTCTTGTTTGACAGTCTTAATTGCATTATTCATGTTCCCTTCTACTGTCTTCCACCCTGACAAGAAAAAAATTCTATTGACTTTACTCATGCAAGTAGTTGTCAATGTATTTATCAAGCACTTCAGAATTCTGAGAGTAGCCAGTCATAGCACTTACTATTTGACCACAAAATATATCATTCTTTAGCAGTCACCTTTCTTTTGGAACAATTATTCTGTGGACATATGAACCAAGAAAACCTAAGCAATGTGAACCCTGTCCAGTGTGTGGAAAGGATGACCAAGGGTAGTCTTTTATTCACCAAGATCTTAATTTTTGTATCAGGAAATTCCACTGCGCAAGCAAGTAATTCCACCGTGCTGTAAGTCAAGCAAGCAGAGCAGAAGACCAGCTTGCCTGAGCAGGAAATTCCTTGTGGAGCTCCAAACAAATAGGAAATGTTATGATTTCTGAAAGTGAGGTCAGTACTTGCAATGAATTACAGAAACACAGTTCATGGATGCAGGGTGAAGACATGAAAAATTCAACCAAATTTTAAACTAGCCAGTCTTGTATCAGGTAATAAGAACAGCTTTTTTAAGTATATTAATAGTAGGTCTAAAGAAAACATTGGATTGATACTTGTTGAAGACACTTATCTGACTAATAGCGATGAGGAAAAAGTGTAGGCATTCAATGTTTTTTTTTTTTAGTTTTAGTTTTTAACAATATTGACAAACATTGGGCTGCCTGATCCCTGAGTCAGAGGAATATGAGTGTGGGAACATCAGCATTCCATTTGTGGACACTGAAATTTTCAGGAAACAGCTATATTAATTGCCTATTCACAGGTCCGTTGGGATGGGACTCATCCCTGAGGACAGAAAGAGAGAACAGCTGTCATAGCTGGACCCCTCTCGATCACCTACTAAAATTCTTGCGAGCCTGTGGAGGTCCCTGATGACCGGAATTGGGTCAATGTCATTCCAGTCTACAAAAAGAGTGTGAGGGAAGACCCGGGGAGCTACAGGCCTGTTAGCCTAACCTCAGTTCCTGGAAAAAGCATGGAGATTGTACTGGGTGTTGCTGAAAGACATTAAAGAATAATGCAATCAACAGGAACAGTCAACCTGGATTCACAAAGAGGTTTTCCCCTTTAACTAATTTAATATCCTTCTATGATAAGATCACCCAAGTAGTGGATGAAGGGAAGGCAGGGGATGTAGTTTATCATAACCTTCTTCAAATGCCTGTTTTCAAAGTTAAGCATTATAAATTAGAAAACCAAGATATAAAATCTGAAATGAACATACAAGCATTGGTTCCTTGTTAAATGTTCCTTATTATTGAAATGAAGGTATTCTCAAGAGCAACAGATCCCACAATCTGATATAAGAAACCTAATTCATTATTACCATGTATCCCTCAGTTTTGCTTGGAGGAGAGTATGTTTTAAAAATATTTATGGAGACAAGGCACAAGAAGAATATAAAACACTATTTTTCCTTCTTAAAAGGCTCACTAAAGTTCTAATTCTCTATCAATTGGTCCCTGGCACTGATGTAAATTGATTTTTCTGGAGCTGATATAAAACAGGACACCTTTCAGATTTTTTCAGAATTATTCCTAGAAATTAAACGTCAGCAAGGACATGTCAACTAGGAATTCTGAAGGTAATAAGACATAGATGTAAGTTCAGACCCTTTATTTGCTTTTGTGACTTAATTTTTCTTCATTAATGGCAAAAAAGTCACTGCAAAAAAATATAGTTGCATAAGAGAATTCTAAGTAAGAGTTACAAATATTTTCTATGGGAAGAATACTCTTTTTCTGTATATTTTATTTTTTGATGCTCATCCTAAATGCATCTGACATTCATGTGCAATCAGATGCTAAATCATACCCTCGCATCAATATGATTGCATATCTTAACCTGATTAAGTCAGTTTTCACATTTTTCCTGAGAGGGACACAAGGAGGTCAATTGCTTGTCAATTTAAACTGTTACTAACAGACAGTTTTATGAGAAGGAGCAGCATCAATGGCCTGCTTTGTCTCTAGTTAAATTAAATTGATAAGTTTATTTTCAAAATAAAACATATTCAGCAGCTCTAAACATTAGAATATCCTGGTTATAATGCCAATAAACACATTCAATGTTATCAGACCCACCTTAAAAAGGAGAATAATGAGAAGTAATATTAATAAGTTTAGAAATAAAAGCCACCTGAATTGAGTTGTTGCTTTTTCTTGGGTGGTTTAGTTCTTTCCCTTCAGTCTGCTGTTTTTCTGTCATCTAGTAATTATTTGTATGAAAAAATAAAAGGAAGAAAAAAAGGTTTCCTCTATTCGGGATTATTTTTCCTCAATAAATGCTTCATCTCCAACTTCTTTTTAAAACAACATTCTGTAAAGGAAGAATCTGAATGAAAAGATGTGAAAAAAAAGACAAGTAACTACGCAACTTCAAAAGCCTCTAGACGAGATCCAAGCTTTAGTTGTGGTCAATTTAAAATATAAGGTTACATGGATTACGTTCAGAAATGTCATTGCACTTATGACTGTCATTGAAAAGGAGTATGTTGATTAAAGTTTGTTTTTGCATTATGAGATGTAGGATTGTAAATCTCAGAGTGAAACTGAATAATCCTGCTCCCTAGGTTATTCTAGTTTTTTATTCTAGTTATTCTAGTTCCAAGACCTGAATTGCAAAGCAATAAGATTTCATTTGCCCAATCCACAAAAGTGTTTGGTAACTTGTTTCCTGGAGATTGGAAATGCTCTGGGATCCCATGATTTAGATGTAGATCCATACACATCAGTCTGCATTGTCTTCTAGTATAATCTGCCACAATTAGAAATCAGGTTTTCCTGCCTCCTGTCCCATTTATCTAGAAAAAGGCAGTGACTCCACTGTGATTTCAGGGAAAGTATCACCTAAAGCAAGATGAAATTCAGGTTTCACTAGGGCCCCTTCTATCCTGTGTCACTGTTTTCTCTCTCTCCATGCAGATCTAGTGAGCTGAACGGTAGCTTTGGCCAGTGAAGCAGATCTATCAGACATGTAACACAGAGAGAACTGCACATTCTAAGGACAATAGGTCAGAAGCTATGAAAAAATAGAGTAAATTGGAAACTAAAAAGATTATAAAAGGGATTTATGAGTACTATTTTGAAGCCTTTATGTGTGATTGCACCTGAGTACACCAGAACCTTGAAATTGTATTTCCCAGGGGATGGAGGTGAAGAAAGAAAATGGATTTGTCTAAAGTAAAAGGTTACTGGAAGCATTATACCATCATTACAAGTTAGAAAGAAATTACCATTTTTTAAGGAAGGCTTAGACAATTATATGCTAAATAAGATTCTGTAATATTTTGTCAGTAGTATGATATTACTTTTAGAGGTGAGCTTCTTCTTGCTTAAGGTTAGATATCCAAAATATATCATACAGTCACCCTTAGGAGACACAGGTTTAATGAGATGGACATACATGCATGTCATACATCTGTTTTGGTTTTGGTTTTTTTTTTCACTTAGAGACTAATACATTCTGAGTGTCTATTTCATTCTGCTAATAACAGGGAGATTTTAGCGTATATAATTCACATGATGAAATTTTAGACATCCAGTTTAAGGCAGAGTAAGTCTCCTTCTAGAGCTGACCTCTCAATCTCCCTTCTGGTTCTGTTTTATATCCTTATGCTATTTGAAATCAATTTTTAGGATTGATCCAACTTACATTTTGTCATTCAATGCAAGTCTATTGACTCTTCATGACTGCTCACTATATACAAACTCAGTAACTTATGAGATTGCATTTTCAGTTGGCTGAAACTGCTGAACCAGATATTTACTCGATATAAACAACAATAGGACCCTCAGCTTAGATCCACTAGAAAAGCATCCATTTTAAAGGATTATAGATTTTCTCAAACACATATTTTTCACTCTTAAACCATGGTGTAATTTCAGTGTTAGCTATGGTTTGCAGAATGTGAGCTCTTTATTTAGATAACACAGTTGCAAATTAGGGAAAAGGAAGCCTGCTGTTGCCTGTCTTAGCTGGAAGAATTTTTCTTTTTAAGCTTAGTGATTTGCCTTCACAGATAAAGTTTTTAATTATACCTTGCACTTCTTTGAAGCCCATTAGACATCTAGAAATGTAGCATACTGTAAATATAATTATACTTATGAGAAGTAATTAATCTAATGGATTTTCAGTCTACCTCACCTAGTGAACTGCAACCTGTTCCAATTTATTATGCTGTTTCACAGCAGTAGTACAAGGGGGTAAATATTGTCTTTCATAATAATTTTGAGTGTTTATTAAGGAGATTCCCCGCATATCTCATACTATTAATTGCAGAAAACTACTTAGTTCAGAAGATCTAATGACTGCTGATAATAGTAATGCAACACTTTAAAATTTTTGCTTATTAATTCAGTGGTACACAAAAATCAGTATCATCTTTACATATGTAAGCACTAAAACTCTAATCTATCCGACAAAGATCCATCTGTCTGGAACAGACTATTGTGTCTTTCCTGGAATACATGACAAAAACTTTGGTTTTATTCCTTGAAAAACAAAGAATTTGTTATCCTATTAAACTATTTTCTCTTATTCCTGTTCTAAAGTCATTCATCACAATGGTCTCAGGAACATGGTTCAATTATTGAACTTGTCCTTTTTAGAACAAGGTGTTGAACTTCAATGATCCTTGTGGGCCCCTTCCAACTCAGGATATTCTATGATTCTAGTATCCTTTTTATTTTTCCCCTTAAAAAATTCTAAATCCCAAATTAATAAAGATGCTATCATGACTGATTGGGATGGGGGGAACTTGTGGGGAGGAATCCAATCATTAGGAAATTTTGAAAGTCATTCCAATAGAATAGTTACACATAGGTTGTTTTATACATACTTATGCGTCTAATGTTACTCATAAACATTCATTCTGTCAAATGACCTTTTTATTTTTACAGACATTGAGGGAAAATATTTCTCAAGAATTTTAAAATCTTTTAAAATCTTATACATATTGTTTAAAAATATGACAAAGAATATCTGTATCTCCTCAATTTATTAGTAATTTACAGAGAAATATGAAAAGGTTGAACAATGTAGTGCTTTCCTTTTTTAGTCAGAACTATATTTCTGAGCATAGATTTATAGCTACTCTGTTGCCTAATTAGGTTGACAGAAAATCATTTTCCTTTTGGTCTCTGTACTGTGCAACACTGGTAACTCTGCCTTCCCTATCAGCCTCAGTTTTAACCTTTCTTTCTTTTTTTTTCCTGTTGTTACACAACATTTTCAAGATCTCATGAGTAACCCGTTACCTTTGTGCAGAGACCAAGAGCACAAATGCAGATTGTGTCTCTGTGCATGAAGATGTGTTGTAACCTGATAAGTCATACTTTAAGTGAGCTGCTGACAGCAGAACCCAGAAAAAAATTTCAAGGAGAAGACTTGCTATGAATCATCTTTCTTTTGCTGTGACTGATTTGATTCACAAAGGTTTGGGGTATGTCTCTATGCAAGGACCTTGTGGTATTTGTTGCTGGTTCAAACATATCAAGAGATACTCTTTGTATTAGCTGAGATACAATACTGTTTATGTAATTAGCTTTGAGATAAAGTGTGAGTAAATAAACTACTGGACTTTTTTATGCTGTTAATCTCTGTCAAGTTGAAATCACTTTTTCAGGATTTTCTTGTCAAAACACAGCAAATCAACCCCAAATTTATTGCTATCTTTATTTTTGTAAATGTTAAAACACATACACTTGGAGCTCTAAAGTAATTTGAGATATATTTCTTATTACATCTTAAAATGGTATTGTGCAACTATGCATTATCACTTTATGAGTGAAAAGGATGTTTTCAGTAATGGTTTATATAGGAGGTTCTGTATGATAATTTGTGTGAGTTTGTGTGCTATTTTAGAAGAAAAGGAAAAAAAAGATTCAGTGGAAAAAAAGCAAAATCTTTCAAAAAGGTTTGTTAAGGTTCCAATTCTGTGTCAATTGGTCCATGGCACTGATGTTAATTGTTTTCTTGGAGCTGGTATAAAATAAGACATCTTTCAGATTTTTTCTGAAGCATTCCTAGAAATTAAGTAGCAGCAATGACATGATAGCTGGAAATTCTGAAGGAAATAGGCATAGATGTAAGTTCAGATTCTTTCGTTACTGTTGTGACTTAAGTGTCCTTCATTAAAGGCAAAAAAATCACTGCAAAAATAAAATTAATAGAAGTTGCATAAGGGCATTAATTTAAATAGAATGAAGTTATTCGACAATTTTTTTTTCCTTGGACTTGCAAATCAGCAATACTCTGGAACTTCCATGAACTTTATTATATGACAGAGATTAATAAGTCAGAGACATGACTGTAGTTATTACCCCTCTCCTACTGTAGTGGGACAGCCCCCAGAAAAATGTATCTCACATCCTTGGATGTAGGTCTGAATGGAAATCCACACTCTGGGGTGTACTGTCTTTTGCAGTCTGCTCAGGCTTCCTAAAGAAGAGCAAGTGGACTTTTTGTTTTCTCTCTGTGGACTCAGAGAAGTAATAGTGGGTGGTGAATAGTGAAGGAGATGGATAATTCTCTTCAAAAATTGTATCTACCGTTCAATATAATCACTTCCATTGCCCATTATTCTAGGATTCCCATTAAGGAATTTTTATTATTTATTTAGAAACTCTATCTAACACAGAGTTCACTGAAAAAATAACCAAATAATCAGAGATTAAACTTCAGATAGGTCAAAAAGTATATTTACTGATGAATATCCAAAGCTTTCTGATTTTTAATGTTCTTTAAATATTTTATCAACTTCAAAAGCAACACTGAACTTCATGAAAGTTTATGGACTTTGTTTCTTTTAAGAAATCTGCTAGTTTAAATTGTGTTAGAACACTTTTAGCCTTCATTTTCACTTGTTTCAAATTTAACCTAGTTTGTGTCTCAGTAACTGCTTTCTCTAAACAAAATGGTCCATAACAAATCATTTAATCTAATTTCTTTTATATAAACAGTATCTAATTTTCCTTGTTTTACTGTAGTTTGATAAGCACAGATATTTTCAATGTTGTTCTGCCCTGGGGCTATTATCCTCTACAATAAATTGATACGTTTGAAGGCAAAGGTATAACAGGGAGAGGTCAACACGAAAGGTAACAGAACTTTCATAACAGATCAGTTTAATCAGGCACAGTTTTGATGCTTTAAAATAAAAATAATAAATTTCAAGTAATTTAGAAGATTTCAAGCTGTATTTTGAAAGCAGAATGAAATTGCAGGGACATATGAAGTGGTGGCAGTTGAAACTTATACAGATGGGTTTTGGTTGCTGCAATCAGAGGAGTTCTGAATCAAGAAAATGAGTATTTGTATTACCAAGACATAATGTGGTTCCACAGTTAGAAGTAATAGCTAACTACCTAGAGGGATATGATTATGCAAATAAAAGCAATTTTGTTTTCTGAAAATAAGGTCTTTCTTTCCTACTATTTTATTTTCAAGAAAATAATCTCAACTTCACAGACTTTCTCTTGTTAACTGGACATAGGAAATTTAGAAAGGAAATTCAGAAATTACTAAGCCCTCTATTTGACTTTTGACTCCCTAGAATAAGTAAAATTCATGTATTTCTCTTGTTCAAATATTTTAATGGTTTCTCTTGGAAGTATCAATAACTGTTCCACATTGGAGAAAAAGAGCTCATTGATCTGGAGGTATATGAATGACTTAATAAGTATTGCCCCTTTTTTTAGCCACTAGCAATGAATGTGAACATGAAAAATGACAGTTTTAGTTCAGCTTGGTTGTTTGAAATCACAATTTAAAAAGCCAGCTTAAGAAAGGAGTCTTGTGGTAGGTTCAATACATTCCCAATTAATGTTGCATGACAAACAATATGGCTTTGGCATTCCTTTTACAGACATTCATCGACTTCACTAGTTTAAGGTTCTGGAAAAGTGTGCCAAATGGAATGTCCTGATTTTCAGACTGACATTTGTTCTTTTTCCTTTCTCTTACATTTTGACTGCCATTTCTGAACCACAGTTTACATTGATTAGAAACTGTGTATGCAACTGCTCTACAGCTTTGTACCTTTTCATTGCTTTGGATTTGTTTGCCATTAGGCCAATACACCACCTACAGCTATTGCAATACTAACACGTTCATGTCTAAAGATGTTTTCCACTATGTTGTAAAGCTCAAGAGCAATTTTCAAAGAGTCCAAGCCATGGGATTCATTTCAACATGAGTGATTTGTTCCCATTTAGATGAAAGGCAGGTTATTTCAAGACAAAATAAAGTACAGCTATTCTAGAATAAGAAATGTTTTCACATATGTTTGTTCAGAAACACTTCTTCTGGAATAGCTGTTCATGAATAGCTAATTTCGATTGCCTTCATTTGGTGATTGGTGATAAGGAATACAAAAGAGCAGAATTCAAAGGGACTTTTCATTCATCATTCTCTTGGGGGAAGAGAAGCAAAGTGACTTTACAGACTTTGTAAAAGCATTGATCCCCAAGCAAGTTTGTATCAAAAAGTGTTTTATAACTTTAACTGTGAGGGGTTATTAGAGGATTTTTTCAAGTGCACCAGAAACTTTTAAATCCTTGTCATTCTGTTAACCATTTAAATCTCATTATCATAGAAAACTATAAATATGATAAATATGACAATAATTACCACAACTAACAGATAATATATCTTTTGTAGCAAGTTTAAAAGTTTCTGTTACTAGGAACAAAATTTGAGAACACGTGTATAAACTGTGATTTTTTTTGTTACAAATTACAAACACCTTTTTTAAGGCAGACTTCAAAATAAACTTCATCCTTTTAAAATCCACTTTAAATCTCTTTTCCTTCTGCTCTCTAACTCAATTCTACCAGGCTCTCTTTAGTCAAGGCATTATTTGACTATAGCTCTGACAAGCTCATTCCACCACCTGTCCCATTAACTGAATGGACAAAAAAGGCAGGAAGCAGTCTAGAACTGGATCTATATATGCTGTGCAGTCATACAGACAGAAGTCCTGAACTGAACAGTGATGTCTCCATGATAAAGTGCAACATTTGAAGCACTCTGAGTTTCTTAATTTTCACATTTAGTACACAGACCTAAGGCAAAATGCTCGACCTTCCTTCCTTCCTTCCGCGCCATTCCTTCCTTCCTTCCTTCCTTACCATTCCTTCCGTTCACGCCATTCCTTCCTTCCTTCCTTCCTTCCTCTCTTCCTTCCTCTCTTCCTTCCTCTCTTCCTCTCTTGCTTTCTTTCTTCCTTCCTTCCTTCCTTCCTCTCTTCCTTCCTTCCTCTCTTCCTTCCTCTCTTCCTCTCTTGCTTTCTTTCTTCCTTCCTCTCTTCCTTCCTCTCTTCCTCCCCTCCCTACCTCCCCTCCCTTCCCTTCCTTCTGTCTTCACATTCTCATTGAATTTTCTTAGATGACATCAGACCAAGAAGGGGCAAAGCATAAACTGCATTGCAGGAGTCATTGCTGAAAGGCTGGACAGTAAAAAGAAAAGAAACATTGTTCAGCATTGCATCCTGACCATAACTTTCCAGAATATCCAAACTAGCACTTAAAATATCAGATGGTCTGTTTACAATGCAAGAAGTGTAAACCTATTAATTTTAGTTTGGCTATCTGGAAAAAAAAAAAAAAAAAGATCCAGCATACGTTAAGATACAACCTTAAATTTATATTTAAACTTCCATTTATATAGAAACTTATGTAATATTAATTTACAGCTCATACATAAAAATTAACTATAATTTATATAATATAATTACATAAATAGCTACAAAAGGTAACAGATGGAGCTACATTGTTGAAAAATAGAACCGTGTATTTATTAATTCCTCATCTGAGCAAGAATGAGCTCTACTGGTTAGTTTAAAGGGAAGGCTGCAGAGCTGAAGGCTTACAATTATGAGGGATGTTGCTTTAGCCTCCTTTATTCTGCTTGAAAAGCCTCAGTGCTTCAAAGATTCCCTTTTTATAAAGGACTCAGTGCTTTTAAAAGCAGAAAAGGAAATTTGTAATGAGTGCAGACAAATTAGACAATCCAGGCAGTATCTCTTCCATCTTTAAATCTTCACATTGCAAATCAGGAACAGAGGGCTAGATAAGAAGTGCTAAAGCTGTCAGACTCTATGCAGGTAGGAGAGTATGTTTGCAACTGACTCTTGTATTGTAAACAGTAACTGAATGTGATTATTTGATATCTAAATATGTCACCGTGGATTCTCCACTTACTACTACACAGAGGTCAAAGACATACACAGGATATTTTCAAGTAGCTTCTTTCGGATTCTGATGTTTCATCTGTTCCTACAATCACACTGAATATGAATGTTTGCTATTAGCTATTAACCTGTAGCTCAGTCAGACCACCTTGACTTCTAATCCCAATCAATCTGGTACACCAAACAGTGCCCAGATGTTTGCTTAGTGAAAATAGTTTCTGAAATGACTTGTCCATTCAGCCTCTGTTTGAGAGTCTATTATTCATTTCTTATCCTTATTTAACTCTTGACTCTTCCATTGTTTGTCCAATCTTTTGAGCTTCAATATCCACCATAGACTCCAGGCACTGGAAGAACACATTTCGGGAATATTAATTTTCAGGGAAGTGGGGGAAAGTTGAAGGAGAGGACAGGAAAGTTTTTACTTACCTATTGTTCAAAATATTGTTAAAAAGTAAAGTTAGAAATTATCTTGAGAAGTCGTTTTTTCCATCCCCAAGCCCTAAAGTAGAATCATGACTGCCAAACTGTTAATGCTTCTGATATATAGAGAGTTATCCCTTATTTTACTTTTCAAGTATAAAGATGCAAATTAAAAGCTTTAGGAATTACAATTAGATCTAGCAAAAAATAATTTGGAATTAAGAAATATTTTTTCTCAAAAATTTTTTTTCTGTGTTAGTTTGCTTACATAAAATACTTATTTGAATATTAGCCAATTGCATAAACTTTTTTAAAAACTATTTTTATGGGGTTTATTAGTTTCTTGGACATTGAAGCAATTCTCTTATTTTCTATGTATCTTACAGATTTAGCTTGACTGTCTTAATTTTAGGCTGGTGTTGAAAAATTCAGGTTGTCCCCCATGTGGATAATTGTTTATGACTGGTTCAGTTCACTCATTTTCTGCCAACTTTTGAAGGAACTCAAATAGCTAACTTCATCCAGTGGCCCAATTTTCAGATGGCTCAAGACCATGAGATGAGTGCCACCTTTGAAATAATAGTTCATGTTGGCTTCTCTCTGTGACTGAACTTTTATTTTTCTGTTTGATGTTGTCTGCAGTTCCTGATCAGAACAATGCTCATCTTCAGGGAAACCACAGGGAAAGCAGCAGCCTCTGGAGGCCTCTTCTAGCACAGCTGGACAGTCAGGCTGTGTCCCCCAGAGTCTTGCACTGTGTGGTTGCAATGTTTTTATGAGGCAGCAGTTATACATCAGTTTCACTTCATGCTTGCAGTAAACACTTCCCTTTCTATCCACTCATCCTGGGGTTCAACACTGGTCCCAGGCGCCAAGAGTAAAAGAACAAAAACAAAGCAAGCAAACAAACAAAAGAAAAAACAGCCAAAGCTCAAACCAAAAAGAGAAAAACTCTGTCTTGATATAACTCATGAAAACATTAAGGTGATGATAACTTTTCTAAAGCTTCATTCTGATAGCTCTGCTGAAGCTGGGACATCTCAGTATAAGGCTGCTTATGAGCAGCCTGCTTTCTGATGTAAAAAAAAAAAAAGCTGGAAATGAAAATAGGAATGCTTGTTCTGTATTTTCATCATGTGAATTATGATACTGAAGGGAGAAACCCGGTTTGGGATTAGATAGCTAGTTTAAGAAGTGGATGTGGCAGTAGTAACGAACAGGAGAAAGAGGAGGATGATGAAAATGCTGGTGTTGGTCCATCTCAGGAGTCTGCTGGCTTTGATAGTATTTACATTCTGGAACAGTGCTGGATTTTGTCCATCAGAAAAGTATGTCAGTATTTCCCAGTTACAAAAGAAAGTTAATTTTTCTGCTTAGAAGTAGTACCGTGAAGTGCAGAAAATACTCCCCCTGCACATGCAATTCCATAAACAGCCTTACTGTCTTAGAACTCAGAAATCAGATGGTCTCACTACTACTTCCATACTACTTCCATTTCTGCATATGAAGGTGGAGAGTTTGTCCTGTATCTGCAAAAGTAGGGACACCCATCTAGTGAAAGAGAATTTTGGAACAAAGAAATTAAAAAATGTTAAGCTTTTTTACAGTCTTGGGAACGGTTTTGAAGTTTATAATAAGAAACAGAAGATGATGCTGATAGCCTGGTAAGGTGGCTACTACATCTTTTCTAAGGTTCTGTGCCAAGTGAGATGGTTTTCATGCTTTCATGTTAATGGAAACCAGTCCCTTGACTGGTTTGGAAGCTTTGGAAGCAAGGGGAAGAACTTAGGAATATGCAAACAGTTTACATTCGCAGGAAGAAACATGAAGTTACAGGAAAACATGCAGATACAGAAAACAGGATGGTAGCTTGAATGCCAAGGTTTTGTTTGAGCCTTAGGCAGTATCTGGCAGTACATGAAAAATTAAAATTCAACTATTTCGTTTCTATATGGGACTCTGGGACTGCTACATTACTGTCCTTACTAGTGTATAATGTTACTTCCCAAATGCACATAGTATGCCCATGAGAGTGTTATATTATTAGAATTCACCCCAGAACGAAACCTCTGTTTTGGTTTATATTTGCTTCCCCATATAAGCATGTCTTGCTCAGTAATTTTTGAATATAGTCATAAAAGTATTTTACAGTAATCAATTATTCTTACTCAACAAACTTTCATTTGATTGGAGAAATTGTTTATCAGAACAGGAAATATAGCTGTAAATACTGAGCCACAGGTTAACCCACAGGTGTGTAGATATATTCCAACAGCCTTCAAATTGCCCTGGAGAATTTCCTTGTATTCCTGCTTAACTATTCCTGCAGTATGACTTCTGCACTCAAACTGGTAGCAAAACAGAAAACAGTATATTTTGCAAACTCTGTGTGGAATTGTTCTGTCAACATAAAACCAAATGTGGTGTCATTTCAGTTTCTGCTTCATGTTATCAAGGAGGAGGAAAAGTTATATATCTACCTTGTACAGTTACTCCAGTTATCTACTCAAAAATCCAAGCAAGCAATACAAAGAAAAAATAAAATACAAAAGCAATACTCTCTGTGAAAATTAAAACCATGAAAACTAAAGATAGAGCGTAACAGTTTCTACTCCAAAATTTTTCTAATAATAACAGCTAAAGAAGTTAGAATTATTTCTATAGGTAACTATTTTCTTCACTCCATGCAATATAATATGCTAACAAATTTTTATATATTCCTTTGAGAAAACAAAACTGTATTTTTCCAAACTGATCTATATGGAGTCCTCACTTCACTACACCATTTTCTACTAAGCATAAATCAAATTTCTTTTTAAACTCCAGAAAATTTGGAGGACACTCTGATATCTTCCAAACAAGTACCAGCCTCGATATTTGGGAAGTGCTTGGGAAGTTGCATTCTGCAAGTATTTGGTTGTTGTTCTCTTTGATCTGGACAATAAGCAGATTTTCCTGCTCTCTGACCTCTGTTCTTTCTAACTGCATGCTCTGAGAAATGCATGTTTGCTATGCCTTGGCCATGTTCAATTGCCAGGCACTGCCAGTGCATGTGAACAGAGACTCCATGTTCACAGTCCTGATAATAATTTTTTTCTCTGGCTAATACTAATGCAAACATCTGTAGGGAATTCATTAGGACTAAGAGAGCTGCACAAGTAAATGAAACTGGAAATCTTTAAGAAATATGGAAAGTATGATTTGCTCATTCTGCATTATTGACTTTCAGTGCTCATTCATTCTGCTTCAAAACCAGAATAAATTAATAATTTCAAAATTGTGTATGCAAAAGCCACTGCCTTGTCTTTTTCCCATTCTATAATTCATGCAAACCTCGTGACAGAGTGGAAGACTACTGAGAAATAGAAGGTAATTTGTTTGTCCTAGTCAAGCTCTCTAAAAGCAGTATGGAGCAACAGGTGTGCAGGCTAGAAAATGCCAAGGACTGCCACGATATTTTGCAGACAGTCTTTTGGTATTCCACAGCTATATGGAAGAATACTTGGATTTTGACCTCCAGAGAAAAAATCTTTATAAATCATTTTACCATGATTTCATGAAGGAAGGGAAAACCTGTCTTTTAGAAAGGATGTTTCCTACTACTTCTAGGGAACACAAAAGAGCCAGCAAAAACCTAAGCTAGTTCTTCTCTGTCTGCAAAAACCAAATTCTCAACATATTTTTTCTTGTTCACACAGTAAATAAATTCATTCAAATCTGTAATTTATCAGAAAAGCAGTAACAATAAATTTTTGTTATTTTTCAAGAGTAGCTTGGGATAACTATTTTTAAAAAGAAAGAACAAGCAGAAGTTTAAAAAAATCTTGAAGCAACTGACATTAGATTTTTCACATAGCAGAGAATGAGCAGGAAGTGAAGGAAGCTAGAACAGCAAAATTTTTTTTTTGCATTCATCCACACAAACACAAAAGAAAGTTTAGTTTTTTGCAGGGCCTTTTAAATTCCTCTTGGGTACTTCTCAGTATGATTAAAGAAATATGAGGACTGAAGAAATTTTTGAAATGGCTCCGTCAGGATTTAGCCTATAAAAGAGAGCAGCTATACCTTTTCCTTGTACTAATTGCTCCCTAACCATTTGTTTGGTGAGTCTGAGAGGCTTTTCAGAAATACTTTGCTGAAACCCCCAAAGAAAACTTAGCTTTTCCTGAAAGGGAACAAAGATCCTCACCACTAAAAGAAAGATTTTTTTTCCGGGGGGAGTTATTTTTCTTTTTCCTAATTGCAATCTCTTGTGTTATCTTGCCTCATTTCCTGATTTTCTGGTGCGGCTGTTGACCAGCAGTGCTGCACAGCCTTGTCTCTTGATGCTGTCAGGAAGGTAACCTGACTCTGTTACAACCTGCCCGTGAAGGTGAGGGTAACTCAGAGTCTTGTTAATAGATCCCTTGGGGTGAATTACAGTGAAATAAAACTGAGTGATCAGTGTTTATAAATTTATATATGTAGGGTTTATTTTAGAACAGTTTGGTTGGAATGAAGAGAAGAGGTTGCTTTGTTGTGGCATCCTCTGGCGCTCACACCCTCTGCACCTGGGCTATTATCTTGCATATCACCAGCAAAGCATCCTCTGCTTTGCAAATGGCTGATGGTTTGAGTCAGTAATACTAACATTCCAGTCTCACACAGTCTCATTCACCTTCTGCTTTTCTAAGAGTGTGTACATACAGTCGAATAAAATAAAAAGATTCTGCATCTCACCATGTTTCTCTATGCAAAATAGCAGACTTGGGCTGCCGTGTTTCCCTCTGAAATGTTGATTTATATGCATAGGAGTCCCTTTTTCATAAATGGAAAAAGGGTGTCCTGCCCAGGAAGATCTTAGCCCATGGGAAAAAATCCATCTCTCCAGTGTAAAACAAGCCTTAGAATATTTTTAGTCACTTGGACAAGTGACATAGTACATCCTTGATCTATTCAGGCAGAATGCAAAGTAACTAAATAGCATTATTATTATCAAGATATAATTATTTCTCCCTTGAGTGTGGTTAATGCAAAGGTTTCTTGGTGGCTATTTGAATACAACATTTGTTTGTATATTTTTTATTTTACCAGGAATTTTAGGTCACCGAATCACAGAATGGATCAGGTTGGAAAGGACCACAGTGGGTCATCTGGTCCAATCTCACTGCTCAAGTAGGGTTATCCCAGAGCACATGGAGCAGGATTGTGTCCACACCATTTTTGAGTCTCTCCAGTGAGGGAGATTCCACAACCTCTCTAGGCATTCTGTTCCAGTGAATGGTCACCCACAGTAAGGAAGCTCTTCCTCATGTTTAGGTGTAACTTCTCATGCATCTATTTCGACCCATTGCTAAAAATTTATAATTTACTAGAAAAATATGGATACACATATATATCATGTCAATGCATTATATATATATACATTATTTAGGGTAGATTTATGAATTGTAAAGTACCTTCTTGTGTTTAAGAGGTGGCTGAAATGCTTAATATTAACATGAAAATATTTTCCCAAACTTTTAATTTTTATTTTGTTTCAAATTAGTTTCAAATTTTTTGTTTCAAATTCTGAAGTGTTACCGTAGGCTGATAATACATATCTAACCTATTCTGACATTCAGAAGTACTTAAATAACATCACCAAAGTTTTCTGACTTATTAAAAGCAAATGTACAGATAACAACTGATCCACTTATGCACCAGTTCAAAGCTATTGATACCTGCTCCTCCGATCTCCCAAACAGATTTGTAAACTGGCCTTACTGTAGAAAACTTCAAATGAATTTCAAATACAGACTTTTAAATGGATTAATTAACCTCTCCACCCCATACTTTACAGGCACTACTGTCAATACCAGTAAAGCATCTTATTGATTTTGAGATTTTTGCTTTGCATTATAAGTCCCTTCACTGACTTTTCCACAATATCGGGGAGAATTAGGAACACCGTATTTCCCTTCCCACTGTTTGAATGCTAGCCCAGTAATGGCTCCTTTGATCTTTCTAAACCTACTTTGAGCTCTATATTATTCCCTCTCACTGAAGACTTTATTCCCCACTATACTCTTGCTAGCCTTAAAATCAAGTCTAAAACATGACAGACTGCTGGCATTATTCAGCTCTGCTAGCCAATGACTGTCACAGTATGATAATAACAGAAATTTCTTTTTTTTTTTAATGTGACAGCTAAAGGCTTGACATATTTATTATTTCTTTTACATTACTTTTTTCCCTGTTTTTATGTATGTATGTATTCATTTATTTTGCAGGATTCTAAGACACTAGGCAAAGGAATTTTCTGAAAGGTTTACCAGTTCTCAGAAACAATGATGTGACAGACAGGAACAGAAAATATTTGTGAAGAAAGACTGAAATTTTAGACACTGCCTTGACAAGGACATGTAATTAAAGAGGACACATGTTACAGAAAATTAGGAAGGATAAGGAGCCACAAAGGTCAAATTCTTTTTCATTATTTATTTATTTTTCGTTGGGGAAAGAATCAGAGAAAACAAACAAACCCAAAAATAACTTCTCTTTTTATTCACTCAGTAATTACATAAAACTTAGCTCAAAATAGACTATTTTTTTTCCTTTAAAATAGAAATTAAAATATCATACCAACACTCTAATACAAGGGAAAATTTCACAGCTTGTACCAGAAGATCAAAAGGACTATTCAGGTGGCTTCAGAAAACCAGCTTTCTTTATATACAAACAATATCTTCTACTAATTTTAAATGCACAAAAACAAACAGATAGACCTTACCTTTAGTCATTGTTAAGTACAAAATTTTCATTTTTCTTTCTTCTTTTCCAAAGATTCCCTTTTCAACTTCTGTTTTTTTCTAGATTCAATTTATAGTCTGACACAGACAGACCAAAGCAAGGGCAAAGGAGATTGGGGAAGATCATTAGTCTTCCAGGCTAATAATGTATCAACATTTCTTGATCCACTCTTATAAAATTATCACATTTTCCTAGAAAAGAACAGTGGTTTATGGTTTGGTTCTCAGTTTTGGTTGGTTGGTTGACTGTCTTTTATTTGGCTTGGCCCTGTGTTGGTTTTAATATGGGGGTCTGTTGGCTTTTCTGTCTACTTGGTTTTGTTTTAATTTTCAACTCTGAATTTCAATTAAGGATTCGAAGAAACTTTAGCAATACTTTGTGTCTGGACAACGGATCTTTCTCCAATTAAAGTCTTTTCGTGTAATACAGTTTGAAGGTACACCCCCTTCATGGGACTAGACATGGAAATGGAATACTCCTACATGTGACTGCAGATGCATAATGTCTTTTTGCCATCCCTATTTATCTGTTTAAGGTATCATTATAGAAAAATCAGTTTTAACAAAATACAAGGAGAAAAACAAGTATGTGAAAATTAAGAGCAGGATATTTCCTGCTATGATTATAATATAATATGATATAATATGATATAATATAATATGATATAATATGATATAATATAATATGATATGATATGATATGATATGACATGACATGATATGATATGATATAATATAATATAATATAATATAATATAATATAATATAATATAATATAATATAATATAATATAATATAATATAATATAATATAATATAATATAATATAATATAATTAATATAAATGATTTTCTGGAGATAAAGGAGTTGATGTACTCACGTAAATAAAATATGTAGGCTTATGCTTTCCTTTATTAATTAAAATCACCCCTTCATTAATTGAAAATATAGAGCAGTTACAGAAAAAAATTCTGAATTACAACAGTATAGCCATGGTATGTGACCTCTACATCTTACCTTCAAGCAAAATTTTTTAAAAAATTAACAAAGTGGATCAGTTCTAGGAAAATGTGAAAATTTAGTAGTGGTAATTTTTTTTCCCACTGCATCACAGAAATGAAATGGATTAATATGTATATATAGAAAAGGACTAATATCAAAGTTAAGACACAGCAGTATACCTGGATAATGTTTTTAGTCATGTTTACTCTGCATAGCCAAGAGGGGTAAAATAAGTTTTAGACCAACATTAACAAAATAATTCTAAGAAAATCACATCTTTATTTTATTATTCAGAAAAAATAAAAGGTGGAGAAATCTCTCCTCACACACAAAAGGCAATTAATATTCCTACTGTTCATCTAAATACAATGCATTTGTGAATTTAAGTAACAGAACCAGAATTAAGAGCCAGCAGAACAGAGTATGTGACTTTATTTCCCAAACTGTAATTAATCAAGAATGAATGCATTTGTACAAAGGACCAGAAACTTGTCATAAGAACTTCGCAGGAAAATGATCTCAGTAAATTAAAGAAAGCCATTTTTTCCCTGAGAGACAGAGCAGTAGACGGTAATACATTTCATTGCTCTTTGGAAGATTCTTTCAAAGAGGATGAAGAATCTAAAGGTCATGTCATTGAAATAATGCAATCCAGGGTAACTAGTGTCATCTGTATAATACAGTAATCTTGCTGTTAAATTGGGTAAGGAAGGGTTTTTTCACGTTTTAAAGCTGACCTGCATATTAGAATGAATCAACCATCCACCTATCACTTTTTTTCAATGCCAATTGTAGCTGATGGAATGTAAAAAACTTCTATGGGAGTTAACATGCCAGCTTCAAAAGAATGCACATATACACTCTCTAACAATAGAGATATTTATAACCTCTGTATTTATAACCTATTTTAAACAATAAAATAACCTGTTTAAAGGGGTTACAAGTTTTTACAGTTACAATAAAGAAAATAGAAACAAATACCTCTGTGGCAGAAAACCATCCATAGTAATATTAATCTCTCCTCACCGACTGTGGAGAGAAATGTTGTCACTCAAAGCCAGTTTTCCCTTATTTTTTTAGGGCTGAAACATACTGAAGCAAAAGAGAACATCAGGTATAGTATTTGTGCAAAACAAACCATTTCTCAATTCATTACATGAATTCCAGATGTCTCCAGTTCTAAGGTGACTGAGCCTGTGTCCGTTAGAGTTTCTTCAAAGCTGGACACTACTGTAAAAATAGGAATGCAACAGTAGCTGAAAAAGGGAAAAAGAAGGGAGAAAATTGAACTCCGCATAAAAGGAGTTCTTTGTAGAAGACAAGTGTCTGTACATGTGAAGATTACCGAAGTTACGCACCTGGATGACTTTGTCAGCCCATCGGAGAAAAGCTTCAGGACTTCATCTGGATTCCTATATTGCAGCACATCATGTAATCCAAAGCAACCCAGGCCCTCAGGTCATCTACAGAGGCCGGGAAGATATGACAGGGGATCCCATAACATCCTGGAACCACTGATCTTGACTTCAAGGTTTGCAATTACTATATCATTTTTAGACACCTCTTGAACATGAAGACACTGACATGCAGTAAACACACATAGCAGACCTCTACATTCAGACACCCAATGCACTCATGTCTGTCAGCACTTGAGATATCTAAAATGTGAAAAATGTCCAAGACTCTAAAGATCATTCCAGAAAGACACAGATGTTCTATACACTTATTTGCCATATGTGTCAGACCAACTAAAATATTTAGGAAACTTCAGAGTTTCTCAAAAAACACACAGTGGGCAGCTGAATGTGATTTCTTAATGTCAAGCTGAATACCCCCAACAAGTTTAATTGGTTTGAGGATGAAACAGTGCTAGAAAATAAGCAGCTTGAGTTGCTCTTGGAGACTCAGGAGGAGGTTTAGGCTCCTAAGGCACTACCCTCTGGTACTCTGCTAAAAGAAAATGGAACAAGAGAATCAGTGCTGATAGCTTCTGTCTTGTTACTGTCCAGTCTCATTCAGAATTCAGTAAGCTATTTGGGTCAGTCTTCTACAGCAGCGAATTTCACAAGTGAACTATATTTTGCTCAAAATATTGTTTTCTTTCCTACACAGGTAAAAGAGTGTTGTAGGCTAGAACAAAAGACTTTAAGTGGAAAGTAGCTGGTATTTCAGGAACATCCTCAGACAATCCTGAATTTTCTGTATATTCATATTCAATTTCTCTATGAGTCTTTCAGCAATAATACAAGCATATAGATGCTTAGTTATTTCACAGTCACTTAATACTTTTTGTTAAAAGATTTATACCCTACCTTATCTTAAATTCGTGTTCTTAAAGTTTAAAAATTTAGTCAATATAGAAAGATGCTCAATATATATTTTTTAAAATTTTATTTTAGATATTTGAAAGGATTTAAGGAATAGATTTCAAATTGCAAATCATTATTATATTATAAATCTGAACAGCATTTAAGAGAAAAATATTATTGTATAATTTATCACTTTATTTTGAAAATTGTGTTTCGCACTATAAGGCTTATTAAATAGAAACACTACTATGTTCCTTCTGTCAAGTGCTCTCTAATGTATACTGTTATCCTCTACTTTGAAGTCCATAAATGTTTGCAAATTCCCTAGCAAATGTTAAGTTAGCCTAAGACACACTGGCTAAAAAAGAAAAACCTAAGTCATAAAGTGGCATGAAATGAGATAAACAAAAAAAAGGGAGGACACATTTTAGAAATGTTTGGAAAGTATTTCTTAGTCTTTTCTGGAGTAGAAAAGCCTATTGAAATAATAGACCATAAAGTCTTCAAAAATATTCTGTTTACATTTTCGTTAGACTTGATGTGGTCAAGTCCCTTGAAAATCTCTCCAATGCCAAATAACATTGTGTGTATGTAATGGCTTCTGAATAGCAACAAAACTTTGATTTATGGAATAGAAAATTTATACTTTTCAAATATAAGAGCAATAGTGAAGTATAGAAATTTGTGCGTATGCAGAGAGAAAAGCACAGTCACAAAACCACAGAGATAATAAGCTAAAAAAACTTACTAAAAATGCTAATCTACTCGTTAAGTAGCTTAAATAATGAAACCCAGATTTTAGTTTAAACAAATTTCAAAACTCTCCTTCTATAAACTTAAGCTGTATTTTGGATATCATTAACAGTGCTTTTAGACCCTATTAATAGGTATATTAAGTAGTCTAATAGTGTTCGCCGTCTTATGGAGGCTGGGATTTTTTTCTGGTTGTTTCTTGTGTGTTTATAATGTTCTGACAAATTTATGAGGCAGGTTTGTCATTTTTAATATGTTGAATAGATTTCCACACAGAGAGAAGTTGTACGCACTGTACCTTCATACAAGATGAAGAGCACATATGTCCTTTTTCTATGTCACTACATATTTTAGTATTCATGCTTCTGTCAGGAAAATAAAGGAACAGCTTAGAAATTAGAAAATGGTAAGTAGTAAAAGAGGCAAGAAATTATACAAACACTGAAATTATTAGTGACTATTACATACTACTGTTAGTGACATCTCCATTCTCACCGTTAAGAAGTAATAAAGATGTTTGCTACTTTTTAATGCTCTTAAATAATGCAAAATAAACTGTGTAAAAATTAGGGGACATTAGATAAATAATGTTGTCTGAAGGAAATACATTCTGTCTCTAATAGATTTCCAAGGGAAAATGTGTGGCAACTTGTCTAATGATTTTGGAAAAAAAGATGTATAAAAGTTGCTTAGTACTACTATTTCAATTATTTATGATATAAAAGAGATGGCTCTAGAATTCCATAAGTGTCAAGTAAATGGTAAAAAATACCAGTGGCTGAATAATACAGAGATTTTTTTTTTGTTGTCAAAAAAAAGAAGGAACAGAAGGAGAAGCAAAACAGAATCAGAGATCTGTTAGGTTCAGCATCAATCATTTCCAAACCTTATCCTTAATAAATATGCTCCTCAATAGTGGTTTTGAAAAGAATTAACGTTTTCCCCAAAACATGAGTCCTGTGCTGCTAAAAGAAGTGATGGTCCAACTACCTCATTACATATTGTTGTTTTGTGAGGAAAAAGTTGTTTGTGTTATTTAGCCAACTGTCAGTGCTATATTGCTATCATTTAAAGGTAACAAATGCTCTATAAGGTAAACTGGGCAATGTTCTCATCAGCCCACAAGCCAGCTGCATTTTCTATCCTTAGGTTTTTAGTGTCTGTGGAACACTGAAAAACTACAACAATATTTATTCTCCTTTCTGTTAACAATCTCTATCAGTTTCCAGTGGTACCAAACCTAAGTTTAAAACTTTTCCCACAATATTTTCTTTACAATATGGAAAGATACAAATATATATTTGCACACACATTTTAAGTATTGTAAACCCTAATCAAAGTAAGAAGCCATTCCAATCATATTGAGAGCTCTGACTGTAGCAGCAGAATTGAGCTGAAATTTCAGCTGGAGATTAACTTAGTTTTCTGTGTGTCACCTCAGCATGAATAACTGGACAGCATAAATGTGTAAGCCTCTCAAAGACTACTTGTGTGTTCCTTACCCACAAATGGGAGAAGCCTTGGTGATTCACAACTGAAAAACTACCAGCTTGTCTTGAAGTCATTGGATTATTTGGTAAGGCTCATGTCATTTATAATAAATGAAATTATTTCATTACTTACTATATGAAAAAAACCCCCAAAAACCAAAAAACCCCATAAGATGAATATGTTATTCTATCTCTTTTTTCTTTACTTGGGATATAGATATAACAGTATTTGTGAGCTTTATCTTGACAGACTGAACAACCCAATGTAACCAAAGGGACACTTTGAAATAGGAGTTAGTACATGCAGATGTGTACTTGGTGGTATCTTACTCCTATGAATTATACAATAATTTTGGAGAATGAAATATTCATTTATTATAATGATGATGAAATACATTACTAGAGCCAAAATGACTGCCCCTCAAGAGATAAATTATGAACTTTCATAGAACTCTGATGCTGATATTTTAAAGAAGTGATACTTGCCAGAATTTTAGCAAATAATCTTCCTGTGCCCTAAGGCTGTGTATGTGCATCTTCATTTAACAACCCTGAACCTTGATGACTTTTCTGGGACTCCAAATAGGTAGTATACATTGTAACACTAAATTATTTTGTTTCTTTTCTCTAAATTTAATTATCAGTGTTATACTGCAGATTTATATTGTGTTCTAAACCATATAGATCAATATTTAGATTTAAAGACTAAATAAGAGACGGTAGGAAGTTAAGGTTTCATGAGTGGAACATGGTGCGTGTCCACTTGGGATCTTTTTGAAATCATTACAGGAATTTGGCAGTAATGCATTTAAATGATATTAAGATAAAAATAGTAGTTACATAATCTTTATGCATTTTTAGATGCACTTACATTTTAAGTAAATGTTTCTCAAAGACTACACTGAAATTTTCTAGCTCTGTTAAAATATGCAATTATGAAAAGAAAGGAACATGGGGGGATGTATATTAACAATTTAGACTAAACCTGAATAAAAGGTAGAATTGAGAAGGGGGAAGAAAAGAATTGAGAAAACAATCAATTTGCCTTACTTCTTACTAAATAAACAAAAAAATTGTTATTGGTGCAGTAACCATATTCAACAGTTAGTACTAAGATCAAATTAGAATAACAATTTCATATTACTGGTTAAAATAGATGAGGGTTAGTAGACATATCTTTGTATTTTCATATTCTGGGGCACAAATGTTACTTTTACACATTAAAACTAGGAAGAAGCTAAGTAAATATTTCAGGCTAATAATCTAAATCTGTTATTAATAGAAATTCATTCAGAAACATCTGCATTTAGAAACTAGAACCTTAAAAATATTGAATTAAGCTTTTATGTACATTGGTTCCAGTTTTCTATAAATATGTCATTAGTAGTGTAATACCACATACAAAATTCACAAGGTATATTATTTGCTATGGCCTGTTAAATAAAGTGATGCAAAACTTATTTAAACACACATTCACATGATAGACTGCTGTAATGATCCATGGCAACATATATGCATCCCACACAGTGATCTTTTGAGCAACTCTAATTCATCAAGGGAAACAGAATGTATAACTTTCTACTTCAGAAAATATAGAACATTAATATTTGAGTTTAAAGAAAACACCCTCAGTTTCTAGGGTTCACTGTTTTAGAAGACTGTACTTAAACACATCATCAGAGTTTTTGTTGTTGTTGATAAGACATTAAAAGCACCAAAATAAAACCTTTTGAACTGTTATTATTTATTTGCTATGAAAATTGTACTAACCAATGTGTAATCTATCTAATGGATAAGAAGGATGAAAATTGAACTGTTAAATCATGTTTGATGCCTGACACTCCTACCCGACTTGGTGTGATCCATTAATTTGCTGAGGATAGACTCGATCCCCTCATCCAGATAATCAATAAAGATATTAATAAAGCTTCATTTTCTTTAGACCACTAAAATGAAACACCTTCCTGAAAAGAGCTTAAAATTATTATTATTATTCAGACAGAGCACCTTCCTGGATGGCAGCATCAGGAAAAAAAAACTTTACCTTGAATAATTAAATACTCAATTTGTCCTTGAAAATGTCTGGAAGCACCTTTTTCCTTACTTTTTTTTGTTGTTGTTCCTTTCTCTTTTTCTTCTGCCACTTGTTTTAGGCAACTCCATCCTAAACAGTGGTGTTTCTGTGTGTTAATAGAAAAAGAAACAGTTTCAGCAAGTGAAGAACGCTGATTCCCATGACCACTCTCATTTCCATGTTCATGGCTATCTCCCTCTATATCATTTCCCCACTTTCCAATAGAGCTTTCAGTTGTTCCATGGCACCATTATTTATTCATGTTCTAGACTGTCAGTGCCAGGACTGTGTGTGTGTCTGTGTGTCCGTGTGTCTGTGAGTCTGTGCATGTCTGTTTTTTGTCCTGCCTTGGTGAATATTACATTTATGAAGGGACATGTTCAGATGAGATTGAATTGGAAGACTTTTGACAAGTATCCATTTGCCCAGTCTGTTTTAATCTCAAATATGAGAATGCAAGGGGAAAATCAAGTTTATCTGTAGCACATTTCTTCCAAATGATGCTTGTGAGATCAAAAATTAAAGATGCTGGAGCAACATCTTTCTTCTCGGGAGGTAGAAGGCCTTTCT
The DNA here is from genome assembly GCA_013397895.1 of Origma solitaria. NCBI lineage: Eukaryota > Metazoa > Chordata > Aves > Passeriformes > Acanthizidae > Origma > Origma solitaria. The sequence continues at coordinate 283,197 of VZRL01007051.1, forward strand.
TTATACAAGCCTACTACTCAGTGTGACTTCTCTGGTACACCAACTGAATTTTACTGCTTCTTTATCAAGATCTGCTTCCCCATTTTGCCTCCTAACACCCAGTCACTCCTTTCTGATGTACCTCTAGTGACGGTACTTTTTCTAAAGAATAATATGGAAGGAATGTGAAGTGGAAATCAGTCAGAGATTATGAGCAGCATGGATACATAGGAAATATTCCTTTGGTTTTATTTTTAAATCCTTCATTAGACTAAAGGAACAGTTTGCAAAATTCATTTATTCTCCTATTTCTATCCTTTGCTCAACAGTTTACTGCACATTCTTCAGTACCCCGCTATTTCTACTCCTACTGTTCATTTAAATGTTAAAAAGATTCATTTCAACTGCAGAAGCTGTTCAAATACCATAAATTACCTGACTTAATGCAACGAAATTCAGAGCTTAGAATGAAACTCATCATGCTATGCATGCATGACCCCACTTCAAGCATTAAACTGGTCTCAAAACAATGACCATTCTTTGTTGCAATATTGAGGTTTAACTAGATGAGATGTGGGGCCCAATTCTGATCCTATTAAAATCAGTGGGATTTCATTCTTAGCAGGATTTGAATATAATTATAAACGCTTTCATTTTTCATAAAACTTACCTATTTTTTTATTCAGTCTGTTCACACGGCGATATCTATTTCAAAGGTTATGTCAGAGCAATGAATTTAAAAGAATCAAAGAAAGAAAAAAAAGAAAAGCCATGTTCTTGCTCATTTCAGTATTCTTCAAAGTGACATGGCTAAATATCTCAGGGGGGATTTCTGGGATATGCTTGGACATGAGTTAGCATCGTACATTGCTAATAGAACTTGAAATAAAGAATATTCTTGAGAACCAGGGGACTTAGACCTAGACCTGCCAAAATTAGGTCCCGCATTTAAAAATTCTGCTTGTGTGTGCTGCAGTCACAGAAAAGACTTCATTATGTAGCAGAAACTGAGACAAGTACCAAGTCTGACCAGTTTATTAAAACTCTTAACTTTCTCTTTTAAAATAATCATTCATTGAAGAAAACAGTCACTTTATAAAATAATTTATTTATTGAAATTCAGAATATAAATATTGTGAGAGAAATGCAACTGAGGGCTGAGCCTATAGGATAATTAGTGTGCTTTGTCTGTGGTCATAATTTATATATTTTTGCTAATTCCTCTTTCCTATTTAATTTCATTGGTACATGCATAACCTTCAAAAATGTGGCCAAGTGTATCTCTCAGTGTCTTTGGTGAGGTCCTGACCTTGTAAACAATTTACTGTAAGTGGGATGCTGAATGCACTAGCAGTCACAGTGAAATCATTCTTCTGCATGAATTCAGATTGGGGTCAGTTGAAAGACTGGGACACAAGAAAATGCCATGTTGGTAAACGTAGCAGTACCAGTGCTTGCAAAGCTTTTGTGCAGTGACAAAAGGTTGTGCTGCTTCTGATGTGCATGCGATGTTGCATGTGATATCTATTAGAAACTAATGATATTAATATTATAAAGTAATAATATAATTTATAAACATATTGTAAGCATAGTAGTATTTCCTTTACTTTTATTATTTACTAATATAACTCATTGTCCATCATTCATACTTGATGTTGACCTTTAGCTTTAAAGAAGTCTGTATTCTTTACATTATAGAATATTCATTACATAATTAAATATTTTTACAGAAAAACTAACATCTGTATTTTAATTTAAACCCACAGTTAAGTGTTATTAATTCCCTTTCCCAAGTGAAACTGAAGTCAGTATGTTGGGAAAAAGCTTTTATTTACAGTACTAAAAGCTATTCTGGGGATATGGAAACAACCAACCAGCCATAAAGCTGTAAAATTCCACAATTTTTAACTGAGAAGATCACCTCTTGTGAACCTTTAACAAGTGACAATCTGCTCCTTAGGCAGTCTTATATAAATGTATCTATTCGTGATTCAGAGGTTTTAAGGCATGCAAAATTTATCACATCGTCTTGAAAGATGAGCCTGTGGTTAACTGCCTTTAAAATTAAAAAATATGTAATTGTGCTGATGAATTGACTCTAACTGTGGCAGTATTGCACATAGCTACCCACATCAGGACCAGAGAATGATTTTGCTTGTAAACTAATTCTTTACCTGTTCATCTTGGAGTGGTTACAAAAAGCTGGCCTTTGGCTTTATTACCCTTGCTTTGGAAGGCAATAGTTCACGCATCAGATTTCTTAGGGCATCCAAATAAATGACAAATCTTTCCAGTTATCTCTTATTAATGGATTTCAATAAATAGTGTTAATTATATTGTACTTATTAATTTAACCTTCTTTTAAAAATTAGAGGTACAGGAAGGAAAGCTGAACATAAAGGCTGTCAAAGTGGGTTTGGGGTTTTTTTTTTGTTTTGTTTTGTTTGTTTTGTTTGGGTTTTTTTGGTAGTCATTCCCATAGATCTGATCTATTTTCAGTAGAACCAAAAATTGGATAAAAAACACTTAACTAGCTGGGGTTGTATGGTGCAACAATAATCAATATATAAATATTTTTCTTCAAATAACATGATTTTACTTATTTGAAAAAAATAGTTGCAAAAAAAGTAAAAAAGAAATTAAAGAATTAGAAACTACAGAATTCTGAGCAGTTCTAATATATTCCCTAATAACTCTGACATTACTCTGTCTCCTTCAGAATTAGGCATGTTTTAAACAATTTAACAGGACTGTATAGAAAATGCAGATAAATTCTTCACAGAGGTAAAAACTGATAGGTCAGGAGGTGGTAGGCACAAGATTCAACAAGGTTAATTCTGATTACTAATTAAATATTTCTTTTCCACTCAGAACAAGAGTAGTCCTGCAGTGAAACAGATTGGAATCTCCATCTTTGGAGGTATTCACATAGCAAGGCACTGAGCAACCGGATCTAAGTTGTTCCTGCTTTGAGCAGGCTTATGGACCAGATGCCACCTCCAATCTCTCTCATACCATGATGCTAGCCAGGCCTGAGGGACTGAATGGCCATTTCCAACCACTGTTAACATTAGGTGTGCATGTAGAATGTATTTGCATGTTTAGTTTTGTCTGAAAGAAATCCTGTTCATGCCTGTTAGATTGTTGCATTGTACAAGCCTAATCAGAAGAAAATCCAGAAATAATTAAAATACTCATTTCACTGACATACACTTAATGCCAGTTAAAACATTGATATTGTTACATGCCTGATGAAACTTGAGAGGGAAGTTGGACTGATCAAAAAATGTCATTTAACCAGATCAGAAGCTATGGCACTTATACATATGAAATGTGCTAATTTGGATATAAGTAGTTTATTTTGGACCTATATATGTATACTAGATGAGTATAACTAACAACAGGGAATATATACTTTGTAATATCTTTCATGGCAGGATCAGATATAGCTTATTAACATTTTGCAGAAGCGTGAGAGCAATATGACTGCTAGAGGGGCAAAGAAAGATTTATGTGGACAAATCAAAGAGACTAACAAATGTTATAATGCTCTTGCACAAGTGTTTAAGAATTGCCAAAGGTCAAGGTGAGAACAATGGAGTGAGAATGGGCAGAACAGCCTTCTAGTACATTAGGATATTGACTGACAAAACCACATAGTATGCTGCAGATGTGCCCTCCCTCCGGTTTGTTTGGTTTTTTTTTGGTAGCATTCAGAGGGGGAATAGCACAAAAACAACAGACGTGAGGAAGGAAAGTCAGAGAAGAATGAAGACAAGACCACTTAAATTCTGGCTTTTCTCACCAATGAGCTCCCAAATCTGACCACCCTGATTTTGATGACCAAGGACCACCCAGGACCACAGCCATCACTACCAACTAAGCAGCATCACTTCTGTGGCATTTTGTACTCACAGGTAATTGGAGATATTAAAGACTAATAATCTCATCTTCGTAGTAAGAATCATTAACTACATATAATAGCTAATTATTGGCATGAAGGGTGTTGTGAATGAGTGAATTTAGCATAGTTCTTCTTGAAAGTTTAAAACTGACCTGCCCTGTCAATCTCATGAGAATTTTGTCACAATGAATGCCACTTCCTTAATTGTATTACACATGGACACATATTCTGTTACTACAATCAGTACAATAGAATGGTAATTTATACTTAGTTTTCCTAGAGTTTTGCATTTCTCAGTAAAGATACAATTATACTGGGCTACAGCAGTGATCTCTACTACCTGGCCTTTGAAATAAGTCTGGAAAAAGATTTATGATCTTCAGTCTCCCTACCTAATTAGTGTCACTTGTGACCAAGCCAATAATATGCCCCTAGCTTGTACATGTGTGCCATTGAATATTTGAATAACGCTGCATTTCATATAAAATCATTTCCTACAGGAATTTTATCCCAGTGTGAACTTTTGGTAAAGTTCAGAAATTCCTAACCTTTCATAAAAAGTTATTAGAGTGTCATGAAATACCACTGATTTTATACTAATAAACCGCATAGGTTGGTGCCTACTAAGGTTTTACCCCCTTAAGAAGGAATTGATACATTTTTATTCTAGTCCACACATCAGAACACAAAGTCTTTCAGAAGCTGCCTATAAAGCATGGGCATGCTTTGCAATCTTTACACGACTGTACAGTTCAGTTCAAACAAAAGGCAAAAAAAGAAATCACATCACTTGCAGACAGCTAAATAACCTAAACATTCACCTAATTGATTCACATTTTCAGATGTAAAATTAGGTGTTCCCTTCAGTGAAATTAAGGAAGCTTGATCTTTAAACCAATGTTAGCAGTGTATACACTCTGACTTAATCATTAACTGGTTTTCCATGGAGACAGGCATGTTTAAGGAAGAAAAAAAAAATCCAGAGAAAAAGGAGACAGCTAAGCAGTAAAAATTACCTAAAAATAATATCTTTAGGGATCATGGATCATACAAGATGACCTTCAAAGCCTGCAAGATGATTTATGCCTTCAGATATTTTCAGTAATGCTTTGGGCATGATCTGTACCTTTAGATATAATCACAGTAAGTCATTGAACATGCTCTAATAAACTTCTGCAACTAAACATGTTTTGTTGTGCCAGAGCTTCATATGTAATCAGAGCTTCCATAAATTTAACAGAGGGCAGTCACCACTTGCAGAAAGAAAACAAGATGACAGCTGGGGACAAATAGTACCTTCTATTTCACCGTTTATATAACATCATATGTAATTTTTGTTATAGGTGTTCTAGTTTAGTTTTTTCCTAGAACTTCTGCTCTAGAGTTGGGGGATTTATATATTACAGACTTTGTGAAAAAACTGTACAAATATCTTTGTATGTTTACCTGTGTGAGCGAAACAGAAAGATGGAGAAAATGGAAAAACTACTGCAATGGGAACATAGTATTTCACCTCCATCTCATTCTCTAATTTGTTGAATCTTAAAGCAAAATTATACTGGAACAGTCATCTTTCAATTGATTGTTAAGAGAGATTTGGTGGATTCATTTATATAAAATAATGTTAAATATTAAAATAATTTAAAAATATATAGTAATGCATCTTGATAAGTTATTCTAGAAGTCTTGTTTTTTGTAATTATGCTGTGCCACATAATATGGGTTAAGATGAAAAGAATCAAATACAAGTAATTGGTGGCATATTTATTCCTTCTGCAGATCATTATTGTTTACCTTCTTATACTTCTGATGAATTTTTTCTGAGGTGAAAGATCAGACCTGAACACATCACCCGAGACACTACAGAGAGTTTTTGAGTGGTTGTGTCTATGTGTATGCTCCTACTGTGTGTGTATATATATATGCGTAGATTGTCTGACTAAAAGGTAATCAAATTAACTAGAAACACATTGTGAGGATCAATGATTGCCAGAGGAACCACGAAACCTAATCTGTGAAGGACAAAGTAATCTGAGTCTTCACTCTTAAGAAAATAATGAAGAATGATCACGCCGTAATCTCAAGAGCTAAAGTCACAAAAAAAGTCACAGGAAGGTGTGCTTAGCCTCTCTACAGATCGTGTCTGGGCACATGTAGCCAAAGCCACATTACATCTACTGGGCTGTGACAGGAGGGCTCCCCACTGTGGAACTCCATGTTGGTCAAATGTAGCCACCCCAACACTGTACATATGTTTTTAAGTAGGTTGATATACACACAGCTCCTCTGTAGCTCTGAACACATGTGGCTTTTTATGAGTAGGACTTTCTGTGTATGTGCACACATGTGATACCGTGCCACAGAATAATAGCCAAATGTTTTGAAGGATTTAGAGCACAGAAAATTTGAAAACAAATAAATGAGAAAGAAACAATATTAAATAATTTAAAAATATGTGTCATGAAAGCATCTAAGAAGCATGAAAAAAGGACAACTTGAATTTTTGGCTCATAAAACAAACATTAATACAAGTTAGATGATTTCTGCTGATCTTCAAATCTGCAAGATTTTTTTTCTGCCAAGAAACATCTTACATACCCTATAAGGGACCAGCACTCTTTAGGAATCAGTATGATTCTAGAAGAGAAATCAGAACAGAAGAATTTTATTTGTCTCATGGCCCTAATCTGGTATCTTTTCTCTTCTGACTTTCGGGATAGTGGATCCCTGTCAGAAAATATACATATCTTCTGAAGGAAAATATTTATTTCTGTGTCCTGAGACACAGTAGATGATACTGTGTTCTACAGGCTTGCACTTTTCAGACTTTTTAGATCTTTTCAGACTGAGGCACAAATGCTTTAATCATTGGCTTATTATGAAAA
>VZRL01007051.1:298338-451387 GCA_013397895.1 Origma solitaria
GGGGGGTGGGGTGGGGTGTTTATACTTCCGAGTTTTAGACGCTTTTTAATTTTGATTGTGAATTCTATTAAAGAAACTGTGTGCAACATACACAGAATAAACAACTCTTGTACCACTGTAATGTCTCACTGACTCCTGAAAACTCTTTTGAATAACCATTTACAATGTTGGTAACTGTATTATTTACAGATATACTGGTACCGTCTTTCTGTTTGTGGAGACTGAATGATTGCGGTGGATTCTAGTTTTCTAGTAATTAAACCTTACTTCTTACCCTGGGTTATTCCCTTCTACACTTTACCCTTGATGAGATATTTCTGGAAGCCAAAGGAATTCTGTCTTAAAAACACAGCTGATTATAGCAAGACCTGGTTTACAACATAAAAGATATTCTTCACTTTTCTTGCTTTCTTTCATATTTATTTTCTGGTTTTTTATACCTTTTAACACCTTTTTCTCTCCCTTTACTATTTAGCTTAGGTATTAAATGAGTAAAAGACTAAGAAACAAACCACATAATTTAAATTCAAATTTTTAATCTACCTCCAACAATGTTCTCTCAACTCAAAGTCATTTCATACAAGCAGTATTAGGTCTAACAGGTCCATTTGCATTCCTCCAGTGCATATGGCCACCCGGCTGGGCTCTAGCAACTGGACAGGAGGGTCCTGGACAGAAGCGACTTGAGGCAGTAGCCTTGTCTCTTGACACCAGGAAGGAAGGAAGGAAGGAAGGCACAAAATCTCTATTATTCAGAATCCTGTTCATTCCTAAAAGCAATTTCAGTGACCAGCTTAACGTGGCACTAAAGAACTACCTACTTGACTAATTTTGTGAGTGCTCAGTGGAGAAGAAAAGCAATGCTAAGGGCCTTCTTAGTCAGAAATGTGCTCTGAGCTCTCCTCTGGCATAGAAGTAACTGAGATGATAAATATTTTTCTTTCACAGATATTTCATCTGAGGCATGAGATTGCTTTGAAAAATTTGTGTGTCCATTGGGTGACAATACAATTCTGAATATCATGCAGAATTGAGGCAACACCACTTTTTACTCTTCTAACTGGAGCTAACTTCATATAAGTTTCTATAACACATTTTTGAATTACTGCATTTTCAGAAATATTCAAGAGGATTCAGAGATACTGCTGATTGCCTCAGGCACTATATGTTTTGCCTTCAGCTGCCCCCCACACACATCAAGCTTTTCTGCTTAAAGCTCCTGGGTTGCACAGAGAAGGCTTATGTTCAGACCTACTGTGACATGGAAAGCTACATCAAATTATTTCTTTCTAAAATGTTCATTTTATGTTACATTTTATACCTACTTTTTAAGTTCTGACTATGTGAGATTTGTGGTATATAAAAGAAGTTAACCCAGCATCTTATTATCCAAATCTATCGTATTGTATGCCATAGGCTATCATTCAAAAACACTTTAGGGTTTAGCAATTACATTAGAAATATATCATTTACTGCAGAAATACAGTAGCCAGGAAATTCATTTCCTGTCCCTACAATTGCTTATTTTCTCTGTTTAAGACAAAACCAAGGAAGAAACTTATCCCTGTAACCCTAATAAAAAATTCCATCTGTAGCAGGATGAAAGAACAGAAGTGCTCTATCAACGGGATAGATCTGTGCTTTTCAACTTGAACCATTTCAGCTTTCATGTCCATTAACTCTCTAGCTGTCCTGCTGAGGCAGTCATCAAGATTGCCAATTGTGATGGAGTTTATGCTGCGAGTGTTTGTCCACAAGAAAACTGAAAACATTAACTAACATAAAGGCCAGTGATTTTAAAACTGCAGCCCTCAGACTTGTGAAATAATATGTTCTGAAACAATTTCTGTGCATAATCAGATGTAAGGTTAAAAACAGACTTAATTTTGATTAAAGGCACAATATTTTGTAAGCACTTTTAATACATTTTGGGTAGCATTCAGAAAGGTTTTGAAAATTTGGAACATTTTGAAATGAAGGTTAGGAAAATTTCCTGACAGGACAGGAAAGAGATTGTGGAGACAATGGGTGTATTTGGGATCCTGACACTATGATCACAATTTTATTTATCATATATATATGTATTTACAGCTTCACACGCATTGCATGAAAACTCTCCTGCTCAGACTCTAGCTTTCTGATTGTCACATGAACAGGGGACATTCCTCAACCCTTAGTGTGGGGCGATTTCCTCAACCTTTACTGGCAGTGCCCCAGGAAAGCCAAGACTTTCTTTGCAACCAGCGTGTCAGTGTCCTTTTGTGAGGACCCTTCACTGAGCAATCCTGCTGAACCAGAGGGTGGTTTGACTGACTGGCTCAGCGACTGCCAGTGATTGTCAGCACCCATGAAGGACTCACACCAACAGTTTATGGAATAACAATCTTTGTTAATACGAAATTGTGACAGGTTAAGGTTTGAGGATTGCCTGTGATGGCATCTGACTGCAAAAACTTATTCAAAGCAATGCAAAGACAAACTCTAACCCACCAAAAAATATTCAGTACACAGAGAGTGTGGTTCTTACCAATAGGCAGTCCTACAGGGCAGAAGACTGGTTCAGCCCATTGACTGATCCCAGCAGTTACTATGGAGTCTTCCCTAATTTTCCCCATTTTCAACATAGTTTAATACTATTCCTTTATGTTTAGGTGAAGCTTGAATGACTCCATTCATACCTACTTTTATTACTGGTGGTTGCAAAATACTCTTGCTTTGCTCTTAAAGGTGCAGTCAATAAGATATAGAGGTGGTCATACCTTGCGGGTGGGTAACTTTGGGATGGAGTTGTGTTTTGCTATTACAATTAGGTTAAAATAAACCAAGTCAATCCAAGGAGAGCAATTTTGCCACAGTTGCTGCCTTAAGGGCAAGACACCTTCTCCTATCTCACCTAACTGACAGCTGCTGTGGGGTTTATCAGCCGCAAAGTACCATCAAATTCGCTTCCCTGAAAGGATTTCAACAGAGCTTTGGCCACAGGCTTTCCACTCCACTCCACCCTCTGTTCCATTCCCTTTAAGAGGCGCTTACTGTCACAGACTCTGTGTGGGGAATCACAGTGGAATGGGTTTCAAACACGCCAACCACATTCCGTCCAGGGAGTAGCAGCTGCATTACTCATCCCTTGTGAGGCTGCATCTGGACCACCCTGTCCAGTTCTGGGCTCCTCAATACATGCAGCTCCAGGAGCAAGTCCATCAGGGGACTGGGAAGATGGAAGGGCATGGGAACAACTCTCTTATGAGAATAGGCTGATATAGTTGGGCCTGTTTAGCCTCAAGAGAAGGAGATTGAGAGGAGATCTTATCAATGTCTGTGAGGATCTGAAAGGGAGGATAACAAGATGATGGAGCTAAGCTTTGCTCAGTGGTGCCAAGAAATAGGACAAGAGGCAACAGACAGAAACTTATGCCCAGGAAATTCCACCTGAACACGAGGAATACTTTACTGCAAGGCTGACCAAACACTGGAACTCAGAGAGGCTGCAGAATATACTTCCCTGGAGATATCAAGAGTTTTCTGGATGTCGTTCTATGCCATGTACTCTAGGATGACCCTGCTTGAGCAGGGAGGTTGGACCAGCTGACCCACTGTGATATCTTCTAGCATTTCCCATTTTGAGGTTCTGTGAGTTTGTGAATTACACTGATACTTTACAAAGTCAGAACGATAAAACAAATTAAAGACAGCAATAAAATTAAGCCACTACCAAAGCCCACTTTACTCAGAAATGTGAGTCATGAGACATTCTGACTCCAAGAATTCTTCATGACAAATGCATGGTTCTCATCACAGCCCCTCAATTAAACTGTCGTTGCAGCATTGCCTGTGGTATCTGATATATAATCCATGGCATGGGAGCACTAAAAAGGTAGAGTTTTGTGGGGAAAGTATACCAGGAACTTCAAGACCTTTTCTGGCAATTTTCAACCTCTGTCTAACCAATGATGCCTTATCAACTTATATCTGTTGATCACACCAGTATTGATGCAATGTAACAGGAGAAAAAAAAATTTAGAAATGGTGGTCCCATGTAGAATTGGGTGGCACAGATTACTGTAGTCCTGTTGTAGACACACATTTTAGACATGCATATATATTATATGTCAATACTCATAGTATGTAGAGATATAAACACTACATAAGTGGAAACTTGCATAAAAACTATGTAAATTGGAAAATACTACTTTTAACATGTAAATTTCAAGACAAGTAGATATGGAATATCACCCTAAAGAAAACAGTCTTCAGTTGTTAACGGATTTATTGACTATGCTATACGTTCAGGTTCATGTGTCTTTTGTGACAACTATGTTCATCCTCTAGAGGAATCAGAATTAGGAAACTATACAGTACGATGTAGGTCAAAAAATTTGTCTTCCAAACCAATGCAATTTAAATGAATTAGTAAATGTATATGCAAACAAGTGAGCAGGAAAGAAAGGCTCCTTAAATAAATGGGTAGGTGACTTTTCCATGTCCTTCCTACTCTTTTCTCTTTTGAGTCTAAACTGAAATTCTTTGATTTGAAAAAAATCCTTATAAAAGCAATATTTATATATAAAAGATTTTTTTCAATCAATCAATCAAACAAACAATATTTTCATTCAATATTAATAGCACTTCAAATAAATACATAGAAAATAATCTATCAGCTAAGATCCAAGGGAGCTAGAATTTAAAAAATAGAAAACTACTCTATTAGATGCACACTCCTGATATGGTACTTATGGGGTTGGGGTTTTTCATAAGGCTGAATTGCGCTTTACCTGTAACTAAGAAGAGATGAAAAATAAGGTTTGTTTTGTGGAAAAGATAGACAAAATTTGCTATGCTAGGCCAGAAAGCACCCCCAACAAACTACATATAATTCTGGAAGAAGATGGAGAACACTAGTAATTACAACAGTATTTATTACTATGGATTGGGAAAAATAGTTTCATTTTCTCTATAATATTTACTGAGCATTTGCACTTATTTCCTAACATTGGCTTTATCTCCAGACACTGGTTAGAAGAGCCATACCTAGAAACCTTTTGTTTATATTTGTTTTTTAAGTATTAACTGTTCCAAACAATGTCAGAAACTTGTTTCACCAGAAAGAGCAAAAGAAAGAACAAAACAGTATCCTGCTGCAGAAAACTTTGTGGAATATGCACATATATTTCCATATATATGTGTATATACCTAATACTGGTTATTGAGAACATCCTATTTGAAAATGAAATTCATGTAAGGCAAATGCAAATTGCCTGCTTGTCATGTGTTGGGAGATATTTGCATTTTCCTGGAAAATGCTGATTCTGCATTTCTCAGTGAATTCTGAACATCTACACCTTCATCATAGCTCATGCCTTTACTGTTTTGTAAATTGACAAATAGCCTGCTGATACCACTGAGTTTATGTAACCCCTGCTTGTACCTCAACCTTTCTTCCAGACTTCAGATAGGGAGGTGTAATTGTAAGAAATAGAAGGATTTGCATTTGCTGTGCACAACTAAAAAAAAAAAAATTATACACTATAAATATATATTATGTATTATTAACTTTTGCTTCAACAATTTTTTATATAAGTATATACACCCACATATAAAATGTACAATTTAATTTAATTGTTGGTTTTAGTTGGCAAGTTACGATCCACAGTTTAAGTTAAAAATAATAAAATTTAAAAATCAGTCACACCCTTGACATCAATCAGCAGGGAGCTCTTACCCTCTTCAGCCTCAGATGTTAGATTTGCCCAGGACAAAATAGCCAGCACAAAGTTGGTTTCCCAGTCTTGCTTTTGATTTTCATGAATATCAATAAACAAGCTGATAAAATTAGCCATCACTTATTTAATTGACCAAGTACGCTAATTAGATTCTGCTAGAGGACAGCCGCTCAGACATGTAGATTAATTCATTTTTTACTCATCAGTTTCACAAACAGATAGAACCTACTTATTCTACACAATGGCTGATCTATTAAATGCCTCTCTAATTTTACAACAATGGCTGACATCCATCTTGTTTCAGGAAATGCTAGTTCAGGTCCCTTGATGGCTTGAAAGTTTACAAGTATAAGAACAAGTAGGCAAGAAACTTGTGTAATTAAACAAAAATAATTAGGTTACCAAAATCCATAGTATTCATCTTTACTCAGGTTATTCACTATTTTTAATCACATTTCATTTAAAAAGGAAGTGAAAAATCTTTTTAAAACCAAATGTGTTTTGCAATCACATTTTTATAATGTAGAAAAATACAAGTAGATCTTTAGACAAGCAGTAATGTAATATGTTAGAATTAAGTTCCACATCAGATATTAAAACAACATTAACAAAACAGGGGGAATTAATTTACTCATCTTTGACAGTTAACTTGTCATAATAAACTATTTTGCAAATGTAGTACATTTAAACCTGCAGACTGTAAGGTACAGATCGCTCCCAATTCAAGTCATGGATGGGAGCATAAATCAAGAGATGGGGTTCGGAGGAGTCTACTAAAACCACCTTCTGAGTCAGTACCTTCTGAGCAGTATCTAATGAGAAGAAAACTGCACTTCTTTTTTACTATCACACCTCCATGAACCTACACATACTTTTTAATGGAGAAATTTTCACAGTGAATTTTATATATAGCCTTAATGTTTTGCTTTAGCAACAAATTTATATTGTTTGCTAATTATAGTATGTTAATACTTTAGATTTTCCAAACTATACACTGGCACAAGACAGTAATTTTAGTTGTTTTGCTACCAAAAATGCTTTCTGAAGACCATCAAGCTGACATCTTACAAGTTTTATAAAGTTTTATAAAGTTTTATAAAGTTTTTTTTTTTTTTTTTACTCTTACATATGTCAGCAAGCTGAAATGAGTCTGCAATAAAGTATATTCCTGGCAAAACCAAGAAAATAAGAAAACAAACACCACCCACCAACAAATTGTGCTAGTATCTTTTTTTTCTTGTTCAACTCTGATTCCATGAAATGATAAGGATTTAGAAGAACCACTAAATAAGCTTCATATTTCAATAATATTTAGAAAATAATTAGATAATAGAAAGAAATAATAGACTTGATTAACTTGCTTTTTTTAAAATACAAAATAAGAAGATGATATTAGAAATATGCAGCCACACCAAAGATCGGATTGACTTCTCCCAATTTTGGAAGATCCACTGTCAAACAGAGTATTCTGCCGTCATCAGTGGCTTTTTTTCACTCTCTAAAGCAAAAGGGTGTCTACAGAAACTATTCCAGACAAGAACAAGAAGAAATAAAAAAGTGGCAATACGTAATTTTGAGCCTTTATTTTCTCATTCTAGGCCTCAGTCTGATCAAATTTAGTAGAACCTTTTGATTTCTTCAATATTATCTCTATGGATGGCATTATTAAGGGACATCTAGAATACATTTTTCTACGCTACACACAGGCTGTGACAAATCATCAGAAGAGGAGCTTATGAACATCAGAAGACAAACTACAAATGGGACCAGGAATTGAATCTTGAGTAGCTCTGTGGTCTGAGTATGACATTTATTTTTGGATGAAAGCCAGAAGCCTGTTTTCGCCATGAGTTGAAATGCTGAACTTCTGGAAGATCCACTTCTCTTGCCTTAACAGTCATTGATCTCACAACCAGACTTTGAATTTATGAATTATCCAAATACAAAAATAATTTTGCTGTAGGTATTGTCTTATTGAGTACTTCTTATGGATATATACCTGCATAGTTGGTATGAGGTCTGTCAGTCTTCTGTGAGTGGCTAATCCATGATGCTAAATGGGTTTCAGGTTTCTGTGGAGCACATCAATATATTAAGACATCCTACATAACAAGAAATTGAGGAAAAGGTCATTATTAGTGATATACTATTTAGTGAGCTTTGAGCTTAGGCTGCAGAAACATGAATTGTGAAGTGCCTCTTCCATTTTTTGTAGAGAAAGAAATTCATTAATTGGGAAAAAAATGTAACAGTTATAGTAAAAGTATTAATGAATCAAGAATTTTATCAAAATAATCTACCAAGTCCTACTTAGCAGAAGAGTTCTACTGAAAATCTAAAAATTGAAACCAAAATGTTTTCTGTAATTCCCAAAACACTAGAGGTTTCTTGGCACAGAAAACTAAAACCAATGTCATATGAGCTATGCATTTTTTCAGGCAAGAAACTTTTTCCAGGCAAAAAAGTTTTTTATTTCCTTGGATTTTAGTTACAGACTATTACAATCACTTCCTTTTCAGTCTGACCCCTAAAATTAGTAAGTATAATTTATTGCTATCTTATCCAAACGTCAAATGTCTGAACTTCAAAACACATATATACAAGGTCGAAATGGGTTTCAGAATACTTTTGGTTCTTGTCATTTCCAAAGCTGCAAAGATTTATCAGAATTTGTAGATAATATTCTTTCTCATGGGGGACTTCACTGTAATAGAAAGAACGATCTGAATATATCTGTTTGATATATTATGACAAATTAAAAGTCAAATTAATGTTAGTATACTGGGATTTTTTTGCTTCAGCTCTACCTGTACTTCCTCCATCACCTGCCTGCTCTGCTCTCATGTCACCCTTTCATTGTCCTTCTTTATCCACTTTGTTTTAAAAAGTAAAGCTGCAGTAGGATAAAGTAAAGGTTAATTTTATAAGTTAAAGGAGAGGAGGTATCTGGGATTTTCTTTCAAAAACTCCCCAGAGAATCGTGTCAACTAATGTTCAGCACTTGTTCTGAAATAAAGATTAATGGTTAGGTGAGATGACTGAGTTGAACAAGCTTTTATCAGCCATCTGATTAAACATGAAAATAAACTATCGAAGTTTAGAAGCTGTTTTATTTCAGCAAAAAAGGGAAAGGCAGGGAATGAAAAAAATTGAACAAAACAAGAATAAAAATTGGGTTTTTATTTAACTAAATGTTTTAAGTTATTGTTTATTTTAGATATGTTTATTCTTAGAGCTGTTTAAATTACCGGCATTCTGCCAGCATCCAATTTTCTTGAAGAGCAGTACACATGAGACTCTGTCTGATCTGGGATTATGCTGCAAGTTTTGGCATGACATTTCAGAAATTTTAGAGACATAAGATAACAACTTTGAAGTTGGATGAACCATAATCCTTGAATAAAATCAATATAAGACCCAAGATTTTCTTGCAAATCATACACAATATATATACAAGGAATGACAGAATACACATCTAATCCAAAATCTTAAGGGTTCTGAGAAAAAGTCGCATTATTCTTTAGGTAAACGCAAAACTTTGCATTAAGCTATGCAGCTCTTACACACAAAAATGCATATAAAGGTATAATGTATGAGATACCATTGAATCATGACAACTAAATATGCTGTGCTATGCCATACTGATACATGCCTTAAACAAATATTATAAAACACATTTGGTTACACTGGATGGATGAAATAGGTGATTATATAACTCAAAGATATATCATGTTATCTTCTATGTGAGCATCGGAATTTTATTTTACATCCATTTTTGTGCATTGCAAATACATTCAGGTTGCAAATCCATTGCTAATTAAAGAATTTTTTAAAATTATTTTCAAGTATTATTTTGTTGGTGATGATTTTGATATTTTTTGTGTGTGTGTTTTTTGGTGGGTTTTTTTGGGGTTTTTTTTTGGTTGGTTGGTTTTGTTTGTTGGCTTTGTTTGTTTGTTTGTTTTCCTTTTGCACTATTTCTGTCCTTGCCATTTTGTTTAGTATATGAGCAGCTGCATTCTGAATCTTGATTCATTCTTTACATTCAGGTACAATGTAGCAAATTCCAATAACTGAGTTTTAGGGTGGTGAAGATTCCATCCCCTCATCCGGATCATTGGTAAAGGTGTTGAACAATACTGGCAGCACTACTGAGCCCTAGGGACAGGTTTCCAGCTGGATTTGAGTCCATTCACCACCACTCTCTGGACCTGGACATCTATCCAGTTCTTTACCTAGCGAAGAGTCCACCCATCCAAGCCATGAGCAGTCATTTCCTCCAGGAGAATGTTGTGGGAAATGGTGTCAAAGACTTCAGGAAACTGCATAAATAAAACATCTGCAGGCCTTCTCGCATCCACTAAGCAGCACACCCTGACACAGAAGAAAAGTTCAGTCAAGCAGGACCTGCCTTTCCTAAACCCATGTTGGCTGGGCCGGATCCCCTGGTTGTCCTGCACATTGCTGTGTGATGGCACTCAAGATAATGTGTTCTACAACATTCCCAAGCACTGAGGTTAGGTTGAGAGGCCTGTAGCTCCCTCGTTCATCCTTCCAGCCCCTCTAGTAAGTGGGCACCGCAATAACTTTCAGTCGACTGGGTCTGGCCTCATTAGCCAGAACTGCTGGTCAATGATTGAAAGTGGCTCAGTGAGAACTTCCATGAGCTCTGTCAGTCCCCTAGGGTGGATCCAATCCAGTTTCGTCGGCCTGTGTGTTTCTAAGTGTTATAGCAGGTTGATGACCATTTTCCCTTGGATTATGGGGGCTTCATTCTGCTCCCTGTCCCTGCCTTTCAGCTCAGGGGACTGGGTACCTGGGAGCAACTTGCCTTACTCTTAAAGACTGGGGCAAAGAAGGCATTAAATACTTCTGCCTTTTCCTCATCCTTTGTCACTATTGTTTCCCTCTGCATCCAATAAAGAACGGAAGTTCTTCTTAGCCCTCCTTGTGCTGCTGATGTACCTATAGAAAATTTTTTGTTGTAATTTATGGCAGTAGACAGGTTAAGTTCTATTTGGGCTTTGCCCCTTCTTATTTACTCCCTGCATAACTTCACAATCCATTTGTTCTCTTCCTGAGTTCCCTTCCCTTTCTTCAAAGGACCGTAAATCTCTCTCTTTTTTTTTTTTTTTTTCTATTTTAGAAATGGATGGGACTGTAGACATAGCAAGATTTCTTTATGGGCATTTGAGCATATTCAATGATGTTTTAACTATGACCCTGTCACAGGCAGTAATCTTTAACATATGTGCCACATACTCAATCTTCTGTGCACCAGGCCAGAAAATTTAAGCTTTCTAAAGCTATTCCTAAGCAGTAACAATGCAATGTCAAAACTTACTAATATTGTAACACCTTCATATTTCCAATCATAATAAAAGTGCTATAAAATGTTTATACAGGCTTTTATTACATTTTTATATATGAACTTTCAATGATTGTACTGTATTGCTGATAGGTCACTGTTCTCACATGTTGATAACTGCAATGAAATACTTCTGTTCTCTGATTCATACAGTTTTCTATATCCCTGGATCTCACTTTCTTTCAATCATGGTCTGCCCCCCAAGTATTCAGCAAGTTTTGTGTTCCAAAGGGTCAGCTAATTGTATTTCACTAACAAAATAATAAAGGTTGTACACAAGATAAAATATTAATCTCACTGATACTGAATTATGCCGTTAGTATCCTTGAATAACGTACTTGGATGATGTAGAGTGTAGTCTCACTGTATGAACTTGCTCATTGCTAGTATTATCTGAGTTTATGTATCTAGTATAGGTGCTCGTAACATGTTTGTGCACTGCTTAATTGAATAATGCAAAGGGGGAGAGAAAGGGATTTCATTAGAAGTAATTTGTTAATATTTTAGAACTGCAGGCCTGTATTGTCTCTTCACTGACAGTGAAATTCAAATCAATTTATAGAAGTAACAGAACCCTACATATATAAGAAACCCTATATATATATATATATATATATATATATATATATATATAAAGTCTGAAGAACTTATCTGTCGCCCTCTGTGGGGACTGGTTTTGATGGGCTTCTCAGTTTGTGCTCCTACCTTGGTTCCACAGCTTTATACCTGGAACGTAGATGCAAAGAAAATCTGTGGGAAGAATCCCCTGTGCTACAAACAACTGTTGAAGAAGCGGCCTTAAATTACCTCGTTCCATCAACACTGGTGTCCTGAGTGCACTCTTCTGCTTGTCTTCAGTCTATTCCAGATCAAATTCTGCTTCCTGGAAAAAGATGGCTCTTCATTCAGTTCACCTCTTCCAGAAATTTCTTTTGAAACTTTCAAATAATTTGTTGTTGAGGAAGTAGTATCAGCATGTTGCGAGTTCTGGATGATGCTGAAGTCATGACTGAAGTGGACATCTACGACATGTTATCTGAGCATGTCGACATGATAGAAGAAAATAAAATATGTTCTTCTAATTTAATGTGCATGTATTATTATTATTATTATCAATAATAATAATAATAATAATAATAATAATAATAATAATAATAATAATAATCTGCACAAGTTTTTAATTTGTTCTCTGAGTTGTCCACAATAAAATTCCAACTTATTATTACCTTGACTCTCTGGTCCATGGTCTCATCTACAACATACTTTGATGCACAATTAGCGACAATATATTCCCTTCCGAAATTACTCAGAATACTCAAGTCTTGAGTAGTGACTGAAGGGCTGTGTGTCACCATCAAAACGTGAAATTTTCTTTGAATATTCTTAATATTGCCACTTAAGCATTACACATAAACCATTAAAAGAGATTATGGAAACACATCACTATGAGATTATTAGGAGAGAGAAAATAGACTGCAGGACTATAGGTTTCTCTTAGATAATTTGTCATCAATGGAAACTGCTTGAATCATTTAACTTTTTCAGCAGCCATTTTCAGCAGCTTTTTTCAAGGCTGCATGAAAAACAGTATATTTTGCATTAATTCTTTCTCATTACCTGATTTTTGTTTCTGACAGTTGTGTCTGGTATGATTGATAAAATTTTATAAATATTACGGAGGCTGAGAAAATACAGAATGCTCACTCCCTTTTTCACAGACTTCATGCTGGCTTTTATTTTCATATTATATTCTTTTAGGCATTAAATGTTTCCCTTCCCCTCATCTTGTCTCATCCAATTTAGACTTAACAATTGAAAGTCATAATCCATTAACATTTTATTCCTAAAGTATTAGGAGTTTTGTACTAATTCACACTATATTGTCAGTTGGCTGCATTTGCTAGTTCATTCTTATGTTTATACCTTACATTGTTTAACAATTATATTTTCTCCATGGTCCTTACTCTATTCATCTATCTCATTGGGGAAGACAGAGTCAGAATCTTTTAAGAAGTGAATAAAGACAGGGAAAATGGAATGAACCCAAGCTGAACCAAGGGAAATACTAATTACATGTTAAGGGAGGAAAATCACAATGAATGAAGTAAAAATAAAAAAGCATGAACATAAGCTCTTTCTTCCAACATCTTTTGGAATATCAAAGTTGGTTAACCAAAATTTTGAAATGAGGAAGATTACAGTTTGAAATTAGACAATTCAGAATAATACAGATAATAAGAAGCTGTAGTATTCGTCAATTACAGGGTTCTTTTTTCATACAATGTTTCATTAAGATAATCGTAAGTAAAAGCAATAGTGCTTTTCATCTCCAAACTCTTCACCATTTTTTTCCTTTGCTGATCTTGGAAATTATATGCAAGTGTTCTATGTCTGCTATGGATTAGCATTTCTAATTTCTGATTTTCTCCACTCTATCTGATCTTCCTGAAAAAATTCAGGTGTGTGCATGAAAGGTACTAGCAGTGTTCTTAGATTTTGCTAAGCAATCAAATTAGACGGATTATTTATTTGTATTAATATGTTTTAGAAGGAAAATTGAAAACTAGTCATGCTGATATTTTATTTACCCAATTACTTTATTGGACATATTTTTTTGTTTTTTTTTTTTTTTACTCCTTTCTCTTTTATATGACAATTAGCTTTTGGGCTGATCTTATTACATTCTCTCTTGAGAAATTATTCCAAAAACAGTCTTTGTGAGGTACTGTGGGTCCTGCTAAAAGAAGTGCAGCTTATCTGAATATTCTTGTAGAAGTTGTATTTTTTTCTTCCTTTTGCCCCCACTCCCCACCCCTTTCTGTTGTTATTTAATTAATTTTTATTAAGATGTGACAATATATTGCTCAACTTTCCATTTCCTCTTAAGCTATGAACCAAATTTTAAGTGGTATGTTACAATTATGACAAATTTTGCTCACTGAAAATTACTTCTGAAGTATTTGTAAAGATTTTGTAGGGAATGGTTAGGATTGCCTGAGGGAGCAATTAATGACCATTCCTACCTTAACTAATAAAAGCCTTGCCATTCTTTCTTTTATTGATTAAAAAAACCTCAACTTTTCTATCAATGTCATAATTTTCACTTGCTGAGCAAAATGCCTACTTCCATACCATTACCATAAGTATTGAATCTGCCTGCTTTGTAAGCCTGTAGCCATACTTCTATCTTTCTTTTTTGCAATACTCATAGTGCTTTTATTTCATGTGTATATCTAATTTCTAAAATCAGTCATAACGAAGAGGAAAAAAAATAGAAAAGATGAAACACACATACATTTTTAATTTCCTGGTCATAAAATATAATAAAGGATTTCATGATGGATTATAATGAAGGATTTTCTGCTTGTCTGTAGAATTATCTAAATTTCTTCTAAATGTCTCATATAGAATCACTCCATACCTTCTTTCCTCTTTTTTTGCTATTTATTGTCCACACTGAAATATAAGAAAAGAAATGTTATGTTCATTTAGTGACATATTCAGAGAATGTACATAGCTTCTTCTCTACTTCAGTTAGAGAAGGAAGAAATGTAGAATTACATACACAGATAAGTGCAAGATATGTACAGGAAACTAGCCCCATGCTTTTGAGACACTGTCTAGTTATACACATCTTCCTTCGTCAAAAGGAAAAGTCTTAAACCCCAAATTTTCATGATACTATATATACTCTGGTCTTAATTAACAATTTATGCCAGTGAAAGAAAAGAACTTCAAAACCCTAGTTTTATCAAAACAAATTAACACTTTTGAGAATGGTTTGTGTGTTTGGAAATTTTGGGTTCATTTACTTGTATGAGTAAGGTAAATCCTTTTTAGTGGGTTCCTTTGTTGTAACATATTAGGATTTTCTCACAGGCAAGTAGATCCTTACTTACTAAGGAAACATATCTGTCTTTTTTCAAATGTCAATATGAACTTTTCTCTTCTAAGCTGCAGATGTTACAGTATGTTGCATATATTCTTTCCTAGACAGGAACATAAAATCTTGAATATGCTATCATGCGATGGATGTGAATTTGACACACAATATTCTAGATAAACAGAATAATGCAGTCTTCAACAATAACCTTAATATTTAACAACAATTAGTGCTACATGTTTAATAAAATGAAATATAAAATAATTAATCAAATGTAAAATATTGGGTTTTTAAAATTTATTCACATAGCACTGTTATCAATATTATTTGTATGTCAAATTATAATAACTGAAACCTTTACTTAGTTGCTAAGTAAGATAAAAAACTAGTTCCTAAACAAAATGTTAGGTTTTTCTATCCGAATATTGCAGATCAGTTTTTTTTTTTCTCTCTGCCTTTGATTATTTATGGGATTAAATTGGGAATATTCTTTCTAAAGGTTCTAAGGAAAAGGAGGGTATAGCTCAAATTTGTTTTCTTCGAATCGAAACTATTATATAATTTATCTCTATGTTCTTAATGAACAAAGAACAACTTTCAAATCAATTTATTATTTTCTGCAACTCCTATGTTATTACATTATAATAGTCACAAAAAATACTACAGAGATGCATTTGGGAACATACGAGAGGCAATACAGAGGAGAAATGAGATGGTTCAGGTAAACAAAGAAATCATACAGACCACTGGAAGACACTTGAGGGAAATCTCTGTGACTTGTGAAGCTTTGAATTAAGTCCTCTTCTTTGAATACGATGTGATGGCAAGTGCACAGTCTACATCCCTAAAACTTACTGAAAGTTAATCATGCTATAAGAATCTTCCAAAATTCAAAACATTGCTTTTATTTGTAATTATTTTTACTTGATTGAAAAGCAACTAGATCTGGGTGAAGAGCTGAGTGAAATATTCATTGTTTCCTGTTTTTGACTTAGCAATTGGAGTGGAACATTAAAAAATATTGAAAATGAAACGTCTTCTTGACATTTTAGCGTGAATGTTTATGGCGGTGTAGCTGTTTGAGAAAAACATGACTGTCCCACTGACACTGTCACATGCTATTAAAGAAATAACTGCAGGATAAAGCTGTAGCTGTTCATCACATAAAAAGATGAGTTTACTCAAGGACTAAAGCAATGACTGCCTTTTACTTAATGAAACGGGCTAATATGTGTGCATCTTTTCTCTCCAGAGCCTGGCTAAAGAGAGGAGAATGAGTTCAAGAGAGGTGAAAAAGTACTTCCAGAGACTGGCAAAAAATGTCTCATTTCTTAAACTTAGAGCATTTTCTTTTTTAGTTCAAGAAGGGGTTATACTTCTATGTCTTCTTTCAGTGCCATGTTATGTCTGGGGCTGGAAGAAGAGGTGCCAAAATATTGTGAAAAGCTGTTCTCATGGCATATTCTTCTTAGACTGAGACTGCTAAAAATCTGACGAGAAATCCTCTTTCCAGATTTCTGCCCCAATTTTGCAGACTTGAGGGGGTTTTGTAGTCCTAACAAGCTTCAGCTAAGCCTGTGAACATTCAGATGCTCATCTCAATCAAACTGAAATTCCAAATCTTCGGAGTCTCACCCATCGCCAATCTAAACCTGAAAGCTGCAATTCTACCTCCAGCAATACTTTTCAAATGAACATCCATGCTGCTCTTGAAGGAAATGTCAGACAGAGTACACCAGGTATATCAGACTGTACTAGGGAAGCACATTTCATTGATGCATTGTATATGGCACATCAATCAGAAGTTGAAAGACTAATCATCTAGTCTCTAAATGCACTTTCCAAACTTTACTGGCTGTTCTGGCATGTAGAGTTATGCACTATGCAAGAGACGCTTGCTTTCCTGCGAATGTAGTGACTAACTTATTATTAACCTTTTTAGAAAGGAAGAAATGTGATGAAAATTGGTCTTAATATAATGGGCTAAGGAAATACTTATAACCTCTTAAACTTATGTTATCATTTGTAAATATTTTAAAAACACAGAGAGTAAGGGATTAGCAAGTATAAATAAAGACATCCAATGTGTTTGCATAGCATAGGTGTACTGAGGAAACGGTTGAAGAGGTGGAGCAGGAAATGTCAGAAAACATATTTCACTTCCCTTTTGCATATTCACAAAGCCAGGAGAAATAGAAGCATGGCAGAAAAGTAAAGAAAGTAGAATGAATTAAAAGCTATTCTCTATAAGCAGGGCAATATTAGTAACAGTGGGAGAAATTACTTTGGTGCCTTGATTTTTTTTCCTAGAGACAACAAAGTCACACTGTTATGGGTGAAATTTTACCTTAATACTCATCTCACACACAAGACTATATTTTCCTTTGAAACAATAACATTTATAGATTTTTTTTATTATTATTTCTGTAATAAATCACAATAACAAAAGCATAGGTTTTATTTTTCTGTCACCTCTTCCTCTGTCACACCTTTTCAATCAACTATATCCACACAGGTGTCAGAACAAGTATATTTACCAGATAAGAGTATAAAACACTTTTTTTTTGACTGATACACAGGTAAGAACAGCTGGGACTAGCAAGTTTTTAGGCTAAAAGTTCATCTCATCCTCTGAGGAGACACTGCCGTCCATTCTAGCTGGGAAGCCAATGGTTCAAACCGGTTGATCCATTTTGTGGGTGAGATGCTCCTCTTCCGACTCCCTTACGATTTTAACAGCTTCCATTCCAATATCTTTTTATTTATTTTCAATCCTTGAGCTACTGTGATTATAATTTAAACATTTGCTATTACTATCTAAATTGTTTCATCTTTATCTGTGATTTTGCTTCTGTTATTTTGCACGGCTCTAGCTTTTATGCTTACTTTCTGCTTTTTCTCATCTCTGTCTT
This sequence comes from Origma solitaria, assembly GCA_013397895.1. Lineage (NCBI taxonomy): Eukaryota > Metazoa > Chordata > Aves > Passeriformes > Acanthizidae > Origma > Origma solitaria. Next base: position 316,222 of record VZRL01007051.1, read on the forward strand.
ATCAGAAGTCTAAGCTGGAGTTAGACAGCTGTACTGTGTCCAAACCAGAATTTGGATCACAGACAGCTGAAACCCTGGAAGGAGGATTACAGGATAAACATACTTGCTTCAGGTGGTGAAAATGTGTTGGCAACAAACGCAGCTCAACTTGTGGTAGTTCCAGTAGTCTGATAACAACAACTCTGTTGGAAAAGAAATGATTTTACTCCCTCCAGTATTTATTATTTTTTTAGAAATATTACTCACTGTCTAAGCCCATTTTTTGGTGCCATTTATTTCATGCTGTGAAGTAAGAAAATAATGATGCAAAAATCCAGCTTGTGTTACAACAGCTCCACAGAACAAAGAATACGGGTCATTCAGTGGTAGTCTTGCCATGACTCCTCACAAAGGAAGGAATATGAACAGATCTATTATGAATAGATATGATTAAGCAGGGCAGGAACAAATGTGAGAAATAATGAAGAAAATTATGTTAAAATTATACATCCCAATATTCTGCAGTAGTTTAAGGAAAAAAATTCCTTATTTTCTTCATACCTCATGAAGAAAATTATCCATTTTAAATTCCTATTTTTATTTTTGTAATGTTTCCATTAGTTCTTTTGTATATAAATGTTACAAATTTAAAACACTATTGTGCCCTGAGAAAAAATATGGAGCTAAATCTGTTATAATTCTTACCAACCACAGGAAATCTTTGAACAACGCATTTTGTTTGTTCTCCTTGTAGAATATGATGAAGTCTATACTTCACCAAAAATTATTTTCCTTTGGTACAACTTGGCCTTTTGCAATTAAACTCTTTACTGTTAGTTCTCTATCCCTTTAGGGCATCTCCTCCCCATAAAACACTTTATAAACCAGGCTGTAAAGAGACTTTTGTAGTCAGTGGGGTAGCCTAAAAAGGTTGTGAAGTCTCCTTCTCTGGAGATATTCAAAACCCATCTGGATACAATATACTCCAGGGGACCCCGCCTGAACTGGGGAGGTTGGACTAGATGACCTCCAGTGGTCTCTTCCAACGTTACTCATTCTGTGATTCTGCAAAAAGACTGGGAAGGGGACATCCTGTACTCATAGCATTGTCACAGATCCTGTGATCATACAAGCGCACCTAATTTCTTTCTCTGGCTATGCATTTTTCACCCTCTCCTTTGTTTAGACGTGAGATAACTCATAATGGAGACCAATTTTTATTATGTAGCTGAGTTCCCCTTGCATTCAGTGATGAGCAAATGTCTTTCTCCTTTTTAAGAACCTGAGTGGACAGGTAAACCAAGGCATTAAAAGAACCAAATGTTCATCTACTATTTAGTTTTTCCAAATCTGGGCTTTTACATATATAGTATTATTTTGACATATACAGATAATAATTAAGGATACTCCTTCAGCTCCATAAAAATCTTTATCTATGTGATAAGATATAGTGATATATATATCTTGATATATCTATATATATCTAGAGTGAGATATAGATATATAGCTAGATATATAGACATATAAATAATACAGCATGCTCATGGGTTCTTTTCTGAAAATAACTATAAGACAAAGTGCTCAAACCCGGAAAGCAGAACAAGAAAGAGTATGAGCTGTATTCAGCTCATACCATACTTGCTAAGATCATTTGGCATAATATTAGGAAATTGAAACAAAAATAAATTTCTAACATCCTGTGATGCCCATTAGTTAAAAAAACATAATAATTGGGTGAATGGGATTTGTTATTCTTGGAACTGTTGTGTGTCTTTCTTTCATGTTTTCAAGCTTCAAACAGATAAAGCGGGAAAGTATAACCTCAGTGTCGTAAAGAAACTTTTGCTATTCATGTATAAAATCAGAGCTGAAATATTTTTAATTTGCAAGTAAAATTGTTTTACGTTTCCTTCAAAAAAAAAAAAAATACCTGGAATTGTACCAGTCTGTGAAGTTAAAATTAATTCCAAACTGTGTTTAAAGAACATAAAATGTAATTAAGTGAGAGCAGAATTAATTAGTACTTATTTTTTATTTTATTAACTGTTATTCACATATGATTTATATCTCAAAATAAAATGTTTTGCCATGGTGCTTTCTCCTAGTCTAATGAAATGTGTGTTATATATTTCAATGAAAATCACTGATTTCAATATGCCTCATTCAAAAGCTAAGAACTGGATGACTATTTGAGACTTCATGATTAGAAAAATGTTTTTCAAAACAGCAGTTAGAATACTGTCAAAAAGCTCTTCCACAAAATACATTCCAGAAAATCTCTCAGTTTTAGCATTATTGACAAATTCAGCCATAATAATGTAAACATTTAAACTCAGCAGGCTAACCTGGTGGTATGGTAAATGACAACACTGAAATAATAAGTATACAAAAGGAGGACCAAGACAAGTGAATAAGAACTTAAAACAGAAAGCCTGTCTCTTCCATTTTCTCTCTGTGCTTATTCTTATCTTTCAAAGGGGGAGTAGGAGGTTATGCAAAAGAGTTAGGAAACAACTAAAAGGAAATACACTTGCAAAATATTTTAGTCAGCTTACATTCTATAAAAAAACCGCAACTTAAATACAAACTTTACATCAGTCAGGATACTGCTAAATTTTTTGTACAATATTCTAAATATTCTTTTAAAACAGTTACATATTAGAAAAAAGAAAATTTTAAAAAAACTGGACTGTAACCCAGCCTCACAAAATTAAGTTACAGGTGTTTGTGCTGTCTATTAAAACCTACACTTTCTTCTGGTATTGTAGAGTGGTCTACGGAACCACTAAATAGCTGAAAGCCTAACGCTCATGTACCCCTGAATGAGAAACTTTGTACCAGGCTTACAGATTCTGTATTTTTCTGGTTAACAGAGAATTGCTCCAGTTGGAAAAAGTTTATATGTGAAAAGTGAATGAAGCCAATCTGCACATTTCTCACAGGCACCTCACTAACGTTGAATAATTTTTGGGAAAAGTTATTTTTTTATTTTCCCAGTTGTTGGAGGTCAAAATCTAAAAAAGGGGGAAAACTAGTGAAGTAAACGGAAGGAATATAGGTTTATTAAAGCTGTTAAACACAGCATTTACAAACTTTTCAAGAACTCCCTTGATATTGCATTTTACCAGCTACTAGAGGAAGTATTATCCTGACTTTCATTTTAAATTCTAGCAAAGAAGTTAAAAATATAATACTTTTAAAATGAAAAATTATAAAAGTAAAACAGAATCCCCCCCATCTATAATGTAAGCATGATGTGAAGAAGGTTAAAATGGGGTTTATACTCTTCTTGAAAGACAGCATAAGCCAAGCCCTCTTCGGGTGTTCCTCTGTAGTTCCCTCAAGTAGTAGCAATGTGATATTTACCAGTTAGACTTTGCATTAAACAGATTCATCTTTTTACTTTCAGTATATATTTTATTGGGAATTTCTCTACTAGTTTAGATCATGCTCAACTGGTGTTTAATTTATCACAGCAGTTTCATCACCTGTGGGCACTTCAGACTGGGCTGGGAAAGGGTTAAAAAATCAGCAGAATTAATTACAGATTAGGAGATAATTAAATTTACTCTTCAGTTTGATTTCTCTTGCATCTGTATTCACTGCTGCTAATGCATTTATTTTTAAAGTGATCCATGATGAAAATTGTTATTTTTCTTTAAAACTCTGTACTGAAAAGATTCTTATGATGAGGAAAAACAGAATTTTGAGATGGACTACATGGAGGAAACATGTATTTCTTCAGAAATGGTTTATATTTCATTTATTTGCACAAAGAAAGCTGCACTATCACCTGAAAAAGCTTTTTAAAGTCAGACTCAGTTTTCACCATGACTACAAGCACTATAGAAAACATGATAACCAACCCTTCTATTTGGCTAATAAATTAAGCAGTACAGACTAGAATGCAGCCCTTCTTTGGATTGTAGATTCCAGGATGTCCACGTGTTGGGCCACATACTAGGAGAAATAGCAGCAAAGTAGGTTAGAAACAAGCTTTACTTAGGGAAATTGCTAAGAGAAAAAATCACTCCAGATCATTAGGGCTTTCAGCATCCAGTGAAAGAGAAATTGCTCAAAATTCCTGACAGAAATGAAGAAATTACATTCTTAGAAGTTTTAAAAAAGCACTCTTATAATTATAGAAGGTAAGAGTTGTTGTTTGTTAGTTTGTTTTTAATGATAGTTTATATTCCCTGTGCTACTTAGGCATATCAAATTAGTGTTAAAATGAAAAGGTGTTTAGTTCAGCTTCCTCCATTATTCTAGCATACATTTAACTCAGAAAGTGGAAAAGTAATTTGAAGTAACATTCATTTTCTCTGCTTTTTGAAATGTACATTCGTATCCTCAGGAGTTTTGCAGCAGACCTTAATCAGAAGGGACATTCTAAACCTGAATGCCAGAGGCAAAAACTCACAAATTCTGCAGAATAATATGAACAGTACCATTCACCCTCCCCTTAAATTTCTCCCTGGACACAGAGCCACAGCTCCATCAGTGACCAGGAAATTAAGCAAAGGTTCAATCATGGACCTAAGGAACTAATAGATCAGATTATATTTGTAGTTACTGTCATTTTAAAGGAACATTTGCAGTTCTAGGATTTATGTTGAAGGAATAAAGACACAGAAGAGAGTCAGGTGCAAGGGAGGAGGAAATGAATTGCACATCCCTCATTCAAAGCTATTTGGATATTATTATTAATAATAATAAAAATCATCATCATCATCATAGAAAACAGATAGTATTATTTTTTCCTGTGTTCTTATATACACATCTGTGTGAGAGTATGTATGTCACATTTGCCCTTTCCTCTACAAAGGACATTGCTAGAAGAATTTAGAAAACTGAGCTAAGCATGCTTTTTATTCTTTTTACTTTATTATCAAGTTTGTTGAATGAGTGGAACTGTGGATATAAAACAATTATTTTAAGGGAAAGGAAACTCTAGCTGAGAATGAAAAAGAATTGCTATTATATATCTACAGAAAATAACAGAGGTACTAGAAATATAGAGCTGGCTATGGATTTTTTTCCAAACTACATCCTTTGTCAGCAAATTCCAAATCTTCAAAAGAAATTTTCATATGAAATTTAAGTGAAGGTTAAATAGATATTAAAATAATTTGTTTTGGGGTTGCTTTTCTGGGTGAGAAATGGTTCCCATTGTAACAAAGGACAAATGAGACATTCAAACACAGCCTATGAAAATATGGTTCATGTTCTTTTGCTGTTTGATTGAAGCAGTCTTGCACCTTTTCCTTTGCTGTGCATGAACTTCTTTTAGCCAAAACCATCGTGACCATGCCAAATGTTCTGCTTGTTCTCACTTTGGCCCCAAAAATTTACTTCCTCCAGCTGAGCAGCCCACCCAGCAGGCTCCATTGAAAACAGTGCACTTCCTGATTTCAAGAGAGTGTGAAACTTTATCCTTCCTGTCACAGTTATCTTCCTTGCGTGCATGACGTAATTCTTGTTTCTCAGCTGTCACTGTTGATATAACACACAGTGTCTTACATTTTGGCACTTTGGATTTTTGTAATCTGTGTTCCTTGCAACTGTCTCTGTTTCTTTAGCAGCTGAATTCATTGGGATTTTCCCCATGTTTTCTCTGATGTGACACTGATCAGTATTTGGGGAAATTTGGGAAAGGTGCAATTCCTCATTCTTGACACTTTTGCATGCTGTATTTTAGGCCAGAAAAAAATCAAATAAGTAAATAAAAACTTCTCCAAAAGAAAAATAGGAAAAAAAAAGAAGCTTCTTATATGCAGAACTGTGATACTATATTCAGGTGGGAACAGAAGCTTTTTCACAATTAACTTTGTGGTTTTCTGTTCCTTTGTTTTTCCAGCTGTTTTATACTTAACAAATCTAACTTACTGAACTTATATTTGAAATTGGGAAAAGACGTCCTTTTTCCACTCCTACTGTGTTGCTGATTCCTGCTAAAAATTACTAAACATGCTGATATTGTGCATCCATAGTGCAAGCTTGCTGTTTACTTGGGATGAAGGAATTTAATTTGATTAGATTTCAGGTTAAACTCAGTCATGACCCTAATGAACAAGTTCATATTTCAGAAACCTGATCAAGTGGTAATTCAAAGCTCTGGATGGTGTCTTTCTTTCCTGTACATACATTGCATATACATATGTGCATTCTTTCCCATTTCCCACCATCTGTCCATTCTGCAGACATGTCTTAATTTTTGACCAAAGTGAGGTATATGAATGTTTTAGGTTTTATAGCTTGAAGATATAAATTCATCCTTTAATTAGTTTCAGGAAATCTAATAGGGAAATTCACAGAATATTGAATATTTCAGTGTAGCTGTCCTTCTTTCTGGGTATAACGAAATGCTGATATACAGCTGATAGAAAAATTATGTAATAGGAGAAGATCCACTCAATGTGAGTAGTTAGAAGAAGAGGATAAATGTTGCTTGGCTATTCAACAAAGCTTCTTCCTCCTACACTACTAAGCTTAGATTTCATCATTCATTTATTACATGGGAAAATGATTTGTGAATTCACCCTGACCAGTGGTGGACACACACCTATTTCTGTTAAGTACTGTGACTTTCTTAGTCATTTATTTCCTGCTCAACAGGCTGTTCAAGGTATTGCCACCTTACCAGCTCACTGGTCAACTCTGCAGTATAAGGAAAATACAGACACGTCTGCCATTCATTTCAGCAGAGAAAGGTAGACTTGGCACAGTTGCTTTGCTCATCCTTCAGTTAAATTCTACTTGTATTTGTATTGCAAGTGTCTGTTTGTAGTCTTGTTACTATAGAATTGTATTTCTAATCCAATGGAGTTGCAATAGCAAGTATATCCTATGCACAAAGCTATGTTGAAAAAATAGTTATGAGCTTTTATGTGTCATAAATCCATGACACATAACTGGGATAATTTTATATTTGCAAAGATATAATTTTGAGTTTGAAAACTAAACTACCACTTTTGCTACTTCAGCTGCACGTACAGCTGCAAACACAGAAGTGAAACATGATGGTAAAGAGTCAATAGCATGATGACTCTACTGGATAAAAAGTGTAAAGTATTTACAAAAGCATGGAAAGTAAGAACCATATAAGTAAATAGATCATCTAGAATTTGTTCAGTATGGCAGAGAATTACTGGATTGTTTGGGTTACTTAATGTCTTATACGATAATGAACTTATGTTTTCAAATGGCTAATAGATCAAAAGAAAGTAGCGGAACAAGCTGATAGAATGCTAACACTTTTCCCATACTGTAAAGTGTGTGACATTATTGCTTGGTTGTTCTCATATTATAGCCAGAAACTGTTTTAATAGCTAAAATAACATTCTTACTATCTTCTTACACCTGCTTTGTGAAAGAACACCAGCTGAATTGAGAAAACTGGTCTGCTTGCTGGTATTCAGAAATAAAAGTTATCAAATAATCAAAGGTGGTCATCTTTAGAATAATATGAATGATAAGAAAAGGATTTTCTGCTCTTAAGAAATATTACAGAAAAGTAAACCCAGGGTTTTGTGCAATGATCCTGCTATAATAATACAAGTGTTGCTTCACTGGAGATCAGGAGTGACTGCAGCTGTGTCAGTCTGTATTTATGATTTTTTACAGGTTTCTCCTTTCAGTATTTCAGTGAGAATGAAACTCTTTCTCTTTGTAGGCTAACATCATCTTGTTTCGGTACATTTCCTTTTTTCCTTAACTTTAAGCCACTGACACGGTAGGTGATTCAGCCAACTGAAACAGAGCTGTGTGTGTTCTCTCATGTACTTGGGCAGACGTTTAGCCCTTAGATCTCACAGCTGAACTGTGAGACTCATTTTTTTCTCTGCTAAGAAAAAAAGGAAAAAATAAAAAGAAAGTAAAAGAAAAGGCAAAGGAAAAGAGAAAAAGAAAAGAGAAAAAGAAAAGAGAAAAAGAGAAAAAGAAAAAGAAAAAAGAAAAAGAAAAAGAAAAAAGAAAAAGAAAAAGAAAAACAAAAACAAAAAAGAAGGAAAAAAAAAAAGGAAGCCTGACAGTATTGCTCTAGTTGACTTTATATGTAGATGTAATGAAAAAATACCATCTTCTTATTATTGGCTATGACTGTGCATATCTTTGTGATTTGTAGTTCTGAGAAGGCCACATATAAAAAAGGGAGTTTCTCTCACATATTGCTACTAGTGAATTTTGAAAAACAAGTTTCAGAAAAAAAATATGAGTTATGTATTAAAAATTTAAAGTTTAAACATAGACCAGATAGATGAAAGTGATAACAAGTTCCATAAAACAATGGTAATAGAAATATTTTTCACAGCACATTATTAGATGTTTGTTATCTATTTTCTCTTCATCTTTATCATGCCAGTGATAAATAAGGCTTTCTACATATTTGAAGTGTACAACTTTGTACAACAACACTTAAGACATCCTGTAACAATATTCTTTGTGATGATTATCACGTTTGTACAAGTACGAATAAATTAAAGCAATTTATTTAATGACAAATGCAAAACAAGAAATGCAGCCAATTGAATGATTTAAGGAGTCATGAACATCTATCTTTCTATTGGGTGAGCCAAAGACCACTAGAAATGATGTTAAAAAGAATAAAATTCATACATCCTGCATTTGGAATTTTTGAGTTTTTCAGATGAATTTACACAAGTTAAAACTGAATCAGTACTGATATCATTGCTTAAATAAGCAATAACACCACAGTATCTTCCTGGTTGTTCTGTATGACCCTACTTCTCTTCTAGCCTGTCTTCTCTTCAAATAATAGTAGACAAAATTAAATTAATAGAGATTATTCTCAAGAACAAGAATTGGAACATATGTGGTAGAAATTCCAGAAGGAGACTGAATGATGGCATGTCCATTGCACAGTAGGATAAGCAAGGAATGTTTCTCCCTGCCTTCCATCTCCAGGTGTATATTGCCTTGGACATTGGTTTTGGTCAGTCTTCTTTCTCTTAACTGAGGTATGACTAAGGATCTTAGAAGTTATTATTAGGCCTAATCTACATAGACTAAATTTTTAGTGAGTAGAGTAATATATCACATCTATAAAATGTGACTGAATCAGACATTTCTGGGTTTTTTGCCTGTATTATGTAGATATTAAACACTTTCTTACTCTCAACAAATATTTCATGGAAGCGGAAATCTCCTCCTTTCAGACTTTTCTGGAAGGGTTTTGTTTTTCCTTTTGCCAGATACTGAAGAGAGCCATAAACAGAAGAGAGACCTTGGCTTCTTGTTCCAGACGCTTGTCCTCAGCAGTCCAAAATCAGCATGCTGAAGCATTCAGCTGTTGCTGCAATATGCTACAGAATGTGGGATATTTCCAATATCCTTGTTTATTTCAGAGCACCATTCCGGCTTCAACTGTAATACCTACAGTATGTGTCTATGCTTTAACTTAGGCCTCCTGTTGAAGTATCAAATTAACCTTAAAAAATATCATCTTGTTAACACAGCTAAACAATGCTGATTTGTCTCCTTTGTTTACTTCCAAATGCTTTTGTTTGGCGTTTATTTATTCTGTTTGTTCATTTTAAATGCTCAGTAACACAGTGGTACACAAATTGTCCAAGGTCATAAGATGGACAAGGGAAAGCCAGGAACATTACTTGCCCCAAAACACCTCTGTTATTCATTACAATCTGGGAAGGAGGCAAGTCCTAATTCCCATTTTAATCAACTACTAAACAAAAGTCAGAATTCTGGTTAGAATTTTGGATAGAAGTTCATAATGTAATGATGGCTCATCAACTGCTGCTAGGATGGTATCTACTATCATTTGTTCTCCATAATACTTTGCTTTTTCAATAATAATGAAAAAAAATGGCAGAAAGTATTCATCAGCTGTGCCTTTCGCAACATAAATAAAAATAAAAGCAGAAATACATGACAAGTTGAAATTAATCTCAGTTTGTAGAGGAGGGTATGTTTCATGACCAGTAAAACTTCATCACTTTTATCCGCCTCAGCAATGAGACAATTTGAAATTATGTTTTTCTGTGGTACCTTGAACACCTCTACTCCTTTAATTTGTGAGGAAAAACAGCTCTAAGAAAAATTTTGCTGTGCATAAAGGAGTAGGGGAGGAGACTGGAAACACTGATCCAAAGATTTGAAGTGCTTTGAACCTTGAAGAGCATGATATTCCACTTGGAGAATGAAGGGCCAAGTTGATTATTTTATGGCTGACTGAAGTAAGTCAGTGAATGAAAACATACAGAAAAGTATTCATGCAGATACATATATATCTTCCCGTAAGCTTGAGATAAGATATACAATATCCTCAAAAAGGATTTTAAATAATAGAGGGTCATACAGACTTGTAAGAAAAGTTTTTATAAGAAAATGTGTGCAAAATAAAGTAATAAAATGCAATTTTATGTAAAGTCTAGTGGGTTTTGAAAAGTCTAGTGAATCAGTGGTTTATTGTGATGACTCTTTTTAAATGCAAAGAAACCAAGGCCAAACTGAACTATAATATGACAGGGCCATTTGTAAATATGATGAAGTAACTCACTTGAGTTTTTTCTCTCGTAATTTCTGTGGTAACCTGTCTTAACTGATATTCTATGAAATTAATGGAAGATTAGGTTGCACAGTCAGTTCTAGAGGACCCATCCAATATATTTGACACTGCTTACCTTGTGAAATTGAATTGAAATCCACAGGAATGAAGCATAATACTGCATATATTTCTTTTCTGAGTACCTTGGTTCCTGTTCTTGCTCAGTTTTTATTAATTTCTTTTATATATGCAAAACAAAACTTTAGCAAGTCAGCTCATGCAATTGAACTCTTTGGTCTTCTTCATATTTCAAAATGATTGACCATGTCTAGAATTTTCTATTAATATAAAAAAAAGATAAAAATGCAGTCACAAAATTCTTCATCTTAGTTTTGCACCAGTCAGAGATTTTAGCATCTTAACAGTTCAAAATGTGTTTAAATACACACACAAAAATGCAAAGATTAAGCAAACAGATAGAAGGGATTTTTCCCACTGCTAGGTACTACAACATGAAGTTTTACTGTCACCACTGATAATAGTACCACAAGATTCTTGCGTAAATAATCTTAATTTTACTTTGAGATATGATAAAAATATGCTTGTTCTTTGTTCCTTGTCCTAGGTATCTAGCAAATAACTGTACAAAATTAAATTCTGTAGCCTATATGAGAGGAGCTTCCTTCTGTCCATGTTTGTAGGTAATGTTTTATGCAGGCAGCTAGTCAGCTAGCTTGCACACAGATGTCTACACTGTAGGTATCTATGCAGCACTAATGAGTCCTACCTAAAATGTGCATCTTGGACAGGATTCAACTCATTTAACTCTAAACTTCAGAAACTTAGACATCTGTGATTGAGACCATCACTACCTTTCTTCTCTTTTTAGTTAATGGAGATGAAAATGAAATATCTGGGGTTAGAATTTTCTCTTCTTAAAATCAGTATTTAAAGTAGATCAAACCAAGCACTCTCCAGAGGCCTGTGTGAAGACGCCTTTGTTTCTGTTTTAAACATGTTGTTGTTTCCTTTCCAGTCAGAAGGAATAATATTTACTTCTGTACCATTCAGGAATACTCTTCTAAAAACCCTAATGGAACCTATTGTTTTGACTTTGGTCCAAACTAAAGTATGTTTCTATTGACACAATGTAGAAAATCAGACTTTGGCTTTAAACCAGATGTCAATTGGTTTGGAATTTTATATTTTCAATTAAAATTGTATTTAATTGGTCTTTCAAAATGTTTATTTCCTGTAGTTAATTATGGAGGTTTGTTTCCTTACTTTTACCTAGAGATGGTAAACCTCTCACAGAAAAATATTATGGTGACAGGTTAGTGTCTTGGAGCTGATGCCCTTTCTTCTGTCTCTTAGATTTTGTCTGTGTGTTGAGATCTATTCGTATTCAGTTACAAATGAGCTGTTCCATCTCCTTACACCTCTTTTACTTCAACATAGCAATATCTGGGGAATACAGGAATCAATCTTACTGCTTAACCTACAAAACTTGTATTAGTAGACTTAGGATTTAGTGTTGAGACTACAGTGTAATTTCAGAGGGGTTATTTGTTCAGTTCCAGGGGCTGTATGGGCAGAATTCAAGCCCTTACAACTCTGACAGGGCTTTGTCATTTGGAAGATCCAGTAGTATTTCCAGCTCTTATTAAAGCAGAAAAAAAGTAGTTATTAGTTCTGTATGTGAGCTTTAGGGAATGTATGAGGTACTACATAAGACGACAGCTGAAACCCATCTGCTTCAATATTTTATCACTGCCACTGACCTGACCTCTCTGGTTCAAAAAAATTGCAAATTCCTTTACTGTACAGGGTCTTTAACAGTCTGTAATAGTTTTAACAAAATAACAAAATTTTAAGGTTTCACACACCATCCAAATGATACATCCTTTAAAAAATAAAAAAATCAGCCAAATTGAACTTTTTATGCCAGTTATAATTTTTTTACAATAACTATTTGTAAACTACAGAAAAGCTTGTCTTTCCCTCAGTTTTGGTTCAATAATTCCTCAGCTTCTCTGTTTTCTGAGAATTTTACTTATTTATTTATTTTTAACCACTGCAAGGCAATTATGTTAGATATTATAATTCTGGAAATCAAAACTAGAAAATTTGTTTTTGTAGGCTGTTTTTCAAGACATAATGATATACATTTCTAGAGAAGAATACAAAATACGCACTTGTTTATTTTACTTCAAAGGTCGATGATTCATCATTTCCTGGATCTCTACCTTGTTTTCCAATCTCTACAGTAAAACCGACGACAGCTCCACAAAAGGAGCTGATAGCTCTCTCTATGAGGGGAAAAAGTGTTAGTGGAAGTCAGCTTCTTACTTATGAGCTAAACAAATACTCTCTTCATATTATTCTAATTAATTAGAATTTTGTTACAAGTGACGCCAGCTAGTCTCTTGACAGATTCATCTCAAGTTTAGTCTGTAAAACATTTGGGGTAGTTGTCAAATACATTTCTGCTTTTAGAGGAATATTTCTTAAAATTCTTTATTTGGTGAATATAACTTTGTACAAGTTACGATAAGCAGTTTGTTTAATAGCTTTCATAAGGTGGTGGATTATCTGTACCATGGTTCTCATAAGTTGAGACTAGGGGAAAAAACCCAATGACCAATTGGTTTCTCATTATTTTAAAATACCTTATCACAACCTTGGTAATTAAATCTGATTTAAGTCATGGCACTTTTATTTATTAGTAAGTAATTTAGAAACTATCAAAATGTGGAGTTGTGATTACTAATTACCCTTGGTGCGGAACCTGACTTTCTTTTTTCGTGAGGACCTCCTGTCAACTTTTAGCAGAGTTATTGCAAGATCAGAAAGACCACATTAATTTATCTGTCTATCCTGTGAGTAGAAAATTGATCTCAAAATATGAAAAATGCTCCTTAAAATATAGTGTCAAAATAGCTGTTTTAAGTGTGGCATTACCTTTTTTCAACTAGCAACTCCTCCTCTCTCTTTGCAGTGGAATTAATTTTGCCTTTATTATGACCATGGGTGCATCACTGTTTCAAAACTGGGAAAGGGCAATGAGCCAAAATCATTATCTTCACTTGAAGTGTTTAATACCAAATGTAAATATTGGAGGGGCTTGAGTGCCCAAGCCATCCCTCAAGGCTTTATGCATCTGATTATAAATGTCCCTGCTGCACTGTCAGCTAGTCACCATCAGGACTTCAGTCCAGTGTTGTCAAGGAAATAATAACCTACAGTCTTCCATTGCTTATCAGAATAGGGACAGTGCTTAAATAACACATGGGTTGACTTCCCCTCAAATACTCCTGTATAATTGAAATTGTTAATTGGCAATTAACAAAATCAGAAATAAAAATAGAATTCAGGCTGCTTTAGGTGCTAATTCTTCCTGTATATTTCATGTGGCATTAAAACCTTTAGTATCCAGTGAGATGCTGTTCATAAAATGAGAAAGTAAGCTGATGGCTACCTTCTAAATACACTTCCAGTGGTCAGTTCTATTCTCCTGTCTAGAAGAATGAAAGAAGCTAATGTCTTTTTCACTTCTTTATGGAACAGCAGCACCTGAGGGAGACAGAATTTATTGCAACAATCCATTGCCAGGAATACGTTAAACACATAGAGAAATAAAGAACATATGAGTATGTTCTTCTTTCAAATGGAAATGTGGAATAAAAAAAATGCAGCATTTTCCAAAATACCATTCCTTAAGATTTACATTCTTTTTCAAATTAAATTCGTGGTAGTCATTACAGGTTCTTGCTTTTCTAAACTGCAAAATGTATTTCTTGAATTATTTCCAAAGTTCTATGAAGTAGATAATAAACTTTAAAAGAGCTATGGTGTTTGTTCCATACAAACCTAACTTATTACTCTGTGCTATTCTCAGTCTAGAATCTTGTACAGATTGTAAAGAAGTACATATTCTTCAATGTAGGACAAACATTTGTAATTGAGCTTTTAATCCTCAGGGACTGGGAACACACAATTTTTAGAAATGAAGCAAAAAGACAAAGCTATGCCAGACTAGTGTAGTCCATTAATTAACTTCCCACTGCATAGTGCTTATCAGAATGCAGCTTCTCATAAAAGATCGGATTTCACCTAAAACTGGACTACTGCTGTATTAATATAGTATTTCAGATTTTTTTTAGTTACACAGGTATTTGAATAAATTTTGAGCTTAATTTGATTTTGGGGTTTTTTATGTGTCTACTTTAGGGCATATGTATTTTGATAAAATGTGATACATTGTTCCAAATCATCAAATTCATCTTGAGTTTCTTTGAGCTTGATGCCTGCAACAGAGTTCATCATACCAAGCTAAAAACTAGGTGCCATAGTGCTATTTTCTCATAACTTTTTCAGACAAAGTATGTAACCTATAAACACTTCTGGTCTAGCAACTAGAGCAAGGGAGGACCAACATGTAAATGGGTTTAAACAGGTGGGCTTATATATGCTGCAGATTCAATTAGACAGTGGAAAGGACTTCTAGAAGAAAGTTCATCTGAGATGAACAAATCTTATGGGAAGTGGCTGAGGGAGCTGGGGTTGTCCAGCCTGGAGAAAAGAAGGCTCAGGGGAGACCTTATCACTCTCTACAACTGCCTGACAGGAGGTTGTGGTGAGATGGTGGGAAGTCTCTTCTCCCAGGTAACAAGTAATAGGACAAGATGGAATGGCCTCAAATTGCACCAGGGAAGGTTTAGGTTTCATCAGCAAAAGGATTTTCAAGCACTGGAACATGCTGCTCAGGGAAGTGGTTGAGTTTACCACCATCGCAGGTATTTAAAAGGCATGTAGATGTGGCACTTAAAAGACGTAGTTTAGTGGTGGATTTGGCAGTGCTGGGTTAGTAGTTGCACTAGATGATCTTAAAAGTCTTTTCCAACCTAAAATATTCTAGGATTCTATGACTGTATGACATTAAGGCATGTCAGAAGAACTGCCCTTTAATATTGTTATTTCTCTTCACTGTGTAAACAAGATGACAAAGATGTCTAGCACGGTTTAGGGCAATTTCCAAATATTTAAGGTAAGCAGATGAGCTTGATAGTCAATAATACCTCTGTGTAGTTCATTTATCAAAGCATAAGCGCACTCTAATATTTTTATTTTCCTAATGTTTCATTTACCCGGTCAAGTAATAGAAGCAATATCATGAAAGAGTAATGAGATCAAGAAAATGTTTCAGTATCATCATCAGACTTGATGACACAAGAAATGAAGTCATCATACTAAACCAAGAGAATAAGAATTATTTATAGAAGTAATTTCAGACAATAAATGACAAAGAATCCTGATTTATTTTTGTAAGCAATTTAGAAACAGGGAAAATAATGCCAGCAAGGTTTTCTAAATAAAAATTTCCATTTCTTTGATCTGTATCTTGTATATTCATGGTAAGTAGTCAGTGTTTTGGACTGCGTTTGTCTGGATGTATCACAGAAAGATGAACTAATGAAATCTAACATGTATTTATTTACTAACTTATCTGAGGCACTTGTCCATACAATATTAAATTCATTGTTGTGGTAAGCAAGTGCAGTTATTGTCACATTAATGGAATTCTGCTTGCTTAGACGTACAGTTATTTTGTCCCATTAAATAAGTGATCTGGGTAATAGCATTTTCAGGTAGACATTATTCTTTTCATGTTGCTCTGGAGGAAATGCTGCAGAAGATTAAGGATTATTTCTAATATCACAAAGGGTATCTGGGCTCAAAGTTTGTGTTAAAACACTGTTTCTTTGCTCACAGGCTTGAACTCAAATCACACCTCTGTCTAAAGGAAAAGGTTCCACATTGCCTTGTAAACTTCTGTTTTTATGACATTTTGGAATTGCTGACAGGAAGTTTTCAGGTTATGCTTGACATTTTGATAAGTAAAATCACTTGAGTAATCTTACTTTTGCCTAACTCATGCTGTGTTTCTTCTCTGCTTTCGAACTACTCTGGAAAGGAGACAATACTCATAATATCTTTCTGTGATCTTTTTCATGCCATGTGATGTACCACACAAGCAATTCATATTTGTTGTTCTTAAAACTAACATATTACCATAATGATTTTTTTGTTTATCCAAAGTTATTCAATGGCAGTTCTAGATTTTGCTTTCAAACTAGAATGAAGAGAAAGGAAATGGATAGCTTGAACATAGACTGATTATCTCTTTACCAATTTAAAAGTGAGGATGAAATGGACTTATCTTCATCACACCGGAGAGTCTAAAAAGTCATTAAAAATTCACTTTTCCTAGACAATATAAGGGAAGGCAGCTGGGTATTATAGTGATTTTCAGCAACAAAGAGCCCTTAAGAGGATTTTAGTGGGTTGCAGGGAAGAAAGCAGCTGAATCAATGGTTTGCTACAGTTTTACTAGTTTTTATAGTACTGCAAAGACCAGAAAAGACTGTCTCTGTCACAGAGAGTGGTAATAGCTGAATTTGGAAGAAAAATAACTGGAATGATGGCATGAACTTCAAAAATTTTGAAATAGAGGTCTGTGACTTCGACCTTTAATTACAAGGGAAAAAGAGAATTCACATACCTGTAATCATCAAAATAGTTGTGAAGTAACTGTTTTTTCCTACCAGAAACAAAGTTGAAGAATCCTAATAAATATTTTCTGTACTTTTAATGGTTAAGTAATTTGAAGTTGAACTGCATAGTGAGTTGAATTAAGGTGTATTGGAGAAAATAGGTAAGAATTGGAATAGTAAAACTGGATAAGAAACTGTGTTCTTTATTGTTGAGGTGGTGAACTGTATGGATAAGAAAAATACATGCAAGTTTCTGGAAATTAGGTGCAGGACAAGTAAGGAGGTTGTGATAGTCACTGTGACCATTCAAGTGGCTCAATATTAGTGCATAATTTATGAGTGCAATTGAGCATATAAGCAGACTGAACCTTCTCTCTTTAGATCAAATATGGGGTGGTCTTTCCAGTCAAACAAATTACTTCTTTATTATTTGCCGGTGATAAAAGGCTTGGTAGTGTCAGGGAAAATCCTTTAATAAATTGGTAATGAAAGAGTACACTGTGACTGGCACTGAGAAAAAAACAAACAAAAAGCCACAAGCAGCCCTGCTCTAAATTTGTGTTACTTGCCAGCTGATGCATTCAGAGAGGAGGTTCAATGCTGTACACTGTGTGAACCTCGTAAAGTTCAACAAGGCCAAGTGCAAAGTCCTGAACACGAATCAAGGCAATCCCAAGCACAAGTAGAGGCGGGCCAGAGAGTGGATTGACAGCAGCCCTGAGGAGGACAACTTGTTTTGGTTGACATGAAACTCAACATGACATGACAATGCGGACTCGCAGCCCAGAAAGCCAACATAAGAAGGATGTGGATCTCTTGAAGCAAGTTCAAAGGATACCACAAAGATAATCAGATGATTGAAGCACTTATTCTATGAAGACAGGCTGAGAGAGTTGGTGTTTTTCAGCTTGGAGAAGGCTCGGGAACACCTTCAAGTACCTGAAGAGAGCTGGAGAGGGACTTTTCCCAAGGGCATGTAGTGACAGAACAAGAAGGAATGGCTTCAAAGTAAAAGAGGGTTGATTTAGATCAGATATCAAGAAAATTATTTTACTGCTACAGTGGTGAGATACTGGTACAGGTTGCCCAGAGAAACTGTGGATGGCCCGTCCCTGGAAGTGTTGAATGGGTTTTTGAGAAACCTGGTCTAATGGAAGATGTCCCTGCCCATGGTAGGGGGGTTGGAACTGGATGTTCTTTAAGGTCTCTTCCAACCCAATTCTTTCTGTGACAATTCTGTCTGCTATTGGAGCAGTATTTGCTCTGTATATGATGTGCATTTGTTCATTTGAGTTTATGAAGTGAGGTATGAAAAGAAAGAATAGCCCTTATCCTGTGAACAATAGGTTGTTTAGCATATGCTGCTCATAGAGAGATTCACTTTCTCATAAATGAATCTGGAATACTTCCCAGAATAGAAATGCCTCTCAAACATGAAACTTTGGCTGACAGTGCTGAACTCCAAGGGGAGTGGAATACTGCTTTTCTGTGCAATGCACATTTGGGATTCTTCATCTTCCCAAGAGATTTTTTGATTGCTGCTTGCTGTTCACTTCTGTGGAAGGAAGTAACAAAAAAAATAAAGTCTGTGTTCTGGAGTTCTATGACTGCAGTACATACTGTGTCAACTTTATGTCTATATGTATAATTCTGATATTTTTCTTGTGATGAGACTATTTGGTCAATTGTTCAAGCAGTACATGACGAATGTAATTCTAGAATAATTCCTGAATTAATTGATATTGGATAAATTAGTTAAATAAAAAGAAAATCAATAGTTTTGGGTTTGCTCACATCTTCAGTCTGTACTCTCCTGTTCAGGTGTCTAAGTTTCTAGTGCAGTTGAGTCAACACAGCTTATGGAGACTGACAGAGCTACTCACCTGTACCCTGTATAAGACACCTTTGTTTTGTACTGAACAGTTTCCTAGGATCCATTCACTTTATCAAACTCTCTTTTAGTCCCTTTTAGGTACCATGGTTGTCTTAGATGCTTTAAGGTATTCTACTTGACTGTCAGCTGGTGCTCTAAATGTTTTGACTATCTTGTATGTTCACTGAAGTGTTTGCGAAGACATGCAGATGTCCTGAATAACTAGCTTTTGATGAAAGGTAATGTGAAAACGGAAAGGTACTAGCTGACTTATCAGACTTGGAAAAGCCCCCCAAATCTTTACATGGTAGTTTATGATTAGTTCCACTTTTCCCCTTTTACATACAGAAGAAAATGCTTGTGACACTGGAAGTTCTTTTGAACAAACCAGACTTAGCAGCAAAATCCCATTTCCTAGTATTCTATTTCCATGTATATGTGTTTATGTAAATAATTGCCAATCATTTACTGTTAAAACATAAAACATTGTCAATGTTTGTTCATATCATCTAATTATGTTACATGCAAGCCAAAATCATTGTGGTGCATAGTGGTAGACCCATGTATATTAATCAAAGTTTTAAATGCTAAGTTTAGGAAATGTCTTTGCCTAGATGCTATTTAGATACAGGAGGAGGGAAATTGGGTTAGTTTGCACCACTAAGTAAAACAGAACTGTGTTGGCTTCAGGCAAGCGCTGAGAACAGGATTTTTGCCCTGAGGATATGCACTAATTTAGGCTTGCCTTCTCTGGTCAGTGGTTCACTCCCTTTCAAAAGAGTACACCCCAGAGTATGAAAAGCTTCTCAAGAAACAAACTTTTCAGATTAAGGTCATCTTTCACCCCTGCAGCTGTGAAACTGGAAATACTAATAGCATGAGAGGGAATGAATAGTTATCAAACTGATAGATTAAGAACCAAAGAATCACTATGCAAAAAATATCCAGGACAAATTATATCTTGAAAGTCAGACTCTGTAGTGATACATTAGGTAGTTGTAGCATAATACTTATAGGAAAAGAGGTAGTAAATGTGAGAAGTACCTAAAACTGCTGTTTTGAGCATTTATCAGGCAATTCATAAGTACATTTAAGATACAAATATGCGCTTATAGTCTAGATCACGGTTATGTGCAACAGATGTCATGCACCTGTATATGATGGATGGCAAGTTCAGGTCCTGAATTTATGAGGACTGATAAAATAGAAGGTCATTGTGAAAACAGATATGACAACTGACTTTGTCCAAATTCAAATTAACTTATTTTACAGTCTACATTTTCTTAAGGGCATATAACTGATTCCAGTTTTCTTCTTGGACTTCACTGCATGCAATTTAAGCCATCCAAGCATTAGACATCCCATCTGAGTCAATATACAAGAATACTACTGAACTGCCTTTACACAGGGTCCTGGTGACATTTATGATATCCTTGGAGGCATTGGTGTCTTACAAGGGTATTCTGTGCCAGCTCCCTGATGATGCACTGAATATCATGTAGTATCTCGAATGATCTTAGCTAACTGTGAACAAACAGCTGAATTTCGGTCTGAATTTCTTACACACTACTGAACATAAAGTTAATAGATCAAGAGAAAGAGCTGCATGCAGGAGCCCTGTCTCCTATCACAATACAGGATGAATTATCTTCTTAATGTACATGTTTCCCCTCTCTTAACATTAAAAGAATCTAGACTGATAATTTAGGTTGGATGAGAAACTTGTTGGAAAACAAAATTAGATGAGTGGATTACCACAGCAATTGTGAAATATTGTTGACTGTATATAGAAGATCTACATTTCGGAAATTAAACTCATGAAAACCTGACGTTCAGGTTTTAACCTTGCTGGCCAATAACAACAGTTCTCCACTGGAATATTATGGTGTTCTGTTCACCCTGTGATTTCTTCTCAGGGTATTTGCTCACACTCTTATTCACCACACTTCAGGGATATACTGTTCTAAATTGGCTTGTAAATAAAAAAGAATTAGAGAGCTTCTCTTTAACAGAAGTGATGAAAAAATTACATGAAAGCCTAAAGGCTTTTTTAAAAGATAACATATGCTTAAATACAAAGTATGTATGAAAAAAATCCATGTGGCATGAATATTCAGTAGTTTATAAAGATATTTGTATAAATTGTTTTTGAGGTTGGAAGTGTATTTCCCTAGTTTTCCTTGTTCTGAAGTAGCATTCTAATTATGCTTCTAAAACTATAGGATTAATACACGAAAGATAATTTTGGAAGTACAAATGTGAGTATATCTTTCAATTAGCAATTATTCCCTACACTTATTACCTCTCCTCTGTTTAATATTAGCCTCAGAACCTTTCCAAAACATCTCAATTAATTTCACTTTTTTTCTACATTTTACGTCTTTATAGTTTTGGTAATAGATATGATGATGTGATCTATGGGTCTTTTTCAGTTCATAATTTGAAACTGTATTAAGACTGCATAGTATGCTACTGCAGGAAAATTGTAAATTAGGAATAAAAAGTAAAATGTATAGTAAAACAGAAAAACTGTCAGAGATTTTCGATGACATAAAGTTTACCTGTATTGTCATTGCCCTTATGTTTGATTGTCACCTTGCTTATTTTCATCAAATCAACCACAATAAAAAGGTCCATTACTTTTAATACCATATATGATTTTAAAAATAGTATTGGGGTGAAGAATCTGTTTTTCTTTTGGTCAGAGCTTATTATTAAAAAGGGTAATAATGTAAAGGATTATCACAGCCCTGTCACACTTGCATCTGTAGCCCTGTTATACTTACAAATATGTTTGTTCCCAACAGTTGAAATTCTTAGTTTATTTCTTGATCCTTTCTTACCTAATGGCAGAAGTTTCCATGGGCTGTAACAGATGAAGATTTTAATTATTCTTTATTTTGACAAAGGGATATGAGATTTGACCTTTGTTAGCAAAATAACAATTTAAAAATGAAGTGAACAAAGGAAATCACAAAGATTTAGTCTTCATTGATTCATGCCAACAGCAACAGGCCATCAGCTACCTTTTATACCTTAGTACAACTACATTTAAACTGGGATTCTTATTTATTTATGAGGATACATTGTAATGTGTAACCATCTGGTATTTCAAATCCAGCTTTGCCTGATAATTTTCTGGTGTCTGTGTCTCTGGATGGTATACTGAATTATAGGAGATCTGAAGTATGGAGATTTAACAACTCTCTAATTAAAGCTGCAGCATTTGTGCAACAGATGAAGACTATTTCAGAATAAATTAATATCAATAAAAACCAAGAAACTAGCCTGGGTGTTTTGTGGGAAGCTGCCAAAGCAGTCATGAGGGGTAGAATAATTTGCTTAGCTGCAGCATCAATACAAAAAGTATATCTTGAGTACCACTGTAAATTAGAAAAGGAAGTTAATGAGATGAAAAAAGCAACATAAATAGCAGGTACCATAGGACCCTCCAACTTTTGATTAAACAGAGGGAAACTAAATGCTTTGTGGTGAATAACACAGACAATGTGTTAAAGCTTAATGAACAAATGTACTATGAAAAAGGGAATAAATCCAACAAATTATTTGCATATGTTTGGAATAGGAAGGGAAAACTTTTTTTTCCAGTTTGAGAATAAAAAAGCACTGCAACAGATCATAATCCAAGAAATGTAATAAGATTTCTTGCATGTTCTTTATAAAACAGATTTATCCTAGCTAAATATGGGTCATGAGGAGATAGTCTCCTTATGCGAAATTCAATTGCCATGGATTAAGGAAAGAAGTAAGATGAAGTTGTTTCTTCTGGGATCAGAAGTTAACAACAAGCCAGTGTAGATTCTTCTCTCAAAAAACCTCAACAGACCAGATGGAATGAGTGTTATTAAAAGAAGTTGTCTTTGGTTTTGTTTGCATGACTGAAAAAGATTTTATTTATTTGACTTCCTTCTCTCTTACAGAAATGGAAGCATTATAATCTGCAGTGAAAAAAAATCTGTATGATAGATCATATATTGTTTAACATTGACCTTGGTATAAGAAAATTTTCACTTACTGAGATAACAACCATTTTCCTTATTATGTAGACTTCCATTCAACAAAAGATAAGTAACTTAACACAGATATTGGGGCTAGTTGCTGTTAAATTAGATGTTACAGCAACATAACTAAAGAGGGATGTGAACATTAGTAGACTGTAATGTGATGTTTTCTAACATCCTTTACTCAATACCATAATTGAACTATGTTTTAGTTTGTGACAGAATGAGGATTCACAGAAAGAGAGCATGAAGGAAAACAAAGGAAAAAAGACAAAAAAATTATACATCATGCATGAGGCTATTATAACTACAAGGAAAACCAAATTAAAAGGTTAGATCAAAGTACATTTTAAGGAAGAAAGGCCTATAGTATGATTTTCATAGATTAAAGTTTTTCACAGAAGTCAAAAGCCTTGAAGGACTTCCAGAATTTTAAGATCTGCTGTTCCTAAGGACCTGGTTCCAAAGATGAGTATAAAGTTACACTTTTAGAACTTGTCACTGTAGATTTAAATTGTTTCCTTTTCAATTGTCTGAAAACCTGCCCTTTGTTTATGGTTCTTGTAGAAAGTATTTTCTTGAGCACAAAGCCTCAGTGAAACAATTTGTTTCACTTTCCTGAGTCCATCAGAGAATATGGCTGAGAACCTAGAGTTAAGGCAAAGCAGATGTAAGGCTGCACAAGGGTTACCTGCCTCCACAGATAACGTGTAGGAGCTGCACACATGAAGTGAGTGGTTCATAAGAGACTGCTGAATTAAACCTGGCAGCTGGCTTCACTTTAGTTGTCAGCGATCCAGCTCTTGCAGATTCAATTAGAGGTTTTGGTTCCATTAACCAGAACTTTCATGTGAATCTCCCATGTTTTCAGAGCAGAACCTTATTGCCTTCCCAAGCAGTTCTTCGCAAGCATGTAAAAGTCATGTCTGGCAGCAAAACCAAATGATTTGTCAGGGCAAAGAGGACTTTAGTTATTCCATAGGGGAAATCAGAAGTGTAGTTGAGAGAGTTCAGGGTCCACGCACAATGTGTATAGGCTTATCTGATCTCAGTGTTGGCAAACGGGATATCTGACATCTAAGGTCAGATGTAAATAGCAGAGCAACATCACTTACCTAATTGTTTTTGGGTCATACTGAGCCAAGTTCCCATCTGGAGAGAGGGAAGCAAACAAAGGGCTTGTTTAATCATGCAGCTAAATGTTACTTACACAGGCAAACCCAGTACTGAAATACCGATAGCAGTAACCTTATTAGCCACTGAAATTGCAGTGAATAGAATAAACCATATCGATTATTAACGTTCACAAGAGTCAGTGCCCTTTGTTCCATAGAAGAGACCTTAGGGAAAGGAGTATTAAATGGTAATTATTGGTCTGACACATCCAGAAAATAGTGTCTTGTCCTCTCCAGCTGAAACACTTCATAGCAACAGTGACTGAAACATAAATCACTAGGACCGGTTCTCACCCTCAGCTCCCCTCCTGAACTATTTCTCTCAGAAACTGCACCACTGAGAGACCTGAGGTGGATGTATGACTCAGCCTACATCATACTTGCTACAAGGGAGATATTGTTTTGGGCATCTAACCTCAAAATGAATGTAGGAAAAAATACAATCTTCAGGCTATTCCAGCTTTCAGATACAGTCAGGATTCATGTCCCTGAAACGATAGGAACACAATAAAATTTGTTCTCTTTTAAAAATTTAATATAAACTCCACATTTTAGAAGTTATTGTGTTCTGTTGTTAAGGCTGAGCTAATTTTTCTTCTTAAAGAAGGGACTCAGAAATTTTGCTATATATAAAGATGGCACTGTAATTTTGTTTTCTACAGCTGCATATCAAAATGTGACTTGTTTATTTATTTATCTGTACCACAATTTCAGACAAGTGTTGGGCATGAAAACTGAAGATTATAGGTATTTTAAAGAACAGCTTTATCCTATCAATATGCTACAACTGGATTTGAAGGTATTTGAAGATATCTGTAAAACAGATACTAACTCCATAAATGCCAGTCAAAGCACATAACCATGAAGCCTGCCGCTAGAGATTGTCATATATATTTTAGTGAATGGGACTCTTGAATTTCCTATGTCATATACATTTTTGTGCAAGGTATACTTGAGCTTCCCAGTATATATATTCATTAGATATGATAAATATTATAGGATGTCTGTCTTGGAAAATAGGGAACAGTGGATGATCATTACAGGAGTAAAATCATTATGAAAACCTCAACTACTAACAAGCTGGGAGATGCCAGAAATGTTCAGGTGGCATTCATATGTTCATGGTATTTCATAACACCACGATTTCATAAAGGCATCTTCCTAAAGACCAGGTACTTTTAACTTTCAAGATGCATTGACAGGCATAATTTTATCACCTTAACTTGTAGATAACTCTGTGAACATTACCGAAATGAATTATTGAATTCCATGAACTATGGCTTATTTGAATTTTCAATTTCCACTGGTTTAAATGAGACCTAAACCAAGAATTTAAAACATCAGACTGTGTTTAATTGCTCTACTGTGCTAACATTTTGGTTGAAGCCATATCATATATTTACCTTTCTCAGTTCCTCATTTCAGCATACTTCTATAACAGCAGTTACTTTAGCTTTTATTTTAAAAATGCTCTTAACAGGACTTTTTTTGTTGTTTTAAGGAGGTGATCTCTTTGTCTGCTTCTATATTTTGCTTTAGAGGAATGTGTATTAGTTGGCTGAGCCCTGAAATTCATACTGTGTATTTCATTACCCCAGCAGGGACTCCTATAAGGTACCATATCTCCTTGGAGTAAAATACATGAATAAATCTCCCAATGTCCTCTGCATCAGAAGAAGACCCCACCTAAAACTTTTCTGCCTGGAAGGCTTTCACATAGGCTTCTGTCTACAGGGTATAGCTGTGCTGAAAAAGGTCAAAGAGGTGGAATTAATCACTGAACACTGTGATACTGATGTTAGAGTCAGTCCATGGGGATGACTCTCAAGAAATAGAAAGAAAAAAATAATGACAAAACAAAGAAAAAGATTTTTAATAGGCATCAAAAGAAATTATCATAAAATCCACAAAAGAAAGAAGCAGATATTTAAATAGGTATCAAAATTACTGTAAAGTATTTTTTTCTGCTTAATTCACAGGTGTATTCTTGAATGTTCCATATGATATAACTGTCAAGTTCAGTGTACATAGCTGTTCATAAATTTAGAAGTCACTGGCCTCCTGCACTTGTTTTATTTCTAACATTGAAAGGTCTGATTCATCACTCTATTATTCAAACTTTAAGTGTAATGCATTTTTACTCAAGGAAAAGTGGAACAGTCTGGCTTAAATCAGGTTCCATTCTATTTTCAATATGATGAAAATGGTAAGAAATAGATTTTGTCCAGTTCAGCTCTAATGCACTCCCTTTCTCTGGGCAGATCTACGCGCTCTCAATTTCTGTCAGCTATAGCTTGCTCTTGTCTTTCTAGAATCAGATTCTGTGTTAACAAAGAATCAATCAGCAGTTCTTGTTGTTAATTAAAAAATAAAAACAAAACAGAGGTGAAAAAGAAAGAAAAATGTGTGCAAAGCAACAGTGATGCGCCATGGAAATCATTCTGCTACTAAGGAGATAATTTGAAAGTTCAAGACAGATGTGATTTTTTCTGCCTGCCATAACTCTTTTTTCTTGTCAGTCCATTCTTATACAGTAGAAATTTCTTTCTACAGCCAATGCACTGTGACATATTTTCCTTGATGCTTATAAAGAGCTTTTATTCCATATTGTAAGATATGTGTGGAGTTATGAAAAATTATGTGCTTTTACATTAAAATTCCCTCTATGTTAGAGATTAAGTCGACATTAAGATATAACATTTTAAAATTTATTTTGGGGTAAAAATTATGAACACGCATCGTTTATATCTATTTTCTCTAAGTTATCAATTTAAGCCATTCTAATACTTCCCTTAATATGTTAAAGATGCAAATGTTCTTACTGTCACATTGACGTGTTGCTCCCATAAGAAATCTAATTTCAGTAAAAATTAGCTGTGCAGATAAGGTTGAAGGTATGCTCTGAAAAAAATGGTATCGGTCTCTTATACGTCTGACATTGCTGTAACATAAAACTTGTGGTTATTTGTAGAAAATAATTATTTCTGAAGATATTAAAAAAAAACAGTGCTGTAAATTCAGAAAAACATAATTATCCAATAGAACTAGTGTCGATTTATATCACCATGACTGTGGTAAGAATTTATCCTTATTTCATAGCTAACTTACCTAATTGTACTCTACTACACTTTCATGCGGCCTTTTCTGAAAAATCTATAATATCAGAATCCCAGCTCTTATTAAAGAGAAACTGAGATCATAAGTCAGATTTTAAAGTGTGGGTAAATGCCTAAAATATCAGTGAGTCCCCAATAGTATTTTCAAAGCCCTTAATCTCCGTCGAAACTAATCAGCATTGAAAATTAATCTGGAAGCAAGACTGTAGTCATGTGCCATGAGATTATAGAGTGACATTTATTTTCCCTCTCTCTAAACCTGTGATCTTTTAATTACTCCATGAAAAGCAAAACCGTTGGAAAAGAAAACATTTTAAAAGATCTGTACCCTGTTTCCTTTGTTTGCTGCCTACAACATAAGGCAAAAGAATCAAATTTTAAAAACCTTGTAGAAGAAAACAATAAAATCACAGGATGGGAAGGACAGCTGATTAGAAGGAACCTAACTGTTGAGATTTGAAAACAGAGATGTCTTTTTGGTGTGGGAAAACATCAGTGCTCCCATTCCTGAGCTGTTTACAAATTTTACCCCAAACAGTAATTGGATAAAACAGAGACAGTTACTGTGGAAGAGGCTAGACATGTTTTTAAACAAAAATTGCATTATTTTTTTCCAAAAGTGGATGATGTTTTGGTCTTTTTTATTTTTCATACAAACATCTATCTGTAAACCTGAGACGTAGGCATGTAGCTTCAGGAGAGGTCATTTCATTGGATATTTTCCATAGGTTGTGTGCTCTAACTATTACACATTTCACATTTAAATCCTATCTCTCTTATGCCTGGTATCTTCAGGTGAACATTTGTGTGTTCAACTTGATGCTGTAAATTTCACAATCAAAATAAAGCTCACACATTTTTTGATGATGAGCTGTTTAGTGTCATTGAAACTAATCATCCTTGAAATAGAGATAAAAGCATGATTCAAAATTAAACTGTGTCACCGTCAGGAATCTTATTATTTGACATTAACCTACATAAATTTTGTCAGATCACTTAAACGCCTTATATTTTAATAACAGTAGTAACAACAAAATGTACAACCTGTGACCAATACAGGACTTTCAAGGAGTTGATTCAAGGCATGCCATTACAAATCTGCTGTGAAGACACTAAGCTGAAAATGTTTTATACCTGTGGGATATGCTGTGCCTGTGCAACATGGTTTTATATCACATGCACAGTGAATCTATTTTTTTGAGGACAAGTTAAACTGGCTATGTGCTACTTGCTGAAGAGTTGCTCAGTATGTCATTGTGCCATTTTGCAGGATTTCTGAACATCCAAGGAGCAGCATGATACATCATCAATCAGTGTGTCAGGGCAGGGGATTAAAGCAGAACCTACAAAAATATGGTATTGGCAGCTGAGTCAGTATACTGCTCTAAAATGCTTTATAGTATTTTGATACACAGATTTTGAGGAATGGTAGTCTTCCAAATGAGATCCACTTCATAGTTTTATGCCTATCTTTATTTACAGCAAGGCTTCTTGTGGTCAGAACAGTACTTGTGAAATAAGAAAAAGACACTTCTTTGAAATACAAAACTCATCAGTTCATAGTGCTATGGAGCTCTCTATCTATTCGTATGAAGGGAGTTCTGGATTAAAAAAGTGTTTATAATAATCATTGACATTATGCCTACATAATACCTGCATAAATATTAGCATAACCTACATAGGTATCCTTGCTTTGATGGAGAATTCACTTTAACTTTTTTCTGCCCATTGACGAAATAATTCAGGTCCTGTATATATGCCCAAAGTAGTCAAAAATTTCAAGTCGTGTGTGGAGATCACAGAAAGAAAAACACAACAAAATAATACACAGTAGCATTAAGAGACAAAGCAAACCAAGAAAAAAACCCTGAACTGCTAGCAGAATAAGAAAAGCAGAATTTGGATGAAGAATGAAAAAGACAAGCCTTGATAAGATTAAAAGAAGAAAATGAGAAAAAAATCTCAGAAACACCACCTCTCCCTTCTTCCTGAGCTTAATGTCATTCTTGATTCTCTGCCTCAACCCCCGTGGCACCAGGGAGATGGGGAATAGGGTTTAGGGTCAGTTCATCACGTGTTGTTTTCTGGTGCTGCCCCTTCCTCCTCAGGCTGTCATCCTTCCCTAGCTCCAGTGTGGGGTTTCTCCCACAGGAGACAATCATTCATGAACTGCTCCAGTGTGGGTCCTTTTCACAGGGTGCAACCCTCCAAAAACAGGTGCTCCAGTGTGGGTCCCTCCCAGGGTTGCAAGTCCTACCAGCAAACCCACTCCAGCACAGCTTCCTCTCCCTGTGGTTCTGCAGGTCCTGTTGGGAGACTGCTCCAGCAAGGACTTCCCATGTGGTCGCAGCTTTCTTTCAGGCATCCAAAGAAAGCCATCCAAACCTGCTACAGCATGCTACACTTTTGGGTCTCCTACATGGGCTGAAAGTGGATCTCTTGTCCCACATGGACCTCCATGTACTGCATGGGCACATTCTGCCTGCACCACAGGCTGCAGGGGAATCTCAGCCCCAGCAGCTGGACCACATTCTCTCTCTCCTGCTTCATTAACCATGGTGTCTGCAAAGTTGTTTCCTTCACATATTCTCACTCCTCTCTTCTCTGCTGCAATTATTTCTTTCCAATAACTTTTTAAAATTCTGAAATATGTAATCAGAGGAATTAATACATCCCTGATTGGCTTGGCCTTGGGCAGCAGTGAGTCTGTCTTAGAGCCAGCAGGCATTGGCTCTGCCAGACATGGGAGAAGTTTCTGGCAGATACTCACAGCAGTCACCCCTGTAGCTCCCTGATACCAAAATCTTGCCATGCAAACCCAAGATGATGACCCATTCCTAGGAGTATTCAAGACAGGCTGGATGGGACTTTGAGCAATGTGGTGAAGTAGATAGTCTTCCCTGCCTATGGTAGAGGAATTGGAACTAGATGATCTTTCAGGTCCCTGTCACCCCAAACTGTTCTATGATTCCCTGATTCTCAGTGAATTCTATAGGGGAAAAAAAAAAGCATGAGGGAGAGGAGGGAGAAAGGGAGGAGAGAGGGAAAGAGGAAGAAGGTTGATGTGGGGTACAAGAAAGTTTCACACACAAGATATTCAGAAATTAGCTAAATATTTGAAAGAATTCAGATAAGCAAAACTATCCAATTTTTCTAAAAAACAATAATTTTGTTCTTTCAACAAAATTAGCTCTGATTCTTTGATTATGCCTCTAATGTCTTCTCAAAGCCCTCATTTTAAGTAATTAAGGATTCATAGGTGAGGTCTCTGCACTGCAGTAAGTATTGTCTTGGAATGTGATATATGTATATATTTAGCTGCAGATTAGGACTGAGTGGCTATTAAATTCTGGAAAGTCACTGAACTGACATTCCACCCTCATCTTTCTCCATGACAGCTATAAACAGTGTGGATTATGAAACGAGGAAAAAAAAATCCGGGGTTAGAACCAAAACTGTACTTTTACTACTTTACATCAAAGTAATTTAGAAAGTTGCTTTGCTATGAGATTGCCATAACTTTCTCATCTAAATGTTATAATTTCATTATGCGGGTCTTTAGTGTACCTAAACTTAAGTATACTGGCTCCTTATGCACAGAAATTCAAGTAAATGATGATGCAGCTATTTATATTGATACTTAGAGTGAAAATCATCTCACCTAACTTGAGTCATCTATAATGTGGAAGTCTACATCTGAGACATACTCCCTAAAATCTCTTTATATTTCCTCCAAGTGAAGCAAAGAGGCATTTTTAGGAAGCAATTTGTTCGTTCTATTTTAAGCTGAGATTAATTGTTCCCTACAGTTGGTTCTTTCTCTCTCTCTAGGAGCATAAAGGAATATATTAAGAATGCTTGGGGAAATTAGTTTTGGCATAGATATTCAGAAGGAGAAGTCGACATTTAGACAGAGGAAGCCTGCCTTCAGATTCTGCATAGACAAACATAACAAAAGGCTGTGATAGTTCCAATTCTGTCTTTGCTTTGCAAGTAGAAGCGCCGTATTTGAACGAAGGCTTTAGCTAACAAGGCACTGCAAACATATTAATGAAGACTGCTGCATAGAGGGCATGTATATGTGTTTTTAAAGGTAAGCAAAGATTAATGACTCAAGTTTCTAAAGAAGCATTTATTGCTAAAATACTTTTTAGTATGAAATTGTTTTATCAAGTGACTTTACTTCCTGGTTTCTCAGCTATGTTTTCCCCTTCTTGAGACAATTTAAAGTTGTAAAGTAGCTGCAGATTATATAATTTAAGATCTCTTTGGATGGGATTCAGTGCATATCCATATTTACATATGAGATACTTCATATTTCATACCCATATTTTCATATGGGATAGGTTTCTCAGCTTCCACTATGGCCAGTGGAAATGTTGGAAGTGTTAAATATATGCATCTAAATTCAAAAATATTAAATCTTAGAACCATATAATCGTGAAAGCTGGAAAATGCCTTTAAGAACATCAAATCCAACTATCAATCAAACAGCGCCAAACCCACACCTAAAGCATGTCCTGGATGACCATGTCTTCACATCTTTTAAAACCTCCAAGGATGGCAACTCAACCACTTCCCTGGGCAGCCTGTTCCAGTGCTTGACGACCTTTGCAGGGAAAAAGTGTTTCCTATTATCCAAACTCAAACTCCCATGATGCAGTTTGAGACCATTTCCTCTTGTCCTATTACTTGTTACTTAGCCTAAGTATAACATGCTTTTAACACTAAAACAACTCATTCAGATTCTTTGGTGATTGAATAAATGTCTTTATATTGATGTGGGTTATATCTAAAGATCATTGTCCTCTGTCCCACTGTCTTTTCCATGCAGGGTAACAAGAAATGTTTACAACAGTCAGCAGCCTGATAAAACTACTCACACACAAGAATGAAGTGACTGAAGAAACAGAATTACTTCAGTTATGTGAAAATACCATCACATTCAAGTAATTTATCATTTCAGCACAAAAGGTGTGCTATTCTTCTGAGATAGTGAGGTTTCCATACCGGAGATAAGTCAGCTTCCTTTGGGCTTGTCAACTGAACAAGGCACAGGAAAAGTATAACCCTATTCATGAATTTTAGTTCTAAAAATACCTTAGCTGAAATCCCTTTAACAGTTGAGCTTCTTTGTCTACCAAGTAGTCTGAGTAGCACAGTCAACAGTGTTACAGACACTTTTACAAATACCAAACAGATATTAACCAAAATAATGGTTAATGTGTTCACCTGATAAGCAGCTGCACAGGTGCAGATACGTCTGCTATCTAAATTTAAAGTGTCATGTGAACCAAGGGAAGATATCATACTGCATTGTATCATTGGGAGAAGACACTAATCCACTTGAAGCTCACTGGCATATATTTTCACTACTCAGACTACTGATTAGAGTGTCAGAAGCCAATCACCGTTTGCGTCCTATACTTATAGCTGGAAAGTCCCTCTTTCATAACTTAGATTATCTGAGTCTATCAGTTGTCTATTCTCTTTTCAAATGCTTCGTATTTCAAATGATATTTGAAACATTCAGTTATCTTACAGAAAGTGGAGGGAAACTAATAGAAATCTCTAAAAACTAAATTATAACTTAAAATGTTCTAACATAGAGGTCCTATAACTTCACCAAACAAAGAGCAGATTGCATAAAACATTGCCACAAAAGGGGATCAAAACTCTCTTCATCCACAGGGACTCTATCCTAGTTCTGAAATAAGTTCTAGGCAGTGTACCCCACTGGCTGCTCCAGAGATCAGGTTAATGATAGAAGAAGAAGAACAGAAATAAGACTGACACTGCTCTGACATGTTTTTCTTCTTTTTGCCTTCAATGCAATACCAAAGAAACAGCAAATGGTCCACATTTCTATAATACTGAAGCCACACACTTTGTAAAGCTGAGCTGTTTCACTTCTTCTCACCTGACAATATAACTTATTAAATATGTGCCAATATAATCTTGAGCATCACAATTGTCGCAGTCTCTCCTGTGACATAGGTTAATGTCTTTGGTTCCCTCTTTCATCTTTTACTTGGCTTTAATGAGAACCTCTTAGCATCTACATTCACTACGAGCCTTTTGATTTCAGTGCTGCGGGTAGCACTTGCAATTTAAGACACCCTCTTCAAAGGTCTCACTGATGACCTCAGTAAGCACCTCAGAAGGTGATTCCTCAGTGCTCTGGTGGTTGGAAATCTATTAAATCTGAGTCAAATGAATATTAGCCTCTAATAAATGAAAACTAGAACGAACCAACAACCTTGGAAACTATTCATTGCCATCATGTTATCCACAGACTACAAGTTTCTTTTTTCTTTTGATGTGATTTTTTTCTTTCACATCTGAAATGCTCAGTGCCCTTACATGAGTTTTATCTCCAATTATTCTTGCATAAAAGCCATGCATATCTAGCCTAACATAATAGTGCTTCCCATACAGATGAAACACGTCTATATAATTTTTTCCCTCAGAATAGATATGAAGAGTTGTTTTATCTCCTGGAAACGAACCTGCTTCAAAGATACAGTGCATTGTTAAAGATCCGTGCAGGATACAATTAGGAAAGAGGGAAATATGACATATCATGCTCAGGATCAAACTCGTTGCATTCCATTATACAGCCTGTGAAAGAGTCAGATGAACAAATCTAGATTAAACATTTCCTAAGTGTGTATAAACAGAAGGCAGACTTACAGATTGCCTTCTAGAAATAAGAGATTGGCCTCATCACTGCTAATATTTTCAAGGTAGGTGTTGAATCTATCCCATACTTTACATATCTGCCTAGAGTTGTGAAAGCTTATGGATTGTATTCAAGTTGGGGTGCATGTGGAATAAAACGGGAAGAACAGAATACTTTGAAAACCTTGCTGTTTTATTCACTTTTAATCCACTAATTAGAATCAACTGTGTGGAATCAGCCTTGAGGGGGTTCAGAAGACTCAGGACTTGTGCAGGATCAGGTGCTACAGTCTTATTTCAAACAGATTAAAAAGATAATTATCTAGCATGTACTACGTAGGTCCTTTAAACAGGCACCCTTCAAACTTTTGTGTCAGCCAGACAAGTGGTACTTTAGCAGGTGCAGACTGATCTTGTGAAGGCTGTCTGAATGTGTCAATACTGACTGCCCTGTGACCAAGCTGGAGCTTTAAATATTTTACATGTTCTAAAGGGCTATTTCTATGACCTAATCAATTTAATATTGAGGTATCAGAGCTGGGCAAATGGGAAAAAAATTCAACTGTGCTCTCTTGTCACATCAGACATTTGGTCTTGCACTTAATCTCCTTAGTGAATTTTGCTCTTGTAAAGCTTAAGGGATCAGATGAAGGATGTGCAAATCACAGAGACCCTCATTCCTCACCCACCCCTCATCATGTTTAATATACCAAACCCTCCAGCTGCCATCACAATTCATCTGTCAACATGCCACCTGGGCTTTGTAAACTTCAGCATCTCTACTGGATCCTTGCCTTAATTCAGCAGGACCATGAAGGGCTCCTCGTGACTATAAGGAAGTAAAACCACACACCAAAAAAAAAAAAAAAAAAAGGAAAAGAAAAACACCCACCCACGCATATGCATGCAGGAATTAATTTCATGTTTGGGAAGAAATCCTATGAATTCTTGCATGAAAATGAATATAAGTTCCAGAAACTGACCAAAGACAATGAGAAGCACCCCAGGATGGCTGAAGACTGAAGAAAAGCCACAAAATCTTTCTTCAAGGTGAGCTACCAAATTTCACAGTGTCATGGTAACCTTTGAGTACATATGCAGAAGCCTGGGACATAACAAATAGAGGAAAAGAAGCTCCTGTGCCCAGGAGAAATTCATGCATGAGAATGGCATGAACATTATCATTCTTGTAGCAGTAAAGACTAGTATGTTATGAAGAGGCAGACTGATGAATGCTAGAGGATGCCATCTACTGAGATGGTATATCAATGAATATCTCTGATTCAGGATTTGTAAGGACATTTTCAATCTTATGGCATAATGTAGATTACTCCAGAAAATCCGTATGTCTGCCATAACATGGTCCAATGTCTCAGCTTGCAAACTTTGCCAGTGATAATTCTGATTCTTCTTAGTTCTGATACTGTACTGAGCTGCATTGAATGACTTCTTCTTCATGAGCTTATTCCACAATTAGCTTGATCAACAGCCATATAAGATTGTGCGCATAGGTCTCCATTCTGGGAAAAAAAAAATTAACCAAGCCCTAGGACCAAAGTTTTCCACTTAGGTCATGCAAAAAATAACAAGTAGCTAGGACTCAGTAACATTCCAGTAAGTTTTGCACCAAAGCAATTTAATAGGATCAGGTGAAGAAAGAATAAAGAAGTAAAAGAAAAAAAGAAAGATGGCAAGTGAACATAGGAAGGCAAGTGAATGTAAGAATGACAAAATGCAGAGCCTTCAAAAGATAGAGATTTCCAAGGTATAGTATCTGGAAGTTAACCAAGTCATGCATCTGGTAATGCCATGGGTGGAGAGGAAGACTGCCTCAGAGAAGCTGAATCCCACACTTTACTCCCTAACAGGAAGAATGCATTTACTGTTACACCTTTTTATAGGGTGGAGTTTTTTCAGGATGATGCTTGTTCCCATATTGTCATTTTGCTTGGTGAGCCAAACAGAATGAGGAAGGGAACACAAAAACAACCTATTCCTTATTTTACAGGAACCCTAAGGGCTAGGACCAGAGCAGACAGAATCTCAAGAAAACCACCCTAACCTTGCATATTCCAGAAAAAAATAAATAAGTTACTTACAATCTCTGTCTTATTGGATCCTTTTTTGTATACAACAAAGCCTGCCAAGAAACACTGCTTGTTTTAGTGCAGTGATGCATAAACTTTAACAAATGTTTTAATTCCTGTTTACTGGGTATCATGGTAACAGTGAAGTATTTTCATAAGAGAAACACCTGTTTTCTGAAGAAAGAAGGTTGGGGTTTTTTCTTTTTCTTTCTTTTTTAAATTTTTTTAGGGTTTTATTGTTGTTGTTTTGTACAGAGAATGTGTCATGAGCTCCTAGAGGTATGAAATTACTTAGTCATACACAATATTTCTTGTCAGCCTCACCCTTTGAGGTGAAAGATAGAAGGAAAGATTTATTGTATAAATAGAAAGGCATCAGAGATCTCTTTAAAGTGGAGTGCTGAACATTACCTGAGATAAGAAAGGCATTCTTGCATATCCTAGTAATACCACCAGTACCAAAGTTGGAAACTGAGAACATGCAGACTAGTAGAAAAATGTTTGCCAGGAGCATTTTCTGATGCTGAATCTCTCCTTTGACAAATTGAGCTTCATGAGACAGCATTTCTGCAGCTTTCTCACATCAAATCATAAGAATGAACTCTCAAAGTTGCTCAGCTAATGCTGATACTAGCTTTGTACAAAAAAGACATGGTCCAAAGAAGGGGCCCAAAGATGATATAAAGGACTGGGAAGTATGACATGTGAGGAAGCACCAAGAGGATTAGGTTTGGTCAGCCTAGAGAGAAGAATGCTTAGAGGGCTCCTTATCATCATGTTCCAATATTTAAAAGATAGCTAAAGATAAGGAAGGGACTCTCTTTTTAGGTTGCAAAGAGGAGGGGTAATGGGCGCAAATTACTCCTGTGGAGATTCTGATTGGATACAAGGGGAACATTTTCATAATGAGAACAATGAGCCACTGGAATAACCTCCCCAAGGAAGTGGTGGATTCCCCCAACAGAGTACACTTCAGATTCAGCTGGACAGGGCTGTGGGCCATCTTGTCTAATCCATGTTTTTTGCCAAGAAAGGTTGGACCTGACGATTGTTGGGGTACCTTCCAACCCAGTATTCTTTGATTCTATTATATGCTGAAAATGAAACTGTTTAGTTGTTGATGCTGTTTTGGTTTTTTTTTTTTCTTTTTACTTTTTTCTTTTTTTTTTTTTTGTTTGTTTTGCTTTGGTTTTTTGATTTGGGTTTTTTTGTTTGTTTGTTTTTTTGTTTTGTTTTCCTGATCAAGCCTGAATTTTTCTGAACTTTGTGCAAAATTGTGCAGTTGAAATTGCTTTTATGTTAAAAATGACATTGCTTTAGATCTCTAAATCTCAACTTCATTATTCTACCTGTACTTTTGTTAACAATCAACAAGTCAGGTTTGTTTGGAAAGTATATTTTTGCCTTAGTAAATGACATATGATCCCTTCTAGTGAAATTATTATCACTCAAGAAAGCATAGCAAATTTGCTAACAGATTATTAATATTGCATCAAAACATTTTTCTTTTCCCATGATTGATAAAAATCTAAATATTGATAAACTACTTTGAAATAAATCAAAATTCAGTAATTTTAGTGTAAAAGTATGCAGTAAATATAAATATTAATATTCTCTAATATTAATTTGCTCAGTTTGGATAAGTTTGGATGAAAAGCCTCAGGTTGTTTGAGCATCATCACTGCATCTATCAAGTTATGGCACTAGTTTTGAACTGTGTGACCGTATAAATATTGCAGGACATATATCGCAAAATAAGAACCTTCAAATAATTTTGAATTTTACACCAGAACCACACTTTCCTTACACCATACCAACCCTTAGTGAAAGCACTGCAGACCACAATTGAGTTTAAAGCTTGATTAAGCATAATCAAGAAACTGAAAAGAATTTATTTCTGTTTTCACCAACTGTAACTCTGTGAATAATCATCTCAAAGTTAGTACTTTTATTAAAATTATAAAATATATGCCACAAGACAGTCATGAGCAAGGACAAAAATGAAATTTCCTTAGGAGGTGTCATTCATTCCATTCAAAAAGGAATTTTTGGTGGTATCTCCAAAAAAGTTTAGAATATAGCCTAGTGCACATATATAAATAATACAAATATACATATACATATAAGTGCACTTGTACAAATATGCACTTATGCAAACACAAACACACATATATATATACACTTACCATATACTTAATACACAAATGGGACAAATCTATACGACAAATTTATACTGCACGAAGAATTTCTGAGGATTTGCTCTCTTTCCCTCTCTTGTGTCCCTCCCTTCACATGAATACATAGAACATCTGTTGTGTTCAGCAGAATTCTGTCACTCTCTTGAGGCTTTCATCCACTTCTTAGAGGCCTTCATCCTGGCAAGCTGACAGTATCCTTCAATGCTTATGGAATATTCCAATTCCATCTTTTTTTAAGCACTTCACATTATGTCAAAATGCCATTCTCAATAGCTTTGATCAAAATGGATTTCATTTGAAATAACCTGTAGTAAAGAAAGCTGAAGTAGACACCTTCCTGAACATATCTAATTCACTTCAGGTTACACAGGTATCCCAACTTCAGCTCTTGATGGCTTTATTTGATATCTGTACTTACACTGTTTATTTTGATTAATGACATTAATTAATTTGGTTCTTTTTTACCACTTTAAATAAACTAGTAATAAATCTGGATTTTCCAACACACATAACTCAAGCCCAAAAATATGAATCAGTATAAAAACATGTTGTACGTTTTATATTATCTTGCTTAAAAACAAATATGAAATTTTGCAATAAATCTTTTCTACTGAGCAATTTGAAACTGCACAGGAGTTCATTATTTTTCTTATTAGCTAAATTTCCATAGCAATATCTTGCTGATAAATATCATCAGTGATGCCATAAATTTTACTTAAATTAATACAAACAATGATGCTTTATTAGTATGTACAATGGAGCACATCTTAAATAATCATTAGATTCAAAAGGCTATTTTCTTCACTCTTTTAATTTACTGTATGCATGTCCAGATATTTGCCAAATATCTTTTCAAACAAGCATTACACAGAAAGTTGTCTCTGCCCTTTGTTCTGCCCTTTTATGGTTTGGAAAGCACAAAGACACAATAACACTTAGGAAGAGAGTCAGATATTTCACACAGAATTACACAGAGTGTTTTGAATTCAAAGGGACCCACAAGGAGCATCGAGATCTACTCTGAAGAAAGGCCTGTACAGGGATCAAAACCACAACCTCCCTGCTATTAGCACCATATTTGACTCCAGAACACTTAAAGAGGGAACATGGCAGTGAGTAAACCACCTGCAAATTATGTATCAGATTAGCCAGGGGAAAGGGAGGGAATAAATTTTGTGTTCTTTTTAAACAAATAAAATACATAAGTCAAACAATGTTTTTATCTCTCAAGAGTAAAGAAGAAAACAGATTGTCTAGTGGGCTTTAGGGCAGTTCTGAGCAATTCTAACTCACATCCTCCGACGCTCTGATTAGACCTTGGAAGCACACAGCACTGAAGGTAACTCCTGCCCCGCCTGATGCGTGGTGACACAGAATGATGTCAAGAGCTTAGCTTTCTAACATATGCATCAAAGGGTCTCCTCACCTTAAACTTCCCTCCACACCCTGAGATGGAAAAATAATATATTGTCTTAGGAATATGTTGCTTTATCACTGAAGAAAACTAAGAAGAGACAAAAAAAAGATAAGCATTAACTCAGAGGGAATAGCCAGCTAAGGTTGGCTAAGCTATGCAATTCTGCTTTGAAGCAAATGAACCTTACTTTGAACCACTTCAAACAACTGGAAAAGAAAAAAAATCCTATCAAATCTGCCATGAGGGAAGCATATGTGAACTGCACATGGTCTGAGAAATGGGATAAAGGATCTAAATAGCTCTTTTACTGTCTTTATGCCCTGATTCATGGAAACAAGAGAGTACTTAAACACATGCTTACTTGCAGGCATCTGCTTTACGTTTATTGTCTTCAAATGAGAAAGCCAATAGTTAAGTTTGTATGTGGTCCTGAATGGAAAGAAACATAAAACACTCTGTCAGTGTGGTTCTGATTTTGGTCCCTATCTTTGCAGTATAATCAAAGTAGCTGCTTAAGTTTATTGCAAGTTATTTTTAGACAAGACACAAATAAACTGTCAAGATCAGCTCTCAGATGTGAAATACAAAAACTCCAGGTGTATATTGTGGTTTGCTCAGTGTCAAAGATTTGGTTTCATCCACTTCTAGGAGAAAGATATTGCAAAATTTCTTAAGAAGACATTACAGAAAAATATTTTTCAGTATGTGCAGGTGAAAAATTTTCAAGAGGTATACTTTAATGTTTAGGATATTAATTTCAGTACCTCAATTCAAGACAAACATTTCCCTATTTACATTTTTTCTGGTTCACAGTTATCTTTAATTTGTGCGTGACCCTGTGTGGACTAATTAAACCCCAAGTCATGGACCACTTGAAAAATAAATAAATGCAAAACAAAACACTTCACTGCACAGAGATCTACCCCTGGGGAAATGATGAGAGACCAAAATATGTGACAGATGTTAGTCACATTGCTTAATGCACTACTGGAATTTGCTTGGATACTATGGTGATGAGTGTGGAGTGAGAACCTATATAGATTAAAACCATTTAGTAAGATCTATCCTAAACAGACTCATTACATAGCTATTACTGAAAAAAAATCAGAGAGGAGGTGATGCATGAGTTGTAGAATAGCAGACTTGTAAATGTCTTTGTATATATACGTTCTCCTAAAAAAGCCTTGTGTCTATTATTAAATGATAAGTAGAACAATTGTTTTCAATTTTAGATCATTTATCTATGTTTTAATTTGCCATTCTGTTCATGAAGCATCAAAGATGCAACAGCAAAGCCTTTAGAAAAGCTGCTTAGCACAATAATTAGCTTTTGTATTGAACATAAAAGGCAGTCATGAACTCAGAATAGAACAGTAATAGATGAACCAGAAAAATAGAATGCAGCTGCCAGAAAAGATGGGACAGTATTGTTGGTTGTAATACTGTCCATTTCCCTCTGGATTCATGCAAGTCAATTGGTTGCAGGTCACACAAGATAAACAATGGAAATTTTATTTGTCTTTGATCAGATAGATGAAATTTGCTTAAAATAAACTTAATAGTGTAATCAAAAGGAATCCTTAATTACAATCACAGAATCACAGAATATGCTGATCTGGAAGGAGCCGAAAAGAATCATTGAGTCCAACTCTTGGTCCTGCACAGGACCCAAGAGTCACACCATGTGCCCGATAGCATTTTTCAAATTGTCCAAATGCTTTTAGAGCTCTGTCAGGCTGTGACCACTTCTCTGGGGAACCTGGTCCAATGTCCAACCACCCTCTGGATGAAAACCCTTTTCTTAATATCCAGCCCAAATATCCCCTGACACAACTTGAGGCCATTCCCTCAGGTCCTGGTCACTACAAAGAAGAGATCAATGCCTACCCCTCCTCTTCCCCTTACAAGGAAGCTGTAGATTACAATGTGGTCTCCCCTCAGTCTCCTCGAGGCTGATCAGACCAAGTAACCTCAGCTGCTCCTCATATGGCTTCCCCTCAAGACCCTGCACCATCCTTATTGCCCTTCTTTGGACTCTCTAATAGCTTCATCTTTCTTACACAGCGGTGACCGAAACTGCACGTGATATTCAAGGTGAGGCTGCACCAGTGCAGAGAAGTCTGAGACAATCCCCTCACTTGACTGGCTGTCAATGCTATTGTTTCCTTAGTAAATTTCTAAGGGAGTGGTATAAGAAATTAATAGCATAAACAATATTTTCTAATAAAGCTATCTGAGCAAGTGGTTTTGACCAGGCCTATACATTCAATGCCTGTAAAACAGAGGAAAACTCAGGTGTTTGGAATGTTCTGTGGCTTCACCAAATTTCATAAATAACTCAGAATTTAGGTGGTGGGCTTCAGTTACAATATTCTAATATAATAAACTATTTAAATTTCTGGAATTGGAGAAGAAACCTATCTTCCTGTTTTTTTATTTGTTGCTGTCTCTGTGCTTCCAGTACAAAATGTATTCATCACATATGATGAAACCGTTCTGTCTCTTTTTTCTTTGCCAGTTATTCCAGTTATCTCACAAAAGCATGAAATGACACTTTATCAAATAGCAGCTATTACATAATGGCTTGTAAATGACGCAGGACTGCCAAAGTCAATGGCAGCTATAAATTAAATTTGGCTATCTCAGATAACAAAGGCAAAAAATGGGCACTTCAGAACCGGCACTTTTTAAAATCATGTAATAGAATCTTAGAAAGTTCATGAAATTTTAGACAATTTATATTTTCTAATTCCCACATTGCAAAAACTTCTTGTTTTTCCACAGTATCATAAATAATGATTCATCAAAGAATTTCTTTGTACTTTACTCTTTTCATCTTTAACTTGCTTAAATTTACTCAAACTTTTTGCATAGAATAACCTGATTTTAGCTCAGTATGAGAATCTAGTAGTTAATATTTCTTCCAGTATTCTGACACCCACCTCAGAGTCTACAAAACTGGATAGGTGAGATCTCAGCAAAATCCAGATTTCTGTTAGTGAATTCATTAAAAAGGGATGAAATACTAATAGTTTTAGCAGTCATGCTAACAGCTATAGTACTGTACTCTAAAGTATCAATTTTTAGTTCCATAACACTTAGCAAATTGCAAGTGATACATCCTCACATGGCTCTTGGGAAGAGAAAAATATTGTTGCCAGCCTTTCAGAGAAGATTCTTATTGAGAACCTTGACAGTGTTAAGCATATTGTTGCAGGACAAAAAGCAAACCTTTAAGAGAGCTGCAATTTGGTGGCAGGAACTCCTAACCCTGTACTTACTGCAGTGGACCACAATGTCTCTCATGCCTTGCCTGAAGCACACAAAGTATAAAGCATTGAAATTACAGGATATCAATAGTAAAGATGGCTCCAAGGTGACCTCATATTGATGAATGAACATTCAGAAGTAGTTGTGAAAGATAAAATAACCTAGCCTTTTTAGTTTAAATCCTTATCACAAATGTCAGATGTGTTGTCTCATACATAGGTATGAAATTTGCTTCCCTAAACTTCTGTTTGAACTGATTGTCATGAAGTTAGTACTCAAATTCCCATCTCAGGCATTCTGATCAGAATACCTTTGGTTGTCAGGCAAAAAAAAAGAGATCTGGCAGACTAAAACACTACACCACGAACTAGAAGACAGCCATTTAGAAAAAAG
The DNA here is from genome assembly GCA_013397895.1 of Origma solitaria. Classification (NCBI taxonomy): domain Eukaryota; kingdom Metazoa; phylum Chordata; class Aves; order Passeriformes; family Acanthizidae; genus Origma; species Origma solitaria. The sequence goes on from VZRL01007051.1 coordinate 359,509, forward strand.
TCCAACAGTCTCCTAAAAGATTGTAGTAATTTCAAAACAATTCTGTTCCTTTCTACAAAGAAGCGGTAAGACTTCAAATTTTCTTTGCAACTTCAACTCAGTAGAGTTCTAAGAAGCTCCACAGGTAGTTCAGCCAACCCCAATATATAAAGTGGCATGAATTTACACATGTGAAGAAAAACCACAGTACATAGACTCTTTGACCATATACTTTGTATCAGAGATATTGCTTTCAACAGATGATTCGTTATGGGTTAAACTTAGCTGGCTGCCATATGACCACTAGGCCAATTTTTTAACTCCCTCTTCTCAGCCATACATGGACAGAATTATAGATTCAGAGAACTGTTTGTGTTGGAACGGACTTTAAAAATCGTCTCATCCAGTATGGACAGGGGCACCTTCCACTAGACCAGGTTTCTCAAAGTCCCATCCGACCTGGCCTAGAACGCTTCCAAGGATGTGTCATCCACAGCTTCTCTGGGAAACCTCTTCCAGTGCCTTACAAATAAAGAATTTCTTTCTGGTATCTAATATAAATCTACCCTCTTTCAGCTTTTAGCCATTAGACTTAGTCCTACCAGTACATCCCCTTGTCAAAAGTCCCTCTCCGTCTCTCTTATAGGCCCCTTTAGATACTGCAAGACTTCTGTAATATCTCCTTGAAGCCTTCTCTTCTCCAGGTTGAATAACCCCAAGTATCACAGCCTGTCTTCATAAGAAAGGTCCATAAGAAAACTAAGATGAAAAGCTTGTGGTCTGAGATAAAGAACAGGTAATCACTTATCAAATACCACCATGGGAAAAGCAGTCTTGCTTTGAGGAAGACTAATGTAATTTATTGCAATTAAAAATACAGTTGGATGGTGAGAAAACAGAGACAATGCTAACAATACCTCTCTCCACTCCTAACTTTTCTTCTTCAGCCTAACTTTACTCCTTTGTTCCTGTTACTGACTCTTCTGTTTCCTTTTCCCCTTGAGTGGCACAAGTGAGACGGAGTACGAGGGCTTGTGGTCACTTAACACCTCATCTCTATTCCTCCTTCTTCACATTTTTCCACTGTTTGCATATGGGGTCATTCCACAGGCTGTAGGTCTTAATGATCTGCTCCAGTGCAGGTCCTTTCCATGGGCAGAATCCTTCAGCGACTGCTCGAGCATGGTTCCGCCATAGAGCCACTAGTCCTGACAGAAAACTTGCTCCAGTGTGAGCTACTTTCCTTTTTGCCGGGAACTCACTCTTTTGTATTCTTGGGCTGCAGCTTTCTTCAGGTCATCTCCACCTGCTCTGGTGTGAAATCTTTCACAAGCTGCAATGTGGATACCTGCGTCACCTCAGTCCTCTACAGGCTGCAGGGGGACAATCTGCATCACTATGATCTTCTCCACAGGCTGCAGCTGCAGGGGAATCTCTGCTCTGGTGCCTGGAGAACCTTCTCCCTCTTCCTTGGTAGTTATTTCCATCACATTTGTCTTAGCCTTCTCACAGCTGCTATGAATAATTTTTACTCTGAAATATGTTATCATAAAAGTGCCACCAGCTCAGCTCTGACCAGCGGTGGAGTCATCTCTGTTGGACATGATGGCAACTCCTGGTCTCTTTTCACCTTAGAGTTCCCCCTGCTACCAAAACCATGACTCAAACCCAATGCATCCATAAGCATTTGAAAACATGCTTTAATCTTTAGAACAAATCTTATTGCCCTACTTCTGACATACCTTAGCATCAAACAATCATATCCTTCAAATGTGCAATGTAAGGTAATGAAAGCGGACATAGACATGTTATGTTGTGGTGTCTATGTTTGTTTTAAACATAGATTTCATAATGGATTTTTTCAAATCACAATTGATATAGTCATAGCATAATACAGTAGAACAGATGAGATAGATGCTTTGATCTGCTGCTATTTTGCAGCCCTAGAAAAAATCCAGTTCAACAAAGATGCATAAACTTATATTCACAGAAGTCTCAGGGATATGCTTGAATGGGCATAGCATTCATTGGACATGCTTCCTTAAGAGAAAATTGCACTAGCCTATTGAATTTCTTCTTGTAGTGAAATGTTTTCTTCTCTGATTTTCCCAGAGTTCTTATATTTAAATGGCACAAGTATTATTCATTTCTTTTATTTTCTGTTTTATTATTTACTTAGTCAATGTTGTAAAGTTGTTCCATTTTGTTGTTAACCTAATTCTGCCTGAGTGTTTCTAGTAATTGCTTCATGAAATCTAAATTTTCCTCTGCCAGGAAAGAAGCATATTGTAAAGAAAAGCATACCATTAGTAATAATAAAAAATAATAAAGTATATTTAAATTAAAACATTTTTTCCCTAAGCACACTTATGCATAACCACCACAAACAAAGCCCACTGTGTCTTCTGCATTTGGAGAAGGCCACTACTGAAGCCTTGCTGTATGCCAGAGAATCCACAAAAATTCTTCTGTTCCGTTATCCGTGAAGATAAAGCCCCAGCAAATGGAAATGCAAGGGTGGAGGAATGCCACTATATTAATCAGTTGTTTATAACAACTTGCAAGGGCAATAGCAGCTTACAAACAACACCTCCTCGGCAACATTTTCCCCATCATGTACCTTACTGTCCACCTGGGAACATCGACAGCTGGTTCAGAGCTACACAGCACCAAAACACTGACACTTTAATAGTAACAAACATCTTTTGTATTGACAATGGGTCCAATTATAAGGAAGCCTGGGGAGAGGTGATGGATATAGATAGATTTTCAAAGGTAAGAACACAACCTTGTCTTTTTCTCATTTTTCATATTTTCCACTCTATGTCACTCCTATGGACTTCCCTTGTGTGGGTTCCTTACAGAGGAAATCACTGCTTTGTTCAATTATTTATACAAGAGAATATGAAATGTAACATCACATTTGTAATGATTTAATAATTGATGATGATGATAGTAATAATAATGATAATGATAATAATAATAATAATATTTAAAAAATCAATTGTTATAAATAGATTCTATTTCCCCTCTGACTTCTCTGAATTAGAAGGGATTTTATACAAATATCATAAAACTATTTGCTTTTTGCAAGCATCTCCTAAACAGAAAATAATAATCTGAGATTAAGTATATTTAAGACTCTAATTCTATTCCTAGAGAGCTAGTGTAGGGTGACATGTAAGCTCCTTGACAGGAACCCTACGCTGTGCCCACGCCCCACTAGACGAGTGTAGATAGTCACTACAGAAGACTGTCTGAGAATCAGTGTTCTCATCTTCTACCAGCCTTCGGTCAAATGTTAAAATACATTCACCATTAAAAAAAAAAAAAAAATCTATATTTAAAAGAAAGAACACCAAAGCAAACAAACAAAAAGAATAGTAATATATTTTTCCAAGTTTCTGATCCTAATAATAAATGTTCAATATATGGAGAGGTTTCTCTGGAAACAAGCAAATGTAGTCATCATACATAACATTCAGACCACTGAAAAGTACTTTTACTTGTAAGAAATGTGATAATATAATGAACAAATGTTCCGTCTTTCTTTGGAGGTGCCAATGCTCTTCTACAGTTGGATTCTCTCTGTCTTACCCAAATGGGAAGTGGCTTCTATCAAATGAAATAATAAAACCACAGAATTTCACTACTGGTGATGGTAAATCATGCAGAAAGAAGGTTATGTTCTATTATTTTTCTTACTAAATTCCCATGAAATTCAGGTGGCAGTGCCCCAATTATTGTTTCATGGAAATGTAGTCTATGTATTTTCCTTTTTCTACCAAAATATTTCCCCTGTTGATTCTTTGCAGCAGTAATAAAAAGCATGATGTGTAGCAACAAATGAAATAGAAGCTCACATAAACAAAAATAGTTGACATACACTAGGCCATGTATGGAGGCAACGAGAATTTACCAGCTCATCCTTTTTATAAAGGAGTAATTTAAAATATTCATAATGTTATGTTGTTGATAGTGATGATATGTTTTTAGACACAGCTAGTTCCAGTTTACATTGACATACTGTCATCAATTATGCTTCACCATCTGTGAACATAATTAAGTTTAGCCTTAAATTTGATTTTAGAACATATCATTCACAAGTGACTCTTGTTTACTAAACACACTTGGAATAAGCAAAAACTGAATAGCATGCATTTTGAATAAACTAGAAACAATTTTGCATGCAGGCCTCACAGGGCTATAAATGTATAATTTACCCATTCTCAATGTATAACACATCTGAGCCCTTTCCAGGATTCAGGAGCTCACTTAAGCTTTGTGTGCCATTATTCAAATCTCATTTATACTGTTGTCATTGTCTATGACTCTGAGTTACAAGTAGTCAAAGAGTTTAATGTTGCCTTAAAATAGATGTAAATGCCATTGACACTATCTTAATAGTCAGTTAAGAGGAATTAGAAATTATACATGCTTTTTTCCAGAGGTAGTCAATGATATCTCCCACAGTATTTTGTCAGCTTTCCAAAATCCTGAAGTACTGAACTCCATGAGAAGTATACAATAGCATCTTTCATGAAGTGCTCTAGATCTAACAGATAATCTCAGTAGTTCACATCATATATATTCTGTACCCTTATTGAGTAAGTATAATATATAAAGCCAATGTATCATTGCTTCCTTTTTGTAGAATCGCTTCCTGTTTGAACGATTGTGAATTTGTGATCCATTTTCCTTATATATTCTAAAACCGTTCCTGAAAATTACCTGTTTTCCTGTCTGTATCTTCCTGTTAACCTATTTGCTAAAATATACATGGAAAGCACACACCATAGGGATTCAAAATCAATCAAAGTGAATTAATTTTAAAATTCAAATGAAGAGTGGTGCCTTTTTTTTTAATATTCTCCAAGCTCTGATCTTGTTAATATATTGAGAAAAAAACTAGCAACATGAAGAAGCTGTTTAGATCTCCTAAGTGGAAGCCTTTCAGAGCGAATGAGAAAATAAGACAAAAATCTATTAGTAATACTATTCTGTACTACCAACCCAGTGTAGCACTCCTGCCTCTTTTAAAAGGTCAAAATAACAATGTTGATAGCAAAACCTTCAAAATTACCAACAAGGCTTAACACCTGCAAATCTTCATAGTATTTATCCATTAAATACCTCTGGGAGATAGCAGTGCATTGTCATCCCAGTTTGCTTAGGAGGAACTAAGATACAGAAATTACAGAGCACTGCTCAGAATGCATTTGGAAATTTAAAAATACAGAAATCGGCAGGAAATTAGTCTGCAGGGAAGTAGAGAACACCGCACTTGATAGGTGAAAATTTACATCCTCTTTGCCTATGCACCAGGGCAAACAGGCCAAAGAGAAATCACTGACCCCTGTCAAGCAACATTCCTGTACAAGTTCTGTTGAAAGCCAGCTTTTCACATGGACTATTTGGGCTGTTGAACTCTGCTCTGTTTTTTGGCAGGAGTAGGGTTTTATGCTTCCTCAAATGCTAAGTAAGATGGCAAGATGAGTATATAGACTGATTTGAGTGGGATTTAATCAGCTGCATGGGGAATGGGAAGAAGCTGTAAATGAAACACTGTGCATTTTCCAATACATCTCAAGTTCTATGAGTCAGGGAAATATTATATCCTAAGCCTATCTTGACAATTTTTTCCTAAATTCTTGACACCTGTTTCATAATGAGAAGTGAGATGAGAAGTAGGTTGCAAATTAAAATCAGATGTTATAGGGATCTGTCTCTGAATTTGATGTCCTGCTACTTGGCCCCACTTGGTCCTGGCACTAAGTAACATTGTAGGACATCTCCATGGCCTGCAGCGCAGCTCAGTCCTTTTAGGATGTGTAGTGCTCTGTCATTCCTGTGGGGGATGCTGGGATTCTTCATAAGCAATTCCCTAGCTGTGACTAGAAGCACACATTCCTGGATCTGGCCAGCAATATTAGCTAAGAGAGGGAGAAAATGTTCTGGCATGTCTGGAAGTAGCAACTTCAGACACTAGACCTCCCACGACATGCTGGCAGTTGGTTCTGAGAGGCAGCACAACTGGTTCCAACCATAGCCCAGTACAGCAGTTCCCAGGACTACTGAAAGAGTGGCAGGAAGCAAAGCTCTGTGTTTTCTTCAGGGCTTCTGAGGCCCATCCCTCTGTTCAGTATCCCACAAGCCTTAACTATCCTGGCCTAGTGATAGGAGACCCCTGTGAGTTTGGAGAAACCTTCAGATGATCTTTTTGTCCAGGCATATCTGTCTGGAAAAGCTGCAATGATCAGAAGTCATAGGCATGAGTATCTGCATATAATTTTGGAAAAAAACAAAAAAGTAGATGGAAAGAGATATATTTGAAGAAAAAGTTTATTCTGCAGCATGAGAAGCAGCTCTATCAGAGGTTCTCTCAGTAGTGGTTAAGGTACCTGAGGCACGTAGCAAGGGAAACGTGCCAAGTCTCATAATGAACCACCTGAGGCTAGATGCCTCCAGAAGCCTTCCAGACTTTAACCTTTTGCACATAGCGAGTGTATGGCCAGCTCAGTGTGGCCCATCCTCATGTGAGAGGATTTTGGTGTGTAGATAGGTAAGCTTCCTTCCAAGAGTCGGAAATAAACGGGAGAGGTTAGCAGAGACTTAGGGAGAAGAGGATATGATAGGGGAAAATAGCATCATTTTCACCCCAGGGAGAAATAAAAAATACTTGATTAGTACCTTACTGATAGGACTGCACTTTATGATTGATGTATCAGAAATGGAATGAAAAAACACCTAAACTAAATAGGATTTCATACCTTTCTTTTACTGCCTACATGGGTTTTTAAAGATACTTTTTATAATACTGGCAGCTTACTATAAGGAAGAACTTCTATTAAAAAATTTAATATTGCTGAAAGGTTTTATCCTTTCTGTTCTGAGGTTTATGATTTGTCATTTGATGATCTAGTGTCTTATCTAATTTTTCTGATCGCTAACAATGGTTTACATATACCTACCTTTAAAGATTTGATTCCCTCCACAACAGAATATTAAGCACACAAACATGAGTCAATAAGAGAATGTTGATGACAGAGACTTCTGAAAAATTGAAAAGTTTTTACATGAGCTCTAAATAAACATGACTGAAACAGCTACCTTTGAATACTAAAGCCACAACTTTTTTTTACTACATTCAATTTCCGAAAACATCTGAAATTTACTGAGCTCATATATGATATGCAAAAGGTAAGCAGTGGAGCATATAGCTGCTAAAGGGAAAGTAAGGTCAAACAATTATTAGTGCATCCTAGTCTTTCAATACCTAAAACTCTCCTACAGTGGGAAAGTAGGAAAGGAAAATTCCTCTATAGAGATTAAGAGGTCTGCAAACATCCACTGGGATTAGCTGTTAATATGTGTTAAGAATGGATTCAAAATCCTCCCAGACTTACTCCCTTTATGTTGCAGCAAGCCAAATTCTTTCAGTTGAGGTAGGTTTTGTCAGGGACACTATCTTTTGCATTTTCCATTGGCAGTTTCTGTTTTCCAGGATGTATCAGGAAACGTGTATGAGATACAGACACAGATAAGTGTGAAACAGACAGAAAATACAGGTCATAAAGATCTGTTCAGAGGTTAGTACTTCAATGCCTTGTGTTTGAAATGATAAACTAAAGCAAAGCTAAATGGAATTATTCTGCAAAAAGCACCTTTTGGAAAGTAAAACCTGCTCTTTAGAGCAGGGAGTGACAAGGATGAAATTTGAGACTAATGGCTTAACTTCTAAACTCATCTTTCTGTCAAGCCTCTTTCATCACACCACCTTATAAATCAAGTCCAAATGAATCCCTCCCAAGTGAGAGTCTCCTCAGAAAAATGACAAGTTAGGATTCAGAGGCAAATTCCTAAAAGATCTCAGGCTTCATAGGGTTTAATGCACTCATTAAACACTGAGGAAGACTTTAACTTGAACTTTCCAACAGTGAAGTTATCACAGTAAAATTAAGACTTTTTTTTAGTATTTGATATATCTTCTAGTCTTAAAGAGACTATTTGCTTAGTTTAGACTGGAAAGATGCTGTTTCAAAGAAAATATAATGTGGGATGCAAAATCAAGCTGTTTGCTTTTTCACCTTGTTCAACCTCAAAAGAAATAAAGACTGTATGTTGGAAGTTAAATTTCAGGTTTTCTAGTTGATTTATGATCATTACAGAATCCACCTCATACCTTTTGACTTTAAAAGGAATGCACATAAAATTGTACAGTAGCCAGTAGTGCATTCAGGATAGCAATAAGCAGCTTTGATTCAAAATATAATAAGCAAAGTTCAGAAGTGATTTGTAATTTTTTTTTTTTTTACACAATACCATAAACATGAGTTTCTATGTGAGACAATGATATCTTGCAAGATAGGGTTTTTTTTACAAGACAACTGTATCATATCATATTATGATAGCGCTTTTCTTCCTGGAAAGATTTTGTTGTTGTTGTTGTANACCATAAACATGAGTTTCTATGTGAGACAATGATATCTTGCAAGATAGGGTTTTTTTTACAAGACAACTGTATCATATCATATTCTAGAAGTTTCTGAGTTTATTAAGCATCAATGCCCTTTTACAGGAAAATCACTCATTCTGTCAAAGAAATCAAAAACTCAGTGAAGTCTGTGTCATCTGAGCATGAGATAGGAATCATAGAGTAATTAGAAATAGCAATTTAATTGGCTAACAGAAGCAGAAGAGGCAAATTATTTTTTTCTAACTTCTTTTTTTTTCTTTTTTCTTTTACACGAATACACTCAGAAGTAATATACTAACTCCATTAGGCAAGGAATACAGATAACAGAGCTTTGATCATAACTGAAAATACAGAGTACCAATTAGCAGAAAAAAATATTTTCCAGTCTCTGATTAGAGAAGTGTAGTGAATTAAAGAATTAAACACCTGCCACACTTCATGGTAATAAAGAAAGATTGATTCCTTTGTGATAGCTATTTGTTCATCATCATAGCAGGTCAGATCTTGGGTACCAGATGTATTCAAATGCACTTGGCTATGGAATGTAAACTTTTGGATTTGGTTTCACTCTGAATGCGGTAGTTGTTTCAAAGACCTCTTGCTCTCCTCCGGCTCATCTCTAGACTGTTCCCAACTTTGACACTTTCTGACACTGTGTCTGTTATCTTGTTTCCTTCTTCACAAACATTTTGCTTCAGAATCTTTATAACATATTGCATTTAGATAATATCATAATAATTGTTGGGCTTTCAAGGTTACTAATTTAGGCATGGGCATTCTTAGAAGAAAATGAAAGCTACTCTGAGAAGAGCCATACAGAGCCATACATATAATCTTGTGATAGTTTATGATAATGGAAAAGACTCAAAAGTTCTACCTTTAGGAAAGAAATACCAAAGGGATCCATATGCATTGGTAAGGAGAAATGAGTAGTCAATATAATGTTACATGGTCACACAGATTTATCTATGCTGTTCCTACTATGGCAAATATAAAGATTTATTGTGAGCAGAGGATGACCAAGTCATGGAGTACTTAAACAAAATGTATGTACGTAAGGCAATGGAGGCTAATGGAAGGTAGATGATGTCATTGCACGGCTACTCTTGAATACCTTTGAATGGTCATAGTGACTGGGAAAAGTACATGAAGAGTAAAAGAGAACTAATATCACTCATATATTCAAGAAGGATAGAAGGAAGATTTGGGGAGCTACATTCCAGTCAGCATCACCTTAGTCACTCAGCAGGTGATGGAGAAAAGTCCTCCTGGAAAGATTTTCCAAACACGTGAAGGTCAAGGATTTAGTTAGGAATAATTAGCATGCATTTTCATGGCCCAAATCATGCTGGACTAACTTGGTAGATTTCTACAATGACAGGAATAGCTTGGAGGATGAGAGCAGAGCAACAGATACTGTTTACTTTTACTTCAGAAAAGTTTCTGACACTGTCTCACATAACATCATCATAGAGAAATTAATAAAGTATCATTTAGGTAAGTGGGTGGTGAGATGGATTAAAGCTGAGCTGAATGGTTGATCCCAGAGGACTGTGACCAATGGCACCATGTCCTGCTGTAGAGGCAGCTTCTAGCAGTCAAGCTCAGAAGTCTGTCCTTGCTCTAATATTCTTCAACATCTTTATTAATGACTCAGAGAAGGATGAAGTCTCAGCAAGTTTGTAGACAATACAAAACTAGGAGGAGTGGTTTATACATGAGATGGTTGTACCACCATTCAGATGGAGCTCAATAGCCTGGGTGGGTGTCTGCAAGGGTAAATGCCAAATCCCGCATCTGGGAAAGAAAAAATTGATGCACCTGTTTATGCAGGAGTGCAACCATCTGCAAAGCAGCTTTGGCAAAAAGGGTCTTGGGGTTCTAGCAAATAGGCTAGCAATGCACCCTCAGAGCAAAGGAGTCCACCAGCCTCCTTGGCTGCACTAGGAGTGTTGCCAGCAATTTGAGGGAGGTGATCTTTCCCCTCTATTCAGTACTAGTGAGACTTCACCTGTAGGATCATGTTCAGTTTTGGGTTCCCACTGCAAGAAAGATAGACTAAGAAGATCAAGTAACGTTCCAGAAAAATTGATTTAGGGACTGGAACCCCTTTCATAAAAGGAAAGACCTGAAGGAGCTGAGACTCTTCAGCCTGGAAAAGGTTCAGGGAGATCTCATCAATGTTATATGTATACCTGAAGCAAGGGAATGAAGAAAAGGGAGCCAGACATTTATCAGTAGTGTTTATTGACAGGATACAGGCAATAGACACCAATTAAAATGCACAAAATTCCATTTGAACATAAGAAAACATTTTTCATTTTTGTGAGGGCGGTCAAACATTTTAAACATGGTGTAAAATCTCCATACTTGGAGAAAGTAAAAAACTTAATTGGGTGTGCCCCCAAACAACATGGGGGCAGAAGGACTCTGCTTTGAACAGGGAGATTCAGACTAGATGAATTTAAGAGGTCACTTCCAAACCTAAACAATATTGTTACTGCTATTTTTTTCTCTAATATATACATTAATTTATTTACATATTTGTTTCATTGTTTGGTCATTTATTTAATTTAGTGAAAAGTAAAAAAAAACCAGTCAGAAAAAATATATTTGAAGATGCGCAAAGGAAGACAGAAGAAAGAAATGAAATTTAATAGGCAAGAAGCAGTAGTAGGCATAATGATAATTTAAATCTTGCAATTACAAGACTGTTAAGTGAATAAAAAATGATGGGTTTAATACTAACTGTTTTTACTGGTTTTCACTGAGGGAGTTAGAAAGAATGTGGTAGCACTCAGAGCTCTGCTGCTGTGAGGGAATGCAGCGAACGGTGTCAGGTGAACAGAGCAGCAGAAGTCTCACAAGGTTTACTGCAGAGCTGTGAAATCTGTCAGTTTTGTCCTTCAGAGAAAGTAGAGCTTTTAAACTCTGCCCTCTAAAGCTGGATAATCTGGCACAATAAAAAGTCCATAAGACCCGACCGCTAACTGCTTATAGGTTTGAAGAAAGAGCCAGGAAAAGGAAATCAGAGGCAATAGCCCCCTGTCTTTTCAGTCCCGTTACAGTTTGTTTCTGCAGGTGGTCCTGTAACCTGCAAACAAGGGGCAGTGGATATTGTCTACCCGGACTTCAGTAAAGCCTCTGACACTGCCTTTCACAAGATTCCCGTGGACAAGCTGTCTGCTTATGGGCTGGATGAGAACACGGTGAGGTGGGGTAGAAAACAACTGAGTGTCCAAACCTAAAAGATGGTGATCAGTGGTAGGGAGTCTAGTTAGAAGCAAGTGACTAATGGTGTGCCATAGGGATATCAATGCTGGCTTGAGTCCTGGGTTGCATCTTTAATGATGTGGATGGTGAAGTAGAGTAAACTCCAGTAAGTTTGCTGATGAAACAAAATAGAGGAGTGGCTTATACCCCAGATCATGCTGCCATTCAGAGGAACCTCAAAAGTGTGAAGAAATGGGCTGAGAGTTACAAGTTTCAAGTAGAATATCAAAGTCTTGCTCTTGGGGAGCAAAAACGCCATGCATCAGTGCACATTGGGGGATGATCAGCTGGAAAGTGGCTTGACAGAAAATAACCTGTATGTCTTGGTGGACACCAGGTTAAACATGACCTAGCAATGTGTATTGCTGAAAAGAATTTCAATGATATCCCAGGCTGCATCAGGCAAAGTATTATCAGCAGAAGGGGGGAGATGATCTTTGCCATTTATTCAGCACTGGTGAGGCCACACTTGGAGTCCCATGTCCATTTCTTGGGTTCCTCAGTACAGATGAGACATGGACATTCTGGTGAGAGTACAATGAAGACTACAAGAGAAGCTTGCATGTAAAAAATCTGAGGTGGTTGGGCCTTTTCAGCCTAGAAAAGGGAATTCTCAGGGGGATATTATCAATATTTATGAATACCTGAGTGAAAGGTATGAAAGGACAGTCAGGATGAAAGACAAAAACAGGACAGTCAGGCTTTCTGTAGTGGTGTCCAGTGACAGAACCGGAGGCAATGGATCCAAACTCAAACATTGGAGGTTTCTCCTGAACACCAGAAAACACATTTTACTGTGACAGAGCTAAGAGTGCTGGCACAGGTTTTCCAGAGACATATGGAGTCTTCCTGCTTGGAGATATTAAAAATCTGTCTGGCATGGTCTTGAGCACTCAGCTGTATGTGGCCCTTCTTGAGCAGGAGAGTTGGACCAGATGACCTCCAGAGGTCCTTTCTGACTTCAGCTTTTCTGTGATTTTGTGAAGGTTCTCTACCTTGCTCAGACAAATGTGCTGCAACTGCCTAACACTCTCTTACTCCAAATCAGATTCAAACAAATGTAGTCTATAAAAGTGCACTATCTACATTCGATTAGGCCACATAATAAAAAACAAACCCAGTATTTCTTTCTGGTCATCTATTAAAAAACTATTATGAAATGTAACATGTCATGGGAGAAGGCATCTTTACTCATCATCATCATCATCATCATCATCATCATCATTTAATGGTTAATAATAGCAATAGAGATTTTGTGAAAAAGTGGTGTTGGTTTCCTAACTCCATAAAATAGTCTTACAGGCCTTAGAAACGATATCATTACACCTTCTGGTCACGGTTCATGAACAATCAGTTTAAATCTGGACATCTGCTGAGTTCTACCATATATTTGTCCCCTTGTTACTCATTATTCAACACCAACTATGTATATAGATACAAAAGAATGTAAGAACAGCTGTACTGGATGAGGCTGAAGGCCCACCTAGCCAAGTATAGCATATCCAGCAGCAGCTTAGAACAGGTGGTTAGAAAAATGGTGAAAGGAGCAATGCAAATATTAAATGACTATTTCCCTCTCTTTACTTTCTGCAATCAGTGATGTAGGAACTTCACGAGACCAAAGTTTAATCTGGATGTTAATGTATAATCTACAGACTGATCTCTCAGCAATTTTTTTAGCTCCCTTCTGAACTCCAGAATATTTTCTATTTCTCTGGAAAGTAAATGTTACAGTTAAATTGCAGGGTTTTGTAGAAAATGTTTTTAAACATTCTGACAAAAATTTCTACATGGTATCCCTAGTTCTGCAGTTATCAGAAATTCAGAATGGTTATTTCCAATTCATCTTCTCAGTGTATTGTTGATTAGATTATCTCTACTCTTTTCATTTACCTTCTTCGGAAGATGAGCAATTGTAATATCAGTTTTCCCTTCAAATGAAATCTGTCCCACATGCCAGAGGTTCTTTACTGCATTTTGTACAAGTTTTAGTCCTAGATGAACTGAAAATGGGCTTGCAGAAACTGCATGATGTATGTAAGGTGCGGATTCACGACTAAATACAGTTTCCTCTTAGTTTTTTTCTCCAGTTCGTTAGGTTGTTTCACTGAATTTTAGGTGAGAATTTTAGTCATCTTTATGTTGTGTGGCATTCTCTAGGATTAAGCATAGTATGCTCACAAAACTTATTTACCCTGACGTAAGATTTGGGCTACCTTTTGATACACATCAATCAAGTGTTACCCTTCAGTAACCTGGGCAGTCAATTGTGCGATAATTCACCAATTGCCAGCTGGGCCAGCTCTGTCTGTCTGTCTGTCTGGCAGACAACCTGTCACCTAATAAGCAGACTAGCTGACTGAGGCAACACTTTCAATCTACTCACCTTTCACTTTACTTCATTTTACTACTGATAGCTTAAAATACCCCAGCAAGTATATTTTCACAATGAGAATATATCACAATTTCAGTTTAAAATGGTAATCTAAGAGCAAATTCAGTGACACTGGGTCAGCAATCACTAGGTGTATGATTTTAATACATAAAAGCCCAGCTTGTACTAAATTAGTGACAAGCTGCAAATAAACAATTCTGTTTAAGTCTTTTGTGTAATTGCAGTGCAGTCTGGGTCCTTGTGCCCTTTCTTAGCTTCAGTGTGGTTTCTTGTTGTTACTAGCTGAGGCCATTTTTCCATTTTTATTTCCACCCTCATCTTTTCTTCTTTACAGGTTCCCATTTGCTAAGTAAAATCAATATCTGATGCTGTGGCAGAGGTTCTGTCATGTCCAACACAATACCGACTTTCTTTCTCAATTTTTGCATTTGACTATCACTTGAGCCTTCTTCCTGGTTTTTTCATCTTTCAGGTTGTGTTAGTATGGACTGGGGTCTATACTAACACCATAAAAAAATAAGTCATATATTTTATACATTACTTATTAAAATTCCAACTTTTGTTCCTAATTTCTCATCTGGCAGCTAATAAAGCATGGATTCTAGCATCCCAGGTTTCCCTTGTTCTGTTCAATATTAGGTAAATGAAAAGTGTATACTAGCCACTTAGGAAACCGAGTAGGAAAAGGAAAAAGTATCTGCGACTAACAAAAAAAGTGTATAACTAATTTTTAAGAGTTCATTATCCATTATTACCTTGCAAGATGAATAATAATTTTGAAGGCTTTTAAGCCATGTATTAAAATAGTCTATGTAAATAGGTATAAAATAAAGTCAGTACAGAGTACATTTTGAAAGCATTAAGGCACATGAAAACCTTGGTGTTCTGTTGCTATATCATTTGGTTTCTATGAAGTCTGCAGAGCCTTTTCTTAAAAAAATTTATTTTAAAAGGCAGACAAAATCTTGAATAGGCTCACACCTCGGAGACAGGATTAAAATAACTTTTAAAAGGTTGGATAAAATATTAAAATAGAAAAGGAAAAGCAAACATAGATAATTCCCAGGATGCTTTGGATACTATTCTCACTCTCAGGTTTTTAGAAGAATATTTATTCAGTAGTGAGAATTTGTGTATATTAAAAATCTAAAGCTGACAAACAATTCCAATTACACGGCCACATGAAAATACACTAGGACTGTTTCTGGATGGAAGGAATAGAATTCTCCAACTTACAGAGATATTTCCAGAAACCAACATGGGAGAAGATTTTGATTTTCTGTTCTGCAACTTTATAAATGTGTTATTTGCTATTTTAGTTTTCTCTAACCTTATTGACCTTATTAATCTTATTAATCTTATTATTAACAATATTACCATTGCAAAGTAATTAGTTGAGTCAGACCTGCATTTGCTCTGTAAGTCAGTAGGGGAAATTCATCAGGGTATCTACACACATACATTACACTGTTCAGACTGGCACTGTGATGAATTCTTGCATCAGGACTATCGACTGTTTACTAACATGGATACCACAGGATCCTGGATAGGAGCTCCATAATCTCTCCTCAGGTACATGATTAAGTAGCAAATGACACCCACCAGCATCTGGTGAGCTGTCAGGTGCCAGAAGGTGTTTGTAGTGGTAATTTGGCCATCTGCAATCTGTGTTGTCAATGCATTGTAAGTTATCACTGTCTCAGGCAATATTAACTTGCAATGTTCTTCTGACACTTCATCAGTGGGTTGTGAAGCAGACATATGGTACAAAATACTTCCTAGCTAGCTCCTCCCACCTTTCCAATAGCAATGACTTCTGTTGCTTATCAGTGAAAGTACTGTGGATTGTGCTTAAGATTTCTCTTCATGGTACTTTAATATTAATACTGCTGAGGTATTTTTACCACGTTTTAGGTATTCTGAGTCAATTTTGTGGCATGCTTCTACATTGTGAAGAACACAAGACATAGGAACATATGGTCCACAGTAATTACATATTTTGCAAATTACTTAGCAATTATACCTGAAGTTATCAAGTAGTTCAAAAGCAATTACCTTATAACTTGATTTCAGGTTCTGTAATAAGACTTTCAGTTTATATAGAAAAATACCTAGATAATTATTTTATGGTTATATAGTAATTAAAAAATGGCTTAAATAATTAAGATTTACATTTATTTTAAGGGTTTTTTTTACAAAACAATGCATCTGGCTAAAAACTTCTGTCTCGGTGTTAGTTAAAACAGCTAAGATATATTTTTTAATTATAAGCTCACAAAAGGATGCTGACACACAAGGACTCCTTGGACTCAATGATCTTTGTGAGTCCCTTCCAACTCTAGATATTCTATAATTCTATGTAAAGAAATGTCAGGTGACCCCTTGACTGTAATTAGTTTGGACCATTATTGCTATGATTCTTACTGGATCAGGCAAAAAAAATGGATTTGGTAAGAGTTTTCCTTTTATTTTTATAATATGGTTTCACATGGAATGAATATCACGCCTGGAAACCACTTAGAATTTAGAACATAACAGTGAAGATAGAAATCCTCCAACCACTCATTTTCAGTGGAAAAGTTAAGTGACCATAACTGTGGACATATTAAGGTAACATTGCAGATGAAGGAAAAATTACCTGATGGATGCAAATGCATTTTTATTTTTAGACCAACAGCTTCTAATATGGAGAGTTAGAATGAGAAGATAGGAGTCCAAATGACAAATATATTATGCATTTATTTAATGGGCACTGAACAGTTCAGGGAATTGTTAATAGTATTCAGGGGCTTTCATCACTGAGTCGCTAAGCTTGAATCTGGCCCAGGTCCGCAATGACTGAAAATCATTATGATTTGATAGTTCTTCAGTGCCCTATGCAAAATGAATTATGTTCTTACTCAGAAACTGATGGTCATTAGTAAAAATTACTACCCACTGGAGAAGAACAAGAGAGATAAGTAAAAGTGTAGTAGGAAAGGAGGTTATACAAAATTAAGATTCGTTATCATAGAAAGAGAAGGGGTTACATGAAGTATGTCTATTACAGAATATTAAGAATATTAATGTAGACATTATCAAAAGATTTCCTTCTGAAATGTTTTATTCAGGCACAATGAAGTGTCTTTTCTTGTTTCCTCTCGTCTTTGCAAAAAGAAAAAATCACAAAGAGTTCTGACTTTTTGTCCTTGCTTTAAAAAAAAAAAAAGTCTAAAAGTTTGGTGTCATTAGTTTTAGTACCATAATTCAAACTAATAAACAAACCTCCAAATGTTTCTAAACCTGTAATGATTAGTTCAGCAAAATACAATTAGCACTTAACTTCATTTGGAACTGTTTAAGCTACTTGCAAATCTGGCATATTTGAATGGTGACAAACAAAAAAAAATCACAATTCACCAACCCTTTCTTTTATTCATTTTCTCTTAATTTCTTTCAGTCATTCAACGCAATAAAAATCATAATCTGCAAATACTAGTGTAGGGTTTTGTTTTTTTCCTTTTTGTGTGGGTTTTATTTTTATTTGCAGTTTTTTATTTTGAACACTAGAAATTTTAAGCATTTCAACAGTAGAAATTATGTCTACAGATAAGTGAGTTAACAAGTTCTACATATCATTTATTATCATTTACTCTACGGTAAAAAAGAGGAAAATTGAAAGAAAGAATGCAGATAAATCACAGAATTATTGATTCTTTCAATCAACTCCAATCAACTTCAAACAGTGAAAAATACAA
Source organism: Origma solitaria (assembly GCA_013397895.1). Lineage (NCBI taxonomy): Eukaryota > Metazoa > Chordata > Aves > Passeriformes > Acanthizidae > Origma > Origma solitaria. Next base: position 377,369 of record VZRL01007051.1, read on the forward strand.
TCAGCTTAAATATTGCAACGTTTCATGAAGATTTTCTTTATTTGCATCCATCTCTATGGAGCACTTTGCTGAAAGCAGATCAACAGTTTCTTTATACAAGAGAAAGTTGATTTATCAAATAAAAAGAAACACAAAGGCAAACATTTCTACACAGACACAAAAAGTGAACTTGATGAGATTCTTATGGTTATCTATATGCTTAGTACATCATGGAATAAATACTGCCATCTTAGATGGACATTTTATTGTTCCTTACTCAGTAACTTAGCTTCTCTATAAGCATTTCTGTGCAAGCTCCTTCAAACTCATTAAAATGACCAAATGACCAAATTTCCTCATCGGAGTCCAACATGGGGGAAAAACAGAGTGGGAAAGTAAACTGCTTGTTCTTCTATAGATGTTTGCTCTGCCATGGTACTTCATCTGTATATTGTTCCTATAGCACTGCTATCGTACCCTCAAAAAGATACATAGGTAGAATGGTTCACAGAAGTACCTCTTGACCTTGCATGTACAGGCCAGTGTGTGTATCCTCCACATGAAAGATAAAGGCAATGTCAGTTTTTTACTTTCCAGAGTTGATGAGATGACAATTCCCAAATTATTCCCAGAACTTCACTTGAAGTATTCAAATAACATAGTAATGAGAGATCAGTTAAGATATAAGAAATGAAGAACGAAAACAACAAAAGGCATGTCATAAGTTAAAATCTCAACAGTATGGTGATTTTTAAAAATTTTTTTGTGAAAAAGCAGAGAGCAAAAATAGTCAGAAATTACTGCTTTCATTCCTCAGGAACTCAAAGATACATGGATGAGTTAGCTTCAGTTACACACAGAAGAGTTACACACAGAAGAGTTACACACAGAAATGGAATTTATTACAGATATTTGGGAATATTGATTTGGGAATATTGATTACACAGACTCCAGTGGTAACCTAAATTATAAATAAATCCTTTATCGCACTGTTATAATTTCTTACAGGATTTATAAGAATCTTTCCTATAGAACACTTCATGTCAGGATCTTAGAGTCAAATATTATATAAGATTTTTTAGAAAAACACACATCTATTTGACACAAAATAATATGATAAATACTACATTGAATGAAATATATTATGTGTAAAATGTTTCATAATGTAACTCTTTCAAGAAGAAAATATGAATAATATGTAGGAAAAATACGTATACCATATATGTATAATACATTCTCGAAATTTCATTTAGTTTCTTTAAATGCATGCATGTTTGTGTATCTTTGATGATTTTTCTTGGTAGATAACATGGGAGGGATTTCTGTTTTCCTTCTATATTTCTAGCTGTATTATCTAGACCCAAAATTTGAAAGCACAAAAACAAACACATTAATCCTGATAACTGTATCAACCTAGAGAAAGTAGGGAGATTAAAGGGAGTCACATTTTCAAAACCTTCTTGCGGAACGTTTTTCTGATCAGTTTTCAAACAGTGAGTTCCACCAGTGAAGCAAACAAAATATACAATATACAAAATATACAAAGTCAGTATAATCTAATTTATAGAATTCTCCAAAAACTTCAGACTTGTGCAATTCATGAACAAAGCTGGAAATCTGACCACCTATCATGCTGTCTTAGATAAAGCAATCTATCAATAGTTTATTTGTATTGCCTCCTTTGCAGAATATTGGACCATGGCTACAGTAAATGAGAAGAATATGAAGAATTGATACAACGCCCAACAAATGTGGTCATTTTTGTTTTGATCTAATATGATGCGCACAAATCGCCACTGCATCAAGAGTGTATCCTTACAAAATGTATATTCTTCTAACTTCATAGCAGTCAATCCTTATGCTGATACCTGGACAGAACAGAAACCAAACATGTTGCTGCTCATAACTCTGGATCCAATCAAGCATTCTTTGCAGCATTTGATGCTATATGAGGGCTGTGTCAAGTGATGAAATGTACATCCCATGGTATCCTCTGAATTGGTATAACTACAAGATGCATAGCAGTCTGTTGCTACATTAGGTCTTTTAATAGATGTTCACTGGAGGGAAAAAAAAACCCTCTTTGCTTAATAATAGACTGAGAGTTTTGGGAAGGGAAATACCAGTAAGTTGCTCTTGTAGTCAATAGAGAATGATCCTGACACTAGTGAAACCCTTTGGATCACTGGGGTAACAACAATAGTAAGTATTTCAAAGGAATGTTAATGAACATATTCAGATAATGAAAAGGAAATTAAGTACTTCTTTAATTTTCTAAAACAGCTTTAAGAAATATTGTATACTGTAGAACATTTTCAATTAAACAAATGAACTGCTTTTATTAATCTGAATCAGTAACCATTATAAATTTATAAGACTTAATAACTGTTTGGACATTGTTGCTAGGAAAATAAAGAACCTGAATTATAAAATATGCTCACAGCAAAGATTCTGCCTATATAACAAGTGGTTGGACCTGGCCTATGGGAGGTGCTCTTGGCTTTCCTTAGTGACTTGAAAAATTCACTATGAGCCCCTGACTTTCATGTCTTAACTGTAGTGAATGTGAGCAACTATGCTTCACATCTCATGTTTAATAAATCTGGCTGGATTTCTGGAGTCCAGAGTGCCAGCTTTTCCTATAGCCTACGGAGATTCATTATGTATTAAATCAGTCATTCTTTCACTGCATTATTTTCATTTGATCCTACTAAACCTTACATACTCTTGCAATTTCTTAATTTTGTGTTAAATGTGTGGTTTATTTTTATCTCTTAGTCTTTCTTCTGGCACAAAGGAAGGACCAGTCTATGTTTTGAGAGAAAACACTGCTGTTGCTACAAACAAAATAGAACATTGCACTCTGTATCTAACATATTCTGCTGTTAGAGCAAGCTACTGTAGAATAATGAATATGATACTAGGCCACAGACTTGGAAGGTGAAGGAAGACCCAGTGGCTGCAACTGGAGCTCTTCTGTATGACCTGGGACTTTCTGAGGACAGGTATGCTGAATACTATTAGACATAGTAATTTAAGAAAGAAAAAAAAAAAAAGAGATCTATTGTGCATTTTGCAAAAAAATCTCAAACCCCTAAACCAACAATCAAACAAACCCCCTAACTTATGTCTATTTCCAGCTTTTCATGTCTTGAAATTCTACTGCCTAAAATGAGAATACTGCCTCAAAGGACCTCGACATTCAACAGCTCCCCCCTATAAACTAATTTCCAAGTACTACACATTTTTTAAATTACAGCTTTCCTGTGGATATGTCAGTAATACCATCTAACTCCAATTCATGGGGAGAAAAGAAGTGCTTTTGCTAAAAGATTCAAGGCAAAAGCACAAAACAAATAATTGATTTCCATGCCCTGGGAACTAACCTGACAACTAATTTTTCTTCATGTTCTTATTTCGCCCTCTTTTACTATAAAAGAAGAGTGGACTGTGCACTCATTCATTATTTGAAATATTTGTTGACTTCAGGGAATGTAAATTCTTATTTAAGTATACTACTTAAAAACTCGTTGACTTCCTGTCATCCCTTCAGTGCATGTTTTAAAAATATATGCCTTTACTCAGGCTAAAGAAATAGTTTTTTATAAAATAAGCTTTATAGAGAGACTCCATAGGCTCATATTTCTGAGTGGATATATATGTGCTGCTCTCACCAAGACCCTATTGGCTTGTATCTTTTTTTCTTTCCCTCCCCCTCACTGCTTAATGCACTTTCAATCTCCCCTTCCTTCCAGCTGTATCAATGAAGGTTTAGGACCCTCACCATATACTTATTCACAAATAAGTGGAATTTCTGTTCTTCAGGGAACAAAGATTTGGATATAACCTATACAGAAAACTGGGACGTCACAGTTCACGTCATGGCATTTCAACATCCCACACCAGGATTCTCACAGAAAAAAAGATAATAGACATTACTTTTGAGCTTAGGAACCTAGGGGACATTTCTCATAGAAATACAGATAAGAATAATAATAATGAAACCCAAATATTCAAGATGAAACATAAAATTTAGATAATTTATTTCAAGAAAACTAGCTTAACATAATATCTGGAAAATCCATGTCATTGTTATTATTTTAAAGTCCTTGTGAATGGCTGATATTTATTTATTTAGTGATTCAGATTTTTCTATGATTGATGATGCTTTTCTGAAAAAAAAGCCTCCTTTTTTCCTTAATGAAATCTTTGTACAACAAGTTGATGAACTTTTCCAGTTGATAACACATGCTAAAACATCCCCTCTACTAGAAGTCATATTAGGCACTGAAAACTTCCTAGAGGTTCTATGAGGAAAACAAAGCACCTGGAGGTAATAAGAAATTACAGTGAAAGTTGCAGCACTGTCTGAGTTTTCTGAAGATGGTAGATATGGTCTATGGAGTAATGTACAAGAACTTGTTGGAGCTGAAAAATAAATATGTGCAAATTAATATGTACCTTTTTATACATACAGTTTGCCATACTTACAGGCTTCTATATTAAATACAGCAGTGGTTGGAGAGCCTGTTATATGCAAAAATATGACTTGGAACAGAAGACTAGATCTTGTGATTTTTAGTCAAAGTCCATGTCATTTCAGGAATCAAACCTTGGAAAAATCTGAATAGAATTGTGGAATCTGCTACACTATGCAGCAATTTCCAATCAGCTAACTTGTTTAAGAGGCTTTTATTTATAAAACTTTTCCCTGTAATGCAATATCCAAACAATTTGAGATACAGAACACAGAGACAGAGATTTGAATATAACCCCAATTTTCTGACCTCTGCCATTTCCCCAGGACAAGCATATAGCAAAAAAGGTTCTAGTATCTGAAAAATTATCATTTTTCTTGGTGTCTTGGAGACAAAAGCTAATAACAAAGGCAGTAAGGAAACACCAAAACCATCAGTGCTCCTGAAAGAAGCTAAGAAAGTAGGATTTTGATCAATTATTTGCTTAGAGACCTCTTGCCATGGAACTGTTTCCTCTTGCTTGATTATGCCTGTGTTTAGAGAACTCACCTTGCATATTCATTGCAAATAAAGAGAAATGCTGATTCATTGAAAAACATGTCTTAGTTTTTCATCATTTCTCCTCATTCAGAAAATACTGATACAAGACAACATTTTGAAAAAACATTCAAAATAAAGAGTTTGAAAGGAATAATGGAAATAAGAACAAAGAATTCAGTGAAAAAAATAGATTTTTCCATCAGCTTGTTTAAGTAAATAATAGAATAAGAATAGTAGTGTACTCATAAAACTAAAAAGTTAAAACATTTTTAAGAAATTGAGAATATATGGAAAATATAACGCCATAAGTAAGTAATAAGCATATATTTGCCCCTCCTCTTTTAGTCCCAAAAGAAGTGATTTATGTCCTGAGCTAATTTCTTTTTTCAAAATTTAAAATGGATTATTCATTCAACATTGGCCTTATATTGGACAAAATCCAAGATCAAGATTAAGATAGGCAATCAAAACTTAAAAACTTTAATACAATATATTACTCGAACTTGGAAAATTACTCCATTCTTAAAAATGAAAAAAAAAAGCCCTGCTACTGCAACTATAATCCCTTTGCTTTCAAACGTCATGATAATTCTGTCTGATGTAGCCCACTCATATTGAATGGGTGAACACTGAATTAAAGGCAGCCAAGGAACGAACATTTTCAGAACACTTCTCAAGATCTTTTGACTATATGAGGATTGGTCTCACTTTGAATGTATAAGAAAATTAATTTTATTTTTCAGAACATCTTTAAATATTGCAATATTACAGTGATGGATACAGAATTGAAACTTAGGGTGGAAAGTGCATATTGCTATTATTATTATTATTATTATTATTGTTATTATTCCTGGTACTTTGATTTCAAACTTTTTGGTTAAGCAGAAATATTCTACAGGATTTATATGTCAGACCAAAACAGCTTGAAAGTTAACTGTTTACAGCAACTAGCCACAGACTAGCTATAGAGAATTAGTCACAGGAATTATTCACTGGATGATTGTGAATAATGAGCTAATTTAGGAAAATCACAATCTGTTCATGGACAATTTGTGAGCTGAAGAGAGTTAAAATTCATCAACTAAATTATTTGTTATAAATTATTCACCAAGCTCTAATGAGTACCCAAAAATATGGTTGCTTATCTGAAACTTATTCAAATTATCCAAAGTGCTTCTGTATGTGTAGGAAAGCCAGAAATATTCTTTCATACTTTTTAATATCTCTTGACAGTGTTTTCATTTTACTTACATTCCAAGCTAAAATATGAAGCACAGAACAATGCAAAACTAAGAGATCATAAGAAGGAAGGAAGAAACCCCCTATTTCACATCTAAAAATATTTTCATTGATTTTAATTCAAACTTGTGGTGAGAGCATAGTACACTTTAGTTCATTATTTTGTTATAGTAGTTTGCATTGTTGTAGCTCAGCCTTCTGATTCTGAGATATCTAAAAATAAGACTGACTGAAAATGTTACTTGAAAATGAATTTCCATACTATATATTCCCACCAGTGCTAATTCAACTTTCTAAAAAATATGCTTCACCTGTTGTTGTCTTTGTTGTTAGTGATACTACTTTTGCTATATCTTTTCAGTCTCTTACCACAGGAGAGGTGAATACATCACTTTTCCCCTTAATCTAGCAATGCTGATGATAAATGTTTCAATAATTTATGACTTATATTTTTATGTGGCGTACAATGGCCATCAGAGAAAAATGACAACACATTATAATAACATTGCTCAACTGCAGTTAACGTGGTCAAGCTACCTGCTAAAAGTGCGTTAGCTATTTAGGTAAAGCACAAGCACAATGTGCTTCTGCACATTAAACACAGGTGCAACTGCATCTGCAGTCAGCAGTGAACAGGCACCACAATGAATAATATTATAAATACTTTGATTCCAGACTTGACAATTACCGAAGGCAATTACTGAATTACAATTAGTGAAGAGATTTAAATTCGTTTTAAAGGGAGATGAAATAATATTCTGGGTGGCAATTGTGGGGTGTTGACCTTCGTTGTCTATTATGTACCTACCAAGCTTCTCTGTCCCTACTCTTCCTTGAAGAAAATTTTCTTCAAAATAAGAAGAAAAACTCGCCAGTCAAGATAAAGACAGTTTAATAAAGGAAAGCAAAACCTTCACATGGAAGTAAAGGAAAGAAAAATCTCTACTTCCCCCCAGCAGACAACATCCAGCCACTTCCTGAGACCAGGACCTCGGTATACACAGCAGTTACTTCAGAAGACAAATGTCTTAGTAACAAATGCTTCCCTCTTCCACTTTCTTCCTTGTCCTTGTTGCTGAGCATTTTATCATCCAGCATCTCTTTGGTCAGTTTGGATTAGATGTCCTGATTGTGTCCTGTCCCCAGCCTCTTGCTCGTTCCCAGTCTAGCAGTCCTAGGCTGGAGAGAGCCTTGATGCTGTGCTGGCTCTGCTCAACAGTAGCCAAAACGCTGGAGTGTTACCAACACTTTTCTGGGTACAGTTGCAAAGCATAGAACTCTATGGTGAAGAGGAGAAAGTTAACTCCATTCCAGCCAGGTGCAACATGGCAATTTATCTCACATAGTTTTAGTCACATAATAGAGGGTCAATTAATTTAGTGCAATTTTCTATATGAATAGCATTTTAGGCTAGTCACCACAGGCTTCCATCATATTTAGTGACAAGAAATAACCATGTTAAGAGGCTGATTCATCACAACTATTTTAGACTTCCTTTTTTAGTGTAAGATTAATTCTCTAAAGAAGGGACACATGGTTCTCCAGTGGCTAGAGAAGGACTCTGGATTGATTATCTCAGATCTAAACATCTAACTTCTAGACACCTATGATAAAGGACATGTAACTCACTATAAGCTGAGACTGCAGTTCCCTTAACTCTGTTTCTGTAGTCAGTAGAAAGAGAAAAAGGCTTATCTAGAAAATGAATTGAGAGTTTAGTTGATCTGAATAACATCTGAAGATTTTTTCTTTTCTTTTTTGACTTTATGGTAACAGGACTGCGAAACGAGGAGCTTCAGTCACATATAGAAAGTTACAAGGGAAAAATGGGGTACAAACAGTAAGCCTAAAAGTTCATCATCCAAATTTCTAAACCTTACTAAGTGAATGTGGGACTTAGTAACTGAACTTTTACAGCACTGGTGGATTTTTCTTTCTCTGAGATGACACGCACAGTATTTCTCACTTGTTTCTCAGTGTTAATTGCCTATTAGACTGCTGTGATTTTGTTTCTGATTTAGTTTTTGTTTGTTTCTGGTTTAGTTGTTGTTGGTTGGTTAGTTGGTCTGTTTTGGTTTACTGAGGAACAATTTAGAGAAGAAAAGAGGTTCCCTGCAGCAATTACTAATATACATAGAACTAGTCATCCTAGGACATCTCAGAGTAAACAACATTTGGGCTGGCATACAACCCTCTGTCTTAGTCACCTAAATGTATGACTCCAAATACTGGGTTTATTTTCCAAAAATCAGCTGTTTTCACTAAAGCAAAGTAGGTATTCTCAAGGTACAACTCATGGCCTGTTGAAATCAAAAGTATGTGGATAAAAGCTCTGCTGATGTGCTTACTATTTACTTAGTATGTACTGATACGCGAAGTACAGGGCAATAGTTCAGATTTAGATACCTACATTTTAGATGTCCAGAATGAAAATAATCCTACTTTTACTATTTTGTTCTTAGTGCTTTGTTCTGTATTAGCGTTTTGTTTGTCAGTACAGACTGGGGACCAACCTGCTGGAAAATATCTCTGTGATGAAAGACTTGTGATCCTGGTGGACAACAAGCTGTCCATGAGCCAGCACTGTGCTTTGGGGGCCAAGAAGGCCAAAAGCTTTCTGTGGTGCATAAGGAAGAGCATTGCCAGCAGTTCGAGGAAGGTGATCCTGTCACTCTAATCCGCCCACGTAAGGCCACATCTGCCGTGCTATGTCCAGTTCTGGGCTCCTCAGTAAAAGAGACACATGGAATTCATGGAGCGGATCCAGTGCAGGGCAACAACGATGATTTTTATCTCAACCCATGAGTTTTCTCACTTTTCTGATTCTCTCCCCTATCCCACTTGGGGAAGGTGAAAGAATGCCAGTATTCTTAGCTGCAGGCTGAGGTTAAAGCAGGACAAGCTGTCAAAACAAAGGTGAATTTTAATGTCATGATCTGGAACTAGAAGAATTGCCACCCAGGGAAAATGTTGAAAAAACCTTTTCAAATGTTCAGATTTTATTGAAACTTTCAAAAATGGTGTCAGAAAAGCTGAAGGTATTTTTGTATTGAAATTCAGAACAACTGGATGAAAAATGGAAACAGATAGCGAATATGAAAGAAATATGAAAGTATGAGCAAAAATAAAGATTTCTTTCAGAATAAGAAAAACTTTTCACAATTTTTCAGGAGAGAAAAAGAAAACAAAACAAAAAACCAGGAGAGATGAGAGATTTTTCCAAGCTCCATCTCTTCTGATTCAGTTGTAATTTTTATTTCTAAGTTAGACATTGGGAAACTAAAGACAGGAGTTGGCTGGGACCCACATTTATGAAGCTGAGACACACTTTTTACAGATCTATAACAGATACAAAGTTATAGCTGTTGAACCTGGTGCAAGAATATTTTAACCTTTCTACAGACTGAAAACAACAGCCTCACTTTCAGTTGTCTCGTTTATGCTTTGCTCTATATTTAATTATAAATAATGGTATAAGTAAGGATGAACTTCCAGTTGAGTAAACAAATGAAATAGTGGGAGATAAAAATTCAATATAAACAGCTACCATATTTTGCCTAAGTAATCTAAGTCTGAAAGAAAAAAAAAAAATTAGTTTTCCACCTTTTGCTTCCCCCATCTTGAAAATGACACTATTGAGCACTACACAAGGACATTATACAGATAAGTGTTCTGTGGCATTCAGATATTATTGTGATAGGGCAATATAAAGATAGATAGCTAAGGATTGCAGAATAGACCATTTCTACTGTAACTGCTCAGTATCACTCTTCCCACCTGGATTCTTCAAAATGTATCACTGTCTGCTAAATTTCATGCTCGCATATATGCCAAAGATAAATAAATAAGATAAAGCACCTTTCACTGAGTAAACCCTTTATTTGGTATAGCTTAGAGCCTTGCAAGCTTTTACATAAAACTAAAACAATAATTGTGACCTAAAATTTGCATTTTGTGTCTTACTACTCAGAGATCTACAGTTAGCATCACTGTCATTTCCTCTTTAATTGAGAAAGGTGAAGATTTTGTGGAAATAAGTCAAAAATGTTTCATATTTACTCTTTAATTATTGGAAGCATAAATGCAGATAGCTCAGATCTCAGTGTTTTTCACAAAGGCACATAAAGTATGTGCTCTGTAATAGAATTTATTTTATATATATATATATATATATATATATATGGATATGTATACACTTGACTTTCCTAGACAATGACAATTGTCAAGATCAACATTACAGGAACTACATTTGTAACTTGACTATTGAGTATATCGTCATACAAACAATGCTGATTTTTTTTTCCTTAAATGTGTCTAATTAATTTCATTATGATAGTTTTATTTCAGTAAGACTGACACCAAATAAGCTTATCATGTTCAAGCTTCAGAAATCTCTACCGGTGACAAAATTGCTCTATTTGCTTTAGGATGATGTCTACATAAATGAACTAAATAAAGCTAAACTTTAATTGGAAAATTGAATTCTTTAATGAAACAGTAGATGAGCTTGTTCACTTTGAGCTCAGTTAACACTCTAATTGTTGAATACAGTTGGACTGATAATACAGCTTTAAAACAATGTCCGGAAGGGCACATATACCTTCCAGGTCCTGTGCTGCTGATTATGCATGTCAGAAAATAAAGGACACACTGCCACCTCCGTAGGTGCAAAATCTAACTCCAAATCTCACTTCTGCAATATTTGTCTATCTAACTGTTTAGGAAAGGGCTTTTTGTTTTTTGTTTTTTTTTTAACCTTGTTTGTTTGGGGTATTTATAAACCTTTTAAGTACTGCCACAGCTGAAAGCAAACCCAGTCTCTTAACAGGTCCAGCACACTCTGAGGTTGTGCAGCCACACAGGCACCTGCAAGAACTTGGACAAAATCGGTGAGCAGCATGAAAATATGGGCTTAGTGAAAGCACATTCAGGTCAATGATTATGAGCTATTAAATTATATAACTCTATTAGGCCTCAGTTCTCTAGCACATTACATAGTTAATCTCACTATCTCCACTGAATTCAAAGGAGAGACATGAATACATGATGTCTCTATCTTAACCTTGGATTAGTCTTCCTACAAAGTTTTATATCAATTATACTTGCATGAATATATATGCTCATTTTCACCCTGCCTATAGTAAAAAGCCAGATGTATCCAGAGCTTAGATTACTCTTCTTTCTTTATCCCTAAAAGTTTACAATGGGCAAGTTTTGTCAGTATTTGAACATTCGTTGCTGGCCATTAGGCTATTGGCTCTTTACATGGATTCTCACCTGGATTCAGTTAGATATCAGATATTTGCAGTGGCTTACCAGTCAAGTCAAGCATTCTAAACAGAATTTACCTCGCTGGTATGACTCCCTTTCCTGCCTGCACTTCACTTTAGATGATGCTGAGTGCAGGTAGCCTATTAAGCAGTAAAAAGTCTCCATGCCTTCACTGCATCCAGATAAGCACAGGAAAAGTCTGCCCCTTATATCACCTTAGTGAATATGTCCAAATGACATAAAAGATCAGTGTCAAAAGGGGTGAGTGAAGAGAAGTAGCTGCCTACCAGGATAAATGAATTTCCTAAGTCCAGCAGTTGTCAATGGGTTGGGCTTTTTGACCTATCACTCAGCATGATCTTTACAAGTCTCCTCAGCAGTAATTTTTAGGAGGTATTTCTTTTTTTTTTTTTTCTACATAAGCTCTCTTAATAATGGTTTCCTTACAGAGCTTTAAATTTAGGTGTGGCTATAGGTGGTGAATTTTTGAAACACATTCTTTGCTAGCCTAAGTTCTCATGCTGATTTAAGTAGAAATATAATTAAAACAATAAAGGGACTGCTAAGAAGTCTTAAGATCAGAGTTTTAAAACTCTAAGGAGAGAAGACAGAAATACGAGTCCCATTACAAACCTTTAACAGGAAAAGTATGTCTTTTTGCTTTAAAGAATATATAGACATAGGCATGTGCAAAACCACCTCTACTTCTCTAAACTTTCCTTTAAAATCTAAATAAAGTTTAAAAATAAACAAAATCAACCTATCACGTCTGAAAATCAGACCCTTACAGTTCAGTTTCACCCCATTATATTTAAGTGAGGAATGGAAACATCCAAGTTTCTTTACAGTAGGTACAAAAGAGATACCACAAAGGGCTGAACTAATTCACCAAGTACAGAAGTTTCTCCACTATTTTAATTGTACTAGAAACCTGAGTTTCTACACATCTAACTCTAATATTTGAAGGTGACATCCCTTTAGTGCTTTGTGGGACTCTAAATTTCACTTTTTTCAGAAGTATTTTTAAGTGAATTGGAGGACAAACAATAATCACTGAAAACCAGTTTTTAGTATCTCCAAACTAGCAGGATGTAAATCTGAACCCCTCAAGGCTCTTCCAGGAATTGAAGAGTTATTTTAGGCTTTATGAGAATTGATCTCAGTCATATCAAACAACCAAACTATCTTTATCAAAAACTGTACCTTGACTATTTGCTTCTTTGTTTGCTGAAGCTCTGTCAACACTTGAAGGTGCATGATCCTCCATTTCTTGTCAGATTTGAAAATGTCCAAAGTCATAAGAAATATTTTTTACATACAAGGTTTGTTTGATGCTGTTTAAACTAAGGTCAGTGATTAATGGTAAACCAGTACCCTTAGTTAAACTCTAATAAAATTTAATGGGAGGAATCTAATGTTCTAATATTAACAGGGAAAAAAGACCATCTCCTCATGTGCCATTTTTCTAAGACATTTGACCTTATGTTTTGTGCAATCCAGCAATGGAATAAGGAGAAAGACAATAACTAATGACAGAGCAGAATATACTGAATTACATTGTAAAAGTAGATGCCTCCATGAACTCCAGAATGGAAGAGAGCTCTCCTGGAAGGTCATAGACTAGTTTGTGTTATAAAGGATATTTAAAAGTCGTCTAGTAACCCCCTCTCCTGCAATGAGCAGGGACATCTTTAGATCAGGTTGCTCAGAGCTGTACCCTATGTGACCTTGAATGTTTCCAGGGATGGGGCATCCACCGCCTCTTTGGGAAACATGTGCCATTGTTTTACCACTCTCATTGTAAAAAAAAAAAAAAGTCTTCTTTATATCTAAACTATATTGATGGTTTTTTAAATTTAAAACCATTACCCCTTCTCCTTTCACAACATTCCCTGCTCAAGTTTGTCCCCATCTTTCTTACAGGCTGACTTCAAGTACTGAAAAGGCACAATGATGTCTCTCTGGAGCCTTCTCTTCTATATGCTGAACAACCCCAACTCTCTCAGCCTGTCTTCACAGGAGAGGTGCTCCAGCCCTCTGATCTTTGTGGCCCTCCTCTGGATCCTACAGTCACTACACTACACTGCTACTGATTTCTTTTTATGTTGTACTAGTACCTCAGATCAGGCTCTGTTTTTCTTATGCAGGGAGCAAACAGCAGTTGTAGACAATGTGTACTGTAATTGGGCCAAATATTAAAAAGCTGAATAGGCGATAGGTATGAAGACAAATGATCTATACCATACCAGAACAGTGCCCTGGCCTTGGCAGACATGAAGCATGAGACAGGTCACAGTGGTATTTTGGCAGAGGGCTGGGCCTGGTTAAACTCTGTTTCTGCTTAAATGGCTCCCTAGAACCAGCCAGTTAATGATAAAGTGATTGCCACAGTGACAGCAACATCCAATTGCCAGGCACTATGGGAATTTCAGCCAACTGTATCCTCCCCACGAGTAACATGAAGCAGAGAGGTCATGTACACATCAAATGTATCTGTGACTAAATGTGCTTCGGCAGCCAAGTCTAGTTGATCTCCGTGCTATCAATTCATTTTTGAACTGCAACAAGTGCATAAAACAGGAGCAACCACTTAATATCTGGCAGAGCACATAACTAAAGTGAATCCACGTAGCAGTGGTCAGCACATGGCAGCAGTAAAAGGAGATATCAGTGAGACAGTAGCTAGATATGTGAAAAAAATCAAGAAAACAAGGTTTTGCAAACTTGTTTTTAGGCAGAAATAGCAGCCATTCCCATCTTGCCAACTCAACCTTCCCTGACAACAGTTTTTCTTGTCCAGATTTATGTCAATATTATACTCATTAATTTGATAAACCTGTGAATTCCAGGCTGTTAAAACCAGATTTCATTCAAATAGTATATACTAGCCAGCAAAAGAATCTTAACACAGCAGTGAAAATATTAATTAGCTTCTGTTTCCCTATTTTCATGTGGATTTCCCACCACCCTTTCCAGCTTCTCCTTCAAAATATCATTTGACTATCCTTTTCCACTTTTCTCTCTTTTATGAAGATTTTGTCCTTCAGAGCTTCATTTTTAGTTCTCTTGCCTTATCACCATATTAAGTTATATGTCATCTACCATAATGACTCACAAATCTCTTTCCTCAGCCTTGATTTAATTTTCATTCCCTATTTCCCAATACATTATCTGGATTGTTCTTTTAATTGTCAAGACTCATCATCTGAAAACGTGAGCTTTTCTCTTCTTCCCAACTACACACCAGTTTGTTCTTCACTGGTCTACCCATACTAACAGCCATTTGGTCCATTCCATTATCCACTCCTTTCTTCTCTTCAGCCTCCTTAGGGCTCAGTTCACTCTTTGCTTGCAACACATACTGGAAAGCATCCTTTCTTTAGATACCAACAATTAAAAAAGAAAGTGTCCCAAATTTCAAAGTCTTCTGAGTAACAGTGACAATGTGCCTACAGGTATTACCCTTTGGAAAGGATTTAAACTTCTTTATAATATTCTGTATATGATTGAATCTCTAACCTTGTTTTTAAATAATATATCTATTCAGTGAATCAATATAATTTTTAGAGTGGGTCTAGGTGTTGAATGGTTCATCCTGACTCTGATACATCTTTTCATCACATGTGCCATCTTATTTCTTCTCCCTCCCTGCATGTTTTTGCATAACTGGAACAAAGGCTTTTAATTTAGAAGGAACAGAGAGACTGTATTTTTTAATCTTTTTTTTTTTTTTTTCTTTTTAAATACGTGAGTCCTTTAGCAGTTACACATTGTGGTGGTTTTAACACCAGCTGGAAATTAAACTCCTAATAGGCCACTCCCACTCCCACACCCTTTCTGATAAGAGAGGGACAAAAGCAGAAAATATGGGTTGAGATAGCAATTTACTGAAAACTAAAAGCAATGGAGCAAGAAAGGCACAGAATCAAGAGAAATATTAATAACAATAGTATCCAAGAAAGAAGGTGTTTTACCCAAAAAGAGGCGTTCACTACCTCAGTTTAGTTCCATGTGGCTGTCAGGACTAAAAGAAGATGACAGACTCTACCTATAGGGAGTTCCCTGCAGAGTTTCTTTTACATTACAAGCTTGACAAAGAGTGCTTTGTCTTCATGATCTGTAGAAAGTAGATTTTTAGATTTGCAAAAGATGTTAGTATTTCTAATCAAGCAACACTGTCATCCAGTGGGATATTATATAACTTTTGGATGTTGCATGTATAGAAACAAACAGTACTTCCCAGTGCAGTTCTAGTAACTGTAAAGAACTGTAATTCACCTCACAAAAAGCTTGGGTAATGTGAAGGATATATAACCTGACTCATTCTGGATTTACACATTCCACATGTGTCTACACTTTCTGCATTCATTATACATTCTACATTTGTAACAATTGTAAAATAGATTTTTTTTGCTTTCATACAGCTAAATTCATAAAGCATTTGTTTATGACAGCTGTTCTTCTTCTTTGGCCCTGACAGCCCCACAGTGTCTAAATGCTTTAAATGTTTTATTTTCTTTACAGTACTATTTAGATATGGGCTTCTTCTGACTTCTTGTTCTCCAATACATTGCAGGCAACCTATCCATTTCCCATTGAGGGAAATGGGTAGTGTGCCATATGGGATCAAGGTGTCAACACTTACCTTTGCTGTGAAAAATGAAGCCAGAATTTTTTATTCTCTCATTAGCTCTTGTTTTCATCTGCTGTTCACTGAAATGTCTGTACATGCCCTCTGAGACAGTTTATTATAATGTGTAACAAAAGAAAAATTGTTAAGAGACATGTGAAAACTTTGGCAATGAATAGGAAGTGGACCTAATAAGGCTATTACTAACCTAGACTATAGCATGCTATAAAGTGATATCAAATTGTTTACTTGTGTAAAACTGTTGAGCTGGTGTGTCTCTTTCTCCCTTACTCTATTCTTGCAAAGGTCATGATTTTGTCATGGGTGGTTATTCCCCATTCCTTATAACAGCAATAATAAAATTTAAAAAAAAAAACAAAAACAATGATTTTATAGCCTCATTGTTTAATATGATTCAAACTACAAAAGAAAATGCTATTCACCTTGACACCTTTCTAGTGTTGGCACCACTATAGTTTAGAAAGCGGCAAGTATATAATTTAGTTAGTAGGAAAACAAACTAATCATTCTTGGAAAAAATGACATTACTTCAACATTTGTCTGATCTTAAAACATGAATGATTCACATTTTATCTTGAAATATTAGAATATGATAAAAAGTATGATGTATAGAATATTAGATTTTTCCTACTATGTAAAATAATGTGAAACAATACCACTAAGTGATGCATTTTTGCTTCCTCAAAATGCAATATGTGCCATTTCAAATTGAGATGATGAAACAGTTTGCTTTGATAATGTTATTCCCTGAAGGTATTCAAAATTAGTGTGGTTCTTTAAAATACATTTTCTGATGAAATTGTATATAAGTAATAAAAATTAGATTAAACAATAATTAAAATACAATACTTAATTTATTAAAATTTGGTATTAATTTAGATAATCCATTTGGAGAAAACATTCATTTTCTTGAGCTGAACATCTATATATATATATATCTCAATCTCAGGAATGATGCTTTTTATATAAAGTTTTACAGAAGAACTAGTGTGAAATTTAGTGCTTCAGTTAAATAAACCATTGATTCTGTACAGTGGTCATAGAGTCACCCTCTGAAGTAGCTCATCAGCTGCAAAATTGGTTTTCAAATTACAGGGTTGATGTTGTTGAGATCACCATCTTGAAAGGGCAATTGTTAACGCTATAAACTATGTTCTGAAACTATTCTTTCTTTAGTCATTGTTCACAGTCATTTGTTTCATAAAAAATTGTTATGTTTAAAGTACTTCTGCAAGTCCATGAAGAGGTAAAAGAATACATTTGCATGAAAACAAATTTAAATATATGAAACATAAACATATATACACAGAAGAATGTATTCTTTTGGCATTTTGAAGCTAGCTGTGATTATACTGCAACTATTTCAGATTCTTTTCTTGATATTTTATGTGGGTGTTGAGTGTTTAGATGAGACATTCTTAATTGCTTCTTTCTTATTAAGTTGTGAGGAAAGTGTGATCTAAATTAAAAAAAAAATCCAACTTATCAGGCTTGGCTATTGAAAAAGAGGGATAGAGAACAAGTTGCATTGGTAAGAGCCAAGAGTTTACTTTTCAAGGAAAATTGCATGCATTCAGAGCTGAAAATACTCCCATGAGACTGTCACCTCTGCAAACAGTGAAGTTCAGGCTGGTAGGTTTCATGACATTATGTTACATTTTATGAAGTCAAATGCCAAAAATATATTATGCCCAATTAATTCAGTGCTTTGTAGATACAGTAATTTGGAAATGCTTATGACAACAGCTCCTGGCCAGGATACTCAGAAACAGGTTTTTGTCAATATGGCTTGCAGAACTTGTCCCAAAAATCTAGTCTGCAAGATGACATGTGAGGAAGTAAAATTTTTACAGGTGACCTTGTGCCTTTGTATTTTGCTTTCAAAGTATTATTTTCATCTATAAAAAGAGTATTAGAAGTAGTCTTTCTTTTTTATTTATTTTAGACCTATATTAGTCTGTTTTAAATGTCTAAGGAGCAAGAGAGTATGATGAAAGTATAGATTGTATCAGAACTTTGTGCTTCTGAATGTATGGTTTCATACTTGCTTCTTGCATCACTTTTCATGCCCTTTTGAAATGCATCCTCCCTCTCTTTCATGCTATCCCTCTTTTTTCTTTGTTGTTTTGGTTTGGTTTGGTTTTCTTCAATTCATAGAATCACAGAATGGTTTGGGTTGGAAGGGACATTAAAGATCATCTAGTTCCAACCCTCCTGCCATGGGCAGGGATGCCTTTTCCTAGACCAGGCTGCTCAGAGCCCCATCCAACCTGGTCTTGAATGGTTTATACCAGATCACTTCTCTGACCTCATTTACCATGTGACACAAAGGTTTTGCTTGGTTTTTTTTCTAGTGGAATGGAGTGACAAACCAAGGGACGATGGGCAACAGGCAATGAACAGCTAAGAAGGGCTCTGTGATATACTGATAAAAAGGGATGAGGAATTGTGTCATTGGGAAGTACAATAAACATTAAGGAGACAATGTTAAAAAAAATTTCAATTCCAAATCTTTATTAAAAATAGACTGGCTTGAAAAAATGCAGAAAGTCATCAAGGCTGTAGTTCTATGTGTGTTGCCTAATTCCACAAAACACACATCAGTAGATTTTTGACAAATATTTAGCAATCTCTTGCAAAGCAGGACTCTGTACTTTTTGTACAATCTGAACTGCCACAGGAAAGGAGATCTTTGCAGTTAACAGAATACATGACAAGCACAGGAACGAAGATGTGAAAGGAAAAGAATTTCCACGGCACCTATTTTAATTTCTTGCTAATTCATATCAATTAACACCATTACTTGCTGAGAATACAAATGACTATAATTTGCTCATAAAGTAATACATTTCTTTGTGAATTCAGTATGTACCTTTGGCTGCTCTGCATTTTATTATATTTCCACTCTAACTTGCAAACAAAATTTCATTTTGTCACCATTTCATTTGATGCAATTCCTCCTTTGCTTTTTATATCATGGAATTAGTAACTTGAAATTCACCTTGGAATTGCATCTCTTGCTCTACTGCACACTGTGTGAGAACACCTGTCTTGCCAAGAAAATAATGGCAGTCAAGGGCAATTTTCAGGATGGTGTGGTTCTGACCAATTAGAATAAATGGGAATTTAAAAAAAAGACAACAACTAAAACTAACACAAAACAAAAATATATCCAGTTTAAAGAGATGTTTATGCAACATGTTGGAACACGTGACAATTTTAACATGATTTTTTTACTCTTGATTCAGTAGTAGACTTAAATATTTGCCTGAATTCCTTTATTCATCTTTCTCATCCTGTCTGAGAACACAGAGGAAAGGAAGGGAGCTTATATGAGGAAGGAGCCGATAGGGTATAAATGTAATTGTTTTGCTTTTTGGTTCAGCAGGCATCCTCCATTTTACAAAGGCAGGTACAGAGATTAAAATGGCTTCAAATAAACATTGAGGTCTGACCATGTATTAGAGTTACGCTAAGTTAGCAATAATTGTGATAAATACAACTTGTCTTTCTTTTTTAGAAAAGAGCATAATAAAAAACTCCCATGATTCTTTAAAAATCTCAATAAATATTATTTTCAGTGAGGTGAGTCATATATAGAGAAGTAGTGCCACTTTCCAAGACATTAAAAGTCTCATTCCATTCACTTAATCATTTCAACATAACACAGTTCAGCCATCATGAAAGATCCTGAGAAAGCTAAATACCACTCAGTTGAAAAACTGCTAACTATAAGCAAAGTTATGAGTTAACATACTTCTACAACTGAAGCTAATATTTAGGACACAGCATGATCAGAGTTCAGAGAAAAGGCTTTAATGATATTAAGAGATGAGTCATACTGTCAATAAACAGAGGGATCTCATCAGGTTTTATGCTTGTGGATCCCTCAGCAATATTTGATATTGTGATTACTAGCTCATTTAAGAAATGTGTCAAGTTCAAAAGAGAATATTGACATTATTTGAGTTTTTTTTTTTTTCTTTTTGGTCATTATTTGTGTTAATGTTGTGGGAAAAGTGTTTTAATGTTTTCTGTGCTTTACAATTTTGGTTCTCTCATCATCCAGCCAGGGTAAAACATGGTTCCTTCCCAAAGGCTCCTTCCCAATGGCTCTCAGAGGCTGTTTTCCAAAAGAAAGTACACGTACAGGTTTAATCAATGTCTTCAACCAGACAGCTGGGAAGTGTTATAGCCCAGGTCCATGTTGTATACCATGGAGCACATATGAGTTCCAATGCAAATTCAACCAATACTTTGATATTGCTTTGAACTCTGTTATCCCATAGTTTTCTCATCTCCTTACTATCCACACTATACAGACATCAGTTTGAGCTCAGTTTGTATGTTGATTTGAACTGCATTATGGACTACCTTCAAGATTTCTACTCAGAACGAAATGGGAGACTGACAGAAAGACATATGTGATTTCCTGACTGAAGAGAAACTGAATGAAAGGCAACCTGAGAAATACAGTAATAGAGAGAAGATATTTCTAAATCTCAAGCTGATAGTGAAATCTTGGTTGTTTCAGGTACAAAATCACAATTACAGTTCAGTGCATTCTTTTCAAAATACACCTGCATTACTTGGTGATCATAACATCCTTCACAGTCCACCACTTTTATCTGGCTACAAGTCTCCATCCTCACCAGCAATATACCTTCAACCCATCCAGCTTCAACCAGTCCAATATATCTTCCTAGCAACACAAACAACAACAAATAATGAGAATTTTTTCCCATTTACACTGTTTTGCACATGATTTTAAGTCAAGTTATAAAAGTTCTTACCACGTTGGTTCTGAGATTAAGACCACAGAAACACAAAACAGTTGAGGTTAGAAAGGACTTCTGGAGGGTCACTGATGAGATCCCCCCAAGACTTCTTTTGTCCAGGCTAATCAGCCTTTCCCCATATGAGAGAGACGCCAGTCTCTTCGTTCCTCTCCATGGCCTTTTGTCAGAATCTCTCTATGCCTGCTCCCAGAACTGGACTCAATACTCTGAGTGTGGCTTCATCAGCTGAGATAAAAGTGAGCTTCTTTGCAAGAGCTGTGGTCAGTCATGTCCTGCATTATTCCCTGAATTTTATGGGCTCATGACCCTGGCTTATCTCCACTGAGCCTTCTTCCATTTTAGGGGTTAATGCATTGAGTTACATTCTACCTCTAGGGGTTTAGTCAGTCACAGGGGCTCCCTCTAAATGGAAGCATGACCAGCATATCAGCTACTCTTCCCCGTTTTGTGTCATCAGCAAACTTGCTCAGGGTACACCCTGTGGCATCATCTGTATCAATAAAGATGCTAAATGAGACTGAAGCCAGTACTGACTGCTAGGGTACTCCACTAGTTACTGGAGTTCAACTAGACTTTATGCCACTGATCTCCACTCTCCAGGTCTGCCTGTTCAACCAATTTTCAACTCACCTCACTGTCTGCTCATCCAGGCTGTACATCAACAGGCTTTCTATGAGGATCACAAGAGATATAATGACTTAACCGTTCTTTTGTTCCTTTATTACAGCTTGTGAACGTATTCTTCCTTCCTTTTCACCTCTGTGTCAAGTCTAGTCCTTTCTGTACCATAACCTCCTAGGTGGTAGAAGACCATGATTAGATCTTCCTGACCCTTCTTACATGCAGTCTAATTCAGCTTCCTCCATATCTCCTCGTATGAAATATGTTAGAACTGTCTAAACATCTTACTCTTTGGGGGACCACAACCAGAGATGATTCTCTAACTAAGACATCACAATTATAAAATAAAGAAAAATAAACCATTTGCTTGATCTGTAATATATGTTTTTAAAAAATATATCTCTGTAAGTGGTTGGTTTTCTCCACTGAAAGGATGCATTGCTGACTCATGTCTGACTCACAGCACAACAGGACATCCATGTTTAGTCTGTACTGTTGCAAGTTATTCTGTCTCACCTGCAGGATTTGAAATTTTTCTTTTCCTGAATAAGAAAAATGAAGGAAAAAAAAAATCCGAAACAATGGGAAAGTATATTTAAAAACAAGGAAAAGTATGAAACAAGTAAAAGAGCAAGTTAGGAGATAAACTACTTAATATATGTACAGAGAAAACAGAGACTAAAAATGAAAAACACATTGGATGATTTCAGGAAAGGCAAAGAAATACTTGACTGTATTCTGTATAGACTCTACTTCCCATTCCTGAAAGAAATAAGGGAAAAATGAGAGGAAAAATAATGAACCAAAAAAGAGAAGTCTTATTGTCTTTCTACTAGTACAAAAAAAGTGATAGAAGATGGAAAAGTAACAAACCATGGAGAAGTTATATTACAATAAATGAAAAGGCCAAAGTGAAACACTGGACAAACACAATTAGGAGGAAAAAGATAAGGAAAAACTCCAGGAAAAGGTAGATTTGACATTCAGATTGCTGCCATATAATGGGTTTGACCTTTAAATTACTGAATTTACATTTTTCTTATCTCTGCATTGTACTTAGTTCTAAGGGAAATTTTACATTTTTAAACACTTTTGATCAATCCATCAAGTTGAGCTATTTATAAATCTAAATAAAAACAACTGCCCTTCTTAAAAGTGTATTTTTCCAAATATGAACGCTGTGACTGCCAACAAGGAGCTTACATGATGTTGAAGTTAGTCACGTGTGTTTCTAAAGAAGCATTTTTTGAGATTTCTCAGAAAAACACTTTAGATCTCAGTCAATATGGCCCTTATTAAATTACATTGCACACATGCTGAATCCTTGATATCACATTTAGTTAGTCCAAATGTTGTGAAGAACACCAAAGCAGATGATATTTAGATTTTTTATGCACTGATGATATATATGATTTTTTTTTGCTTGTTTTTGCAAATGCAAAGAGATTAGGAATGCAGCCAGGTAAATTTCTTTATTTTTTTGGTCTTCTCTTAATTCTCCTAAATAGCACAGAACAAATGAAAAACAAACCTAGAAAATCCTTGGACAGTTGGAGGAAAATAACTATGTTAAGAATATATTATGATTAAACAGTACGGCATTTGCAGCAACAAAATTATGAACCTGCCAGCCTGTAAGTTACAACCTGGTTTGAACTTTCCATTACCTTGAAGTATTTCTCAGAGAATACAATACTGGTTCTGTACTTTGAGGGGTGGGTTGTAATAAAGTATACACATGTAACATTATGCAGTATTGTGTTTCATTTTATCTAGCAGGGTCTATAAAAGTTACTTATTTCAAAGAACATTGCAAACATACTTAAATAACAGTATAGCTTCAAAGAGTGAACAGTTGAGAAAACTTGCTGTAAAAATCAAAGGTTTTCCAAGGTTACAACTGAATTAATTTAGATTCAGTGCCTGAACTGAAGCTTTGAAAGTTCACACTACATATACATTGCTAGGCAATTTCTTTTCTATTTTTCTATGTTAGCAATCAGACTAATGCAGGAATTGCTCAATTTAATTTGTCTATCTTGTTTTAAGTTACATCCCAAGTCTTTCATTCTGGACTCAAGAGAAATAAAAAGACAGGAAAGAAAAGCAAACTGAGCAAATAAATGTTTTGACACTCCCTACTTTCTCTCTTTTCTTTTTAGCATTGTGTTGGATTAACCTTGACTGGATTCCTGATGCCTACCCAGATGTTCTCTCACTCCATATCCTTGACTGAACAGGGGAAGAAAAGATTAAAAACTCATGGGTTTAGTTAAACAGAGGGAGATTGCCTTCCACAGGGGCACATCATCACATGGACCTATCATCACAAAAACTAACTTAATTTGAGGAAAATTTGTTTCTCACTGTCCTACAGTTTAAATTGGCAATAAAGACAACACCTTCCCCAACCCCTTTTCCAGGCCTAGATTCACTATTTCTTTCCCAGCTCCTCTACATCCTTCCCTGTGGAAAGTGCTGGCAGGATGGGGAATAGGGGATTTGAGTCAGCAGCATTCTGCTGCTGCTTCCTCCTGTGTTTTGCTTGGTCCAACATGGGTCCTGCCCACAGGCAGCAGTCCTTCAGAAAATGTCCAACTGCTCCAGCATGGGATACTCCGTGGTCTGTGGGGGAATAACTGCTCTGCTTTGCTCCTGCCGAGAGGCTGCGGAGGGATGCCTGCTCCAGGGTCCAGAGCACCTTCTCCTCCTTCTTCTCCGACCTTGGTCTCCACAGGGTTCTCTCTCACGCATTTCCCCTCACCCCGCACTGCCTTACAGTGTTTTCCCCTCTCTCAAATGTGTTTACCCTGAGATGTCACCACCTTGGCTTGCAGCTGTTGGACTCACCTGTACCCTGCAGTGGATTTGCTGGAGCTGCCTGGAACTGGCTGTGTCCAGCATGGGGCAGCTCTGGCCATCTCTCATGTAGGCCACCTCTGCAGCCCCCGCTACGAACACATGGACACCTGCACCCAGTATAATCAACCATTAAAGTGAAAAAAACAAACCCTTTATTAAAATCTAGGAATACAAGACACAATAAGAAACAAATAAAATAGGATACTGCTACTATGATGACAGAGCATCAAAGCAGGACAAAATTTGGATTACAGTCAAACTAGATCCTATTGATCTCCAGATATTAATTTCTTGTACGGTTTTGAAATTCTGTTAAAATAGATCTAATGCAATGAGAGCACCAGTAAAAGTAGCCATTTAGAGGATAATTAATCAACAAATGGAAAGGATAAGATTCATTGCCTTTATCAATAGCTATTTAAAAGTTAAAACCTTAAAAAGAAAACTAATCACATAGATTCTTTATGTGGTTTATTGGGGAAAAAAGGCAGGAAAAAGAAATTCAGAGATGGGATGACTCAACCCTCAAAGCTGATGACCCCTCTTGTTCTGTTGATTATGAGTTAGACCTTGATTAGCAGAGTCTTGCTAGTTTTTAGATCCCTAAGTAGCTTCAATATCTATTCTAGTGGTGCTATCAATTGAGATTAATCCCTATTCAAATTTCCAATTTCAATATCAGTGAAACTGAGTATTCATATTCTAATATACTTTATGACTCTTACCAGGGCAAGATATGCTGTTCATCTTGTTCCTTTTTTTTTTTTTCCTTGACTATTTTTCAGTTGTTTTATTCATTTTATTCAAATGTAAAATTTTTGATAAGTACTATCTTCCTTATAATTAATTATGCTATTCTCATGTCAAGGACATGTTAGTCCCTGATCAAGCTTGTGGAGTCTCCTTAAGATACAAATAATAAATTAAACTAAATCTCCATACAGAGAGTCTGATTAATAAAAATGGCAAATATTCCTTTCAGAGTTTTCATCAGTAAGAAAACAGCTTTTTCTGATGCTGCCTTTTTTTTTTAAACTGAATGTTAATGTTGCAACTTTATCTTTTATTTATTTCTCACTATCATGACCAAAAAATTACACTGCAGGTACAACACAATACAACTAATGAAAAATTGCTTCTTGCATGATTTAGGAAGTAAAATCTCAGCCTTTCATGAGCTTTAAAATATTTATTTAGTGAAGAATCCAACATTAGCATACCTGACTTGTTTTTGATTTTAGATTGTGATTTTAGACTGTGTGAATTTAGATCAGTTCTTATAGTGATGTAACTGGTTACAAGAAGTTTTCGGGTGCACTCACAGTTCTCAATTTATACATCATTTCCTTTCCTAACTTCTCTATTGATCAAAATATTTGATCTTTTTATAGGTTTTATTTTTATTGCATATTTTATTGCAAGATAATATTTTGCACAATCTAAGTTTAAGATTATGTAGAATGATAAGTATATGTTTCTGAGAAGAAGTCAATCTACAAATTTGATTGTTAGAATGTTTTCTTGATTGCTGAACAGTACCCTTTTTTTCCAATTGCATTGTGTGCTGCTAACTGTTCTTAATATCTGATGCATTGAATAATACACAGATTCAATACAGTTCCCTTATTGAAAGTTTTGGCAGAATACCCTTTAAAATACATCAAATAACAAGCTTATATTATTCAACTTTGTGCAATGTAGATTTAGTGTGTATATTTTTCTAACATCATTCACCCCATTGCTTTTTCCCCTAATTCTGTTTTGAAGGTGTTAAATGTTTTCCATAGGAAATAATATAATTAAATAGTGTGCCATTTTAGTCACTCTTTGCCTTTATTAGTGAGAACAGTAAGGCAATTTGATGTAGTCTGCCTGGAGATCTTTCAGTGATTAAAGCAAAAAACATTTATAATGAAACTAAATGAGATTTTTTAAGTGAACAAAACAAGTTTTTCATAATAGCATATGAATTAAGATTTCACAGCATGATCTTGCTACAGAGATGCCAAGAACTCATATGGATTATTAAAACACAAATGAACTTTTAAGAAGCTATAATGTTCTATGCACTACAAGAATACTTAAATGAAAATAGAAAAATAAATTGAAAAGGATTTCTTCATGAAGATCAAAGCTGAGGATGCAGGTCAGTTAAAAGATTTTGAGAGTTTATTACATCAGCAATAACCTACCAAGTAATTTCTTTCTCAAAGTATTTAGTGTGGGGAGCTTGCTCTTCACGGAGACCAGGTGGATGAATACTCTACACGCTTTTCTTCACCCCATCTGGATATGTATTGTAGGCCCAGGTTATTAACAAGGGCATACAGTTTGTCCCTAGTAGTTCCCCCTTTCATGTAGGCACTTAGGACATAGATGGGGTGAGGAATGAGTCATCCCCTACTACAAAAGGGACATTTCCCACTAATTGGATCATAACACAGGCCCAGTCAACATGGGTTTGAGAAAGGCGGGTCTTGTGTGACTGATCTCCTTCTGTGAAAAGATCACCCTTAGTGGTAAGGGAAAGGCTATGGGTGTTGTTTACCAAGCCTTCAGTAGTTATTGACACCATTTCCCACAGCATTCTCCTGGGGAAACTGGCTGCTCAAGGATTGGAAGTACTCTACATTGGGTAAAAAATGGCTGAATGGCCAGGCCCGGAGAGTGGAGGTGAATGGAGTTTAATCCAGCAGCTCACCAGGTAAAAGGGGTGTTCTCCAGGGCTCAGTACTGGGGCTGGTCCTGTTCAATATTTTTATCAGTGACCTGAGCAAGGGCATCGAGTGCATCTTCAGACAGTTTGCAGATGAAACCAAACAGGGCAGGAGTGTTGATCTTCTGGAGGGCAGAAAAGCTCTGCAAAGTGATCTGGACAGGCAGGGTTGATGATGATATGATGATATGATATTATAGTATGACATAGCATAGCAGAGTTTACTTTAGCTTACCTTAGTTTACTTTAGTTTATTTTAGTTTAGTAGGAGGCCAAGTGCCAAGTTCTTGCTCTTTCTACCTGTTTCTAAAAACAGGTGCAATGTTTCCCTTTCTGCAGTTACCAGGGACTTTATCTGCCTTCCATGACTTTTCAAATATCATGGATAGTGGCTTGGCAACTGCATGAGCCAATTCCCTCAGAACTCTGGAATGTGTCTTGTCCTGTTTCATATTCTTGTCTTCAGGTGATCACAAATCTGATTTTCTCTTATGTAGTTAGGGACTTTGCTCCTCCGGTCCCTGCCCTGCAGTCCATCCTCTCAAGAGGTGTGGGAAGAGAGATTGCCAGTGAAGACAAACAAAAAACATTGCTGAGTACCTCAGCCTTTTCCTTGTCTGTTGTTACCAGTTTGCCAGCCTTGCTCATCAGTGGCAGTACACTTTCTTCGACCTGCGTTTTCTGGATGAAATACTTGTAGAAGCCCTTCTTGTTATTCTTTTGATCCCTTGTCAAGTTCAGCTCCAGCTGCACCTTGGTCTTCTTCACCCCATCCCTACACAACTGGGTAGCATTCGTTCCAGAATATGGGCTGTGGAATACCCATTTAAAATAGATATCCTGCAATGGCAATATTTATGATCTGTTAAGTAAAGAAAAAATGTTTTAGAAAAGCAAATATATAACTACATGAAAGGGAACTAAACCAGACACACAACACTTTATTTCTAAGGTAATTCTTATGCTGTCTGGAGTGATTTCTTAAGTAAGTGTTGCCATCATGAAACTGAACCAAGAAAAGGAGTGGAAGATTTTTTTTTTCCTTTGTTTTCTCTTTGTTGGCTGGGTTTTTTTTTCATTATCCAAGTGCACTTTAATTGATAATAAATTAAATAATTTTTCTTTAAGCTGAGTCTCTTTTGCCCATGACAGTAAGTGGTACAGAATTTCCATCTTTATCTTGATGCACAAGCATTTTCATTTTATTTGCTTCTCCTGTCCACTTAAGGAAGAAGTAGTGAGAGTAGAATTCAAATTTGTGAGGAGACAGTGTACACAGAGTTTGTATTTCACAGAAATGAAAAAAACCCCTAGTACAGCATGTCTTTCAGCCTTGCATGGCATTCATAAGAATTTAAGATTAAAGATCAGTTCCACTAATTAGTATACTGGCACATATGCTGTGATACCTTGTTGGCAACAATGGTCAATAGTTTTCAGAAAAAAGGATACCTGGAACACTCAGAACAAATATGGGAAAGTGAATATTCCCTTCAGAAAGTGCCTGTTTAGAGTATCTATCCTCTTCAACCTGCTTATTCAAAAATTCTGCAAACGCATTATGATAACTGCATCAGAAAGGCAAAGACGTGAATGGATATTAATGAACTATCATACATTTTATGACAAAACACAAAATTATTCATTATAAGAGAATTGACATTCACAGTCATAGGACTAGCTTTTTAATACACATTCCAAATAAATTTATTTCACCATTATTCCAGGCTCTTTTATGATCTAGTGTAAAAGTGTGCAAAGACATTTCCTTCACTGATCTTTTCTCTGTGTATAAAACACATTTTAAAAAAGAAAAGAAAAAGATTTTTTGAACATGGAAAGAGTGAATCTTTTTCACTTTTTGCACTTTATTGTCATTAACAATATCTTTTTTTTTTTAAGATCATGTACTGTCTCTCTTTTACATGAAAAGACTGGGAGGATAACAAAGCTGACAGCAAAACCCAGTATGGGCAACATATTTCACCAGTCTTTAGGCATGAAACACACTAAAAGTGTAAAATATGCAGTAGAATTTGCAAATTGTGCCTTAAAATAATTCTACTAGAAATAGCTTTTAAATTTTGTAGGAAAACAGCTCTGCAAAGCATTCATCCTTTCAGACGATTCATTGCCTCTAGCTTTAGGTATTATGGGAAAGATAAATGCTTCCATTTTGATGTTTTTAAAGTTCATTAGTTAAAAGCATGGTATCAAAAATGTTTTAATACTGGTTTTGTTTTTTTTTTTAAATTTCCAAATACTCAAAGCTTCTTATTTGATTTAAGAAGACCTTTACATATTTTGAGCCAGAAGAAGTATTGAGCATGAAGTTATCCAACATAGGAGCAAGGCGTGAATTCAAAATCTGCTGTGTTCTAAATTATTTTCTATTAGTAAAATGGCAGTGAAGGATTTTTTAAAATTTTGTTGTAAGTTGAGTCACCAGTGAAGCCCTATATATCTGCCAGTATTGTTATCTAGCTACATGCCATGGACATAGAAACTGATAATAGAGAGTGTTTGGATGTCTTAAATCAATACACCACTGTTGCTGTCAGAGACAAAATTAGGAGACTTTCAAACTGGTAGTCATTCAAAATGGTGGCATTATCTTTTCCTTCAAAATAGTCCTGCTGTAAAACTGAAAGGTGGTGCAGGCCTAATTCTGGAAAACAGTTCCAGACACATAAGTACAGGAAAAACAGAAAGGATTCACCAAGGGAGGAGTCATGCTTGACCATCTTGATAAAGCCCTGTGATGAAATCGCTTGGTGCATGAGGGGAGAGTGATCGATGTCTGTCTGGGCTTCATTAAGGCTTGAGACACTGTCTCCCATAAAATCCTCATAGAAAAGCTGTTGGAGTCTGGGCTAGATGAGCAGTGAGGCAAGTTAAAAATGAGCTGAATGTCTGGGCCCAGAGGCAGGCAATCAATGGCTCAAAGTCTAGTTGGAGGCCAGTGGCAGTGCGCTCCAGGGGTCAATACTGGCTCCAGTCCTGTTTAACATCTCCATTAATTGAAGTGGATGATGGGGCAGAATAAACCTTGGCAAGTTTTCTGTTGGTACAAAACTGGGAAGGGTGGCTGATACACCAAAGATTCATGTTCCCAACCAGAGGGACCACAACAAGCTGGAGAACTGAGATGAGAGAAATATCATGGAATTCAACAAGAACTGCA
Source organism: Origma solitaria (assembly GCA_013397895.1). Classification (NCBI taxonomy): domain Eukaryota; kingdom Metazoa; phylum Chordata; class Aves; order Passeriformes; family Acanthizidae; genus Origma; species Origma solitaria. Next base: position 407,709 of record VZRL01007051.1, read on the forward strand.
AAATGCTGTACATGGGAGAAGCATCCCCAAGCACGAATATGTAAGATAGGAGCCACACAGGTGAAAAGCAGCTTTGTAAAAAAAGCTCTGTCTCATTGAAAGGGTGTCTGATTGAGCATGTGCCAGTAAGGTGCCCCTACTGCAAAGAAGTCCAGTGGTATCCTGGGTGCATTAGAAAGCTATTGACATGAGTTCCATGCAGATGGAACATTTCAGCACTGATGAGGCCACTCTTTGAGTCCTCTTTCCAGTTCTGGTCTCCTCAGAATATGAGAGATACAGGCATACTGAAGAGAACAACAAAGGGCCACAAGATGACAAAGGGACACAAGCATCTCTCCTATGACAAAAAGTTGAGACTTTTGGAACTTTTCAGCTTGGAGGACAGAACTATCAGGAGTAAATATGTTAAGAGAGGATCTAAAGAAAGCAGAGCCTGACTCTTTAGTGGTGCCTGCCTACAGAACCAGGGGCAATAGGAGAAAACTGAAACACAGGAGGTTCTCTCTGAATATCAGGAAACACTTTTCCACAGTGAGATTGACAGGTTGCTATGGAGATTGCAGAATGTACATCACTGGAGATATTGCAAAGCATGGTCCTGGAAAATTGGCTGCAGGTGGCCCTAACTGAGAAAGGGAGTTTAACCAGAAGATTCTCCAGACTTCCCTTCCATCCTTAATCTTTCTGTGATTCTGTGACTGTGAGGTCATAATGGAATTTTTCACCCCTTTGATCATCAGTTGATTATTGTGAAATGAGCTGGAAAGGGGTAGCCTCTAAGATGTATGATATTGCTGGCAAAATTATGGTTATGTACCACAAAGTTCTGTTTTATAGACATGTCAGATGCTCACTCTTGCTTTTGAATAGACTTTATCTGTGGGCCTATTACTAGAATTTTGAAAGACTGGATTCCTCTGTTTTCAGCTCAAAATAAGTTATTTTAGATGGGATTTTTTTTATCCTGATCTTATCTTTCCCAGGAAGTTTCTGAAGAATGCTCATCCATTTGAAGATGAGAAAATCAAGATCTTTTTAAAAAGGAAAAGGATAATTACAATAATAAGACAATACTTTTATGACAAAAGGGATAAAACAAATAGGAAAAAAGCTACGTGGAAAGTACTGGAGTGAAAAAGAGGGGGGGAGCAAGAGACTGCATATGAAGTCTAGAAGAGATTCTTGATGTGAAGCAAAAACTATACCCTCCAAATAGTTCACAGACCAATTTTTATACTGTTTTTGATTGAGCAATGTACTTATTTAGCACACTATCCAGATTGTTGGTATGAGAAAGAGAAGTAGGGTCAAAAAAATGAAATAGTATGTCCATAATAATACCAAATAAATAAGGTATCAATAATATATATCAATATCAAAACCAGAAATTAGTAAAGGTTGAAATCTTAGTCTTAAATAACTGATTTTTAACATTGATTTTCATCCAGACATAAGAGAGCAAAAGGGAGTTCGTTGTGAAAATCTCCATTTCAAATATTGTGGTGCGACATGAGCTCAGGATAATACCTTCATGTTTTAATCTATAAGCGGATTATGAAGAATTCTTTTTTTACTGCTTTGTTTTTCCATAAAAGATTTCAGTATCAAATCACACATTTTTCCTTTGTTTATTCTGGTAATATTGAAACTGAAATTCTGAAGGAAAGGCACTTTAGGAAATATTCAAGGTTAAAAATTGTTAAGGCTTTTGCAGTTTTAATTTTACTAGAAAGAAAGTAAAAAGAAATCCAGAATATAAGAGCTTAAAAATACATATTCCTGCATAACAAAATGTGATTTTGAAAAAAAAAAAAAAAGGGTCTAGAGTTTTTGCATGTATTTATATAGAAATTAAGAGAAGTTATAATTGTTCTCTCTAATTCTGTGAAGACTGTGTTACATGTCTCTTACCAGTTACTGTAATTGGCAGCATCATCATACTTTTTCAAGGCTGGAGAATTTGGGACGGAGGTAATCCTTTCTGGATGTCCTTGATCCTTCCCTATAGAAAAAAATGCATGCTACAGTAAGTGTTTGTTTTATCTATACTTTAAAAAAAAAAAAAAAAAGAGAAGTTATAAATACCACTGTACTTTTTACATAAGAACTTCTTTTCTAAACACTGATTTCAGGTATCATTTTTTTTACGGTCTTATCTCTTGGAAGGGAAAAATAAAGCAAGAGAAAAGAGCACTTGAAGTTCAGTCCTGGAACGTAGCCTTTGCAAGACAACAGAGAGTGATGAATAGACCATTCTATATCCCATTCTCTCTGAATTAGTACCTTAAACCTTATTTTTAAAGCATTTTTAGCAAAAACATATATTTCTATATGACATGATTATTTATCAGGTGAGCCAGCTTCTTTGGACAAAAGCTTCACATTTTCTGCAAAACCACTGGTGAAGTATTAGGCGACCTGAATCTCTCAGGCACAGAACACTATTCCCTAAAGGTTGATTATTTGGCTTCCCGAATATGTCATGCTAAAGAACAGCAGATACATCTTCCAAATTCAATTATGGAGAGGCGACACCATCATTTCCTCTTAATATAACAGTTTATCTTGTATTGTGACGATCAGGAAAGCCAATCCTAATGAACAAAATGTCAAGCATATGGGGGTAGGAAAGATAGCTGAAATGGCTCATCAGATCGAGATATGAAGCAATCCAGCCCAGGCAAATTAAATAGCAAATAATTATTGTTTGCAAAAACTGGGCTCATCTGTGCATGCATTAAATTTATTGTTTTAATTTATTTTTCAATAAAAATTCAACTCCTCAGGTTTAAATGCATCACTTGTCTTTAATAAATCTGTCATTGTTGTGTCTTTATCATATATGAATTTGAGAAGTAATCTTAGTATAGGGAAAGCACAACTAAATCATTGTTTAAGGTTTGTAATGTACACAAATCATATATGCAACAATCTTTTAGTATTTGATCCTCGCGTTTGCCTTAAAAGAGGGTATGAAAAAATTACCTGATCTTTCTCATACATTCTGTTATATTTACATATGCAACTATGTAAGTGTCTAATTTGAAGTATCTAATATTCAATAAATTAATGATTAGTGTTTACAGAACAGGACCCAAACAGCAGGAATCTAACTATTTCAGGAGGAAAAAGCCATCATAATCTGCAATTAGGGTAACAATTATAAACCTTACTGTGCTCTGATCTGCTCTAAGAAATGGAGGGCGTACACTAAAAAACCCTAAACAAACTAGAACAGGCAGTATTCAGAGGCACTAGGAACAAACACTGTATTGCATTGCCACTACAGCTTTGCAGCATTTAACAGAGTAGCAATAAATGTCGTTGTTCACACAGAATCATTTAGGTTGGAACAGACCTCTGAGATCGAGTCCAGCCTTTGACTGATCACCACTTTGTCAATTAGACCATAGTATTCTGTTCCACATCCAGTCGATTCTTGAGCAGCTCCAGGGACGGTGACTCCACCATCACCCTGGGCAGTCCATTCTAGTATTTAACAACTCTTTCCATGAATAAATCCTTCCTGATGCCCAGCTTGAACCCCCCTTTGCACAGCTTGAGGCCTTGCCTTCTCATCCTGTCACTGGTTGTCTAGGAGGAGAGTGGGACCCCCACCTGGCTACAGCCTTCTTTCAGAGACTGATAAGGTCTCCCCCAAGCCTGCTTTACTCCAGACAAAACAACCCCTGCTTCCCCTCAGCTGCTCCTTGCAGGACTTAGATTCTCTAGACCCTTCATCAGCTGTGTTGCCCTTCTCTGAACATGCTCTAGCACCTCAATGTCTTTCTTGTGGTGAGGGGCCCAAACTGAACACAGGACTTAGGGACAGCCTCACCAGTGTTGAGTACAGTGGGATGGTCACTGCTCTGGTCCTGCTGGTGACACCATTCTTGACAGTACAGGATGCCATTGGTCTTCTTTGTCTCCTAGGCATAAGGTGGTTTTCAACCAGCACCCCCAGGTCCTTTTCTGCTGGGCCACTTGCCAGCGACTCTCCCCTCAGCCCACCATGTTTCTGTGAGGGCGACTACATCATAGCTTTCTTTGTGCACTGTGGTCTCCAGCTCCTCCAATTTGTTATCCATACCACATGCACTGGTGTCAATGCACTTCATCTGAGCTAGGGATTTCACCCACAAATCTGGGATGTCACTACTAGGCTCATCTCTGCTGAGCCTGGTCTTACCCCCTTCTCCATTCAAACCGAATTTAAAGCCCTCTCTAACCAGCCCTGATGACTCATGGGTTAAAACCCTTTCCCCCTTTTAGAAAGTGAACCTCATCTGTCTCCGTCAGGCCTTGTGGTATGTAAACCATTCCCTGATCAAAAAAGACGAAATTCTGTCCATGGCATCCATCCTTCAGGCACATGTTGATCAGGTGGGTTTTCTTGCTCCTTTCACCATTTTTTCCTATAACCAAAGGAATGAGGGAAAACACCACCTGCGTTCTTGTCCCTTCAACCAGTCCTTTAGATTGTCTTAGGATTTCTCTCATCAACCTTGTCTCTGCCTAGCTGGACAACAAGCAGTGGGTATTAATCAGAGGGCTGGAGTATCCCTACATTCTCCCAGTTCTATCTCTTACCTGGGCCCCAATGGGGCAGCAGCTTGGGAACCCCCTGTATAGCTCGATCCAACCCTCACCCCTGGGCTCACCTCACTTGCCTCTGCTCACACTGCTGCTGCCTCACTGGTGTTTTGGGCTTTTTTTCTACAGAGCAGCATCTGTAAAGTTTTATAAATGTTCTTGCTTTACCATCAGGTAAAGCAAAGACCTTTTGAAGTGTCGTGTGACAAAGAAGACATTAGACCAGTCAACTGACTAAAACTTTTTCTGCTCCTTTTGTCCTGTGTTTTATCACTAACTTTCCCATTTTTGACAGAGGAGAAATAACTAGTCAGCTGAGAGTGGGTTTTTTTTCTGAAGGGTAGAAGGAGAGAAAGTCAAAGGGAGATCTCAAAATTGCTCTCTCCAGAAGAAAGTATTCCAACTTGTGTTATGTGGAATAAATACACTGCAATAACTTTTCTTTTTTAGTTTTCTATTTCATGATTTAGAGTTCAGCCACCAGAGTGTAAAGCAGATTTATCATTTCACAACCTAGTTGGTAGAGGTGTTTACAAAATAATATGAATACACTTTAAGTGACTGAGAAGCCTTTTTTTCCCCCTCCCACAATATGCTGTAATTCAAATCAGTCAGGAAAAAATAATTAATTTTGTTTTCTGTGTAGAACCATTTAACTTGGACTTTGCTTACATATTTAGTTAAGTGATTTCAGGTCTCCTCATATAGAGAATTTTGAGACAAAATGAGTTGATGTTTTTGAGGAGCTATTGTTGCACTTTTAATTAACAGCTCTATCCTGAATCTGGAATGATAAAATCCACTGAAATTTCAGTGAGATACCAGTGCTTTTGTGAGAAAATCTTCCTGTTACCATTTCCTTCATAGATTTAAATTACCTCAAACATCAAATTGAGGTATAGAAATCAATCCAGAGGAAGGTGGTAGAGAACAGTGTTTTCCACAGGATGTTTCCTACTAACTCAAGTGAAGATCAGCATATACATCTAGTAATGAATTCTTATAGTCTCAAGAACATTTATTTTCTAGAAGTGCCTTCATCCTGCAAATTTGGGGTATTCATAAATGCAATGAGGGTTTCTAACATATAGTGTGTTTCTGAAAATTACTACCCATTAAAAAATAAAAATTTAAAGTTCCAGTCGTCTTTCCATGCTCCTTGGCTTCAAGAGAGTTCTTGTAATTGACTAAATGTGGGCATTAATTGCTTGTTTTAATTTTTTAAATCTGAATTTTCAAAAGTTCTTGGATCCTAAAGATGTAGCAGCCTGTAAACCTTGTATATTTTCTTTCTCATTGCTTTCTCCAGGACTATACTGATAATGAGTTTTAAAAATACTTCAGTACATTAAAAAAAGACAATTAAGTTCAATAAATAATGAAAACAATCAAGAAGTTTGTGGAAAACATGGCATGCTACTTCTATTTTATCAGAGTTAATTTTGTACCTTGAATGAGATTATAAATGCAGCAAAAGAATTTTCTGAAGTTTGTATGTTACTTTTTCAATTACCATGTCTGGAATACAAAATACTTGTTCTTCTATTGTATTTTAGTCCTTTCATTGCTCAGATCTAGAGAATAAACACATCATTACCATTACAATTCAAGCTGGGAAATGACAAAATCAGAAATTGAAAACTCTTTGAGGTCCATTATCATGCACAATAGGTAAAGTAGCTAAGGAAGACACATCTAAAGTACCTTGATTCAATTTGTGCATAAGAAGGCGAGAGACGTATCGTTGTGGTGCCTAGGGGAAGGTCATATTACAAGTGCAGAGCCTGATTTAGAGCTGAAGGCCATCACACACCTGGACTTATCGAAGTCTCAGAGAGCAATGATGGAATGCATTTCAAGCTACAAGCACTGCAGCAAGGACAGTCCTTTTTCTGATAAATGCTGAATAAAAGCTTGTAAATTTATAGTGTCACCTGCTCTCTTTCTCTCTCATACTCACTAATTTTATCCATCTCCACTTTCCCTCCTTCCTCCTAGCAAAAATAGATACTGGGTAATTTTTTATTAGAAAACTAAGCAAAAGAAAATTTAGTGTTTGGATCCGATCTTATTCCTATACCTTACAGGTTTGGGGTTTTATTCCATTTTTCTTTTCCTTTTTTAAACAGAACTGTCTACAGATCTTGGATAATTGAACATTGTCGCTGGTTAAGTAATTGCAAAGCATCGGAACCAGTGTGAAAAAGAAAGCAAGAGAGCTCCAATGTGTCTTGCGTCCTTTAAATAATTTCGGGAGCTTATACATTGTGTATGCACAGAACATAAGTACCTTTCATGATCTTTCTTTTCTCACAAAGGTTAAATAGAATTCAATATTAAATAAATAGACAGTAATTGTTAGACAAGTCAATAAATACACATAAATGTTACCAGCTATGCAATTTTTTATTTCTTTTGAGTGACTTGCATTTTAAGTATTTTTATACAACTTTGCAGATTGATATAATTTTTCTAGTATAATATAACACCAGATGAAGAGCTTGTTGAGCTGTATAGATTAAGCAATATGTTTTGGGGGTTTTTTGGTTGGTTGGTTGTTTTTTTTCTCTCTTCTTGCCCTTTAACAAACAGTTATATCAGAATTATGTCTCTTTTTACTTACTGCTGAGAATTTTAAAAGTTTATAATCTCTCCTTAATTGTGTGGTCATATAACTACAGTATAGAGAATGCCAATACTAATTATCTACTGCATAGGTTAATACTGCAGAGGGATGTATGAGTGATTTTTTACATAAGAAACATGACTGATTTTGCAGCTTCTTCCATCATTACAGTCATTGGACATACTCTTTTTGTGTATGCATTTTTTAGTATGTATGAGCTTCTATATAAACAGTACCTAAACATTTACTTGTGCTAGCACTTTAGTGAATCTATTTTGGTAAACCATGTGAAGAGAAGAATCAGATAAAGACAATGTGAAAATCAAAAGCCTTGAGTAAAGCTTTCTGGTTCTGCCTATAAAATTATTGAGACATATATGGATAATTTTGCTTATATTTAGTAGGAAAAGTTTCACAATAACAGATCCAAACTATAGCTTCCACTAATGTTTTTTACTGCAGTAGACCTTTTATGTAGCTGTTAAAGTTTCACAAGGGGAGCTATTGTGTTTGATAGAAAGCTATGAAGGTTCAGATATTAATGGGATAATATTTACATATATAACTATTTGAGAAAAAATACTGTTGAATTCTTTTCCTGTGTTTTTGCATAAACAGAAGGAGAAAAAAAAACCCAAAAACAACAGAAACAAAACAAAACAGCCTCCGCCCACACCGACAACAAAAGAAGTTTTATATTATGCCTGCTACAGAACTAATTAAAGATTAAAACAAAATGGGAGTTTTGGAAGACCATTAACCTTCTCTCATCATAAATATGTATTCAGTATTGCTGGGTGGATCAATGCAGTACTGGGCAGTAAAATGATGCACAGCATACAAAACTGAAGCTGATAAACGAAACTTATTGAGTAGGTACATGCACAGTAAGTAACAAAGGTTACTTACTGTGCATGAAAAGTTAGCTTTACAAAATGCACGAGAACATGAGGTTTTCCCAATATTTCCAACCAAGTTCTCCCAAACTTTTATTTTAATATCACTTCATTTCTCTCTCATTTTTCTTTTCCATTTATTCTTTCTTTTTCTTTGGACAAAATATTATCTTTCTTGCTTCCTAGTAGCCCCAGATAAATTAAATCTTAAGCAATAATTTGAACTATATTTTCAAAATATGAATATATTCAAAATATGAATATATTTCTATAACTGGACAGATTCTTTTTTTGTATTCAGGCTCTGAAAGCAAGCTTAAATCAAAAACACATCACCGCTTCTATCCTCTGAATCAAACAGTGATATTAATCTCCCTCAAATAAACTGTTCCCTATTCAGAGGAAAAGATGGCTGATGAACAGCTTCTATCTGCTACTAGCACTACACAGTTTGCATATCTTCAGAATGAAAAGGCAAAAGGCTGGGTGTGAGTAATTCTTAGCTCTTTCATTTTCCTTGGATATGGTTAAATTATTATAGAATCTCAGGAAAATATTAATGAGGAAAACATGTTTATTCCTTTCCATTCTAATAGAATAAGATTTTTTAAATAATAATTTAAACTTAAATTTTGATATCATAATATGGGTAATATAATTAGTTTTATTTTGCAAAATAATAGGTATTTTTCCTAGCAGGCAAATATAGACATCTAGAAATATTTCAAAGCAACAATCATTACTCCCTAAAATGGGCTTCTAAAAGAAAATATACCTCATACACATGAATACTTTTTAAAATGGAGTCAAAACTATCTCACTAGAAAAATAACCCAACTCAATACACAAGGGGTAGGCATAACAAATATGACTCTATTAGCTCTAATTTACATGTGCATATTTATTTTATACTCTTTAATTTTACCTAGCCATATAAAATGACAAGTATCTTTTCTTTCCTTAGTTTGGTAGATGAATGTCATGATATGAAATCGTAACTGCATCTACTTGTATCAGATAAGTAATGAATTTTTGCTGAACTGCAATACTTGACATTATGAGGTTTACATCTTCAGAAGTATTTCAGACTGCGTTTTTCTATTAACGCCTTGTTGGAAGTCATGCTTATTTCATCAAAAAAGACTCATTCCTTCTGCTTATAGCACTCTAAACAAATGCCTTTCTCATCTTGTGACATTTCTGAGTCATGTAAACACGTTCAGAAATCAGAATTGTCCTTTAGTGTTCTTTTCACATCGTATCCGTCTTTATCCAATTTAGTTTTTAAAATTTGTTAAGACAAATTTGTGTTTGTTTATTTATGGCAATAAATTGATCAATATCAAGGAGAAATTTTTCATAGTACTCACAACAGAAGACATTTCATATTGCTACATCTTCTCTTAGACCAGTTAACTACCCAATTAAAAAATGTGTGAACATGCCATCCTCCAATCTAATGATAGACAGATAAAGCAGAAATGTGCTAATGCACTCAGAGTTATTGTCTACTCATCAGTGCAGGAAATTAAAGATAAAACACTTGATTTCACAGACATTCACATGAGTAAGATATTGAACATGGCACAGTCATCAAAAGAAATGCCATATGGAAACCCATATGGCTCCATAGACAAGTACTAACAGACCTAGGATTTGCTCTTCTCAAAAAATTAAAAGGAACAGTGTTTTCTCTAGTGAAGAATTACTGCATGGAAAAATGCAAGAGAAACGTGGTGAAGGCAAGGCCAGGAAAGTGGAAAGGACAAAAGAAAAAAAATATCAATACTTTATTGGTGAATGATCACTTGCCAAAATTTCTATATACAGAAATATATATACTCTACAAATATTTTATTGTCATTCCTATTTTCTTGGTCACTTTTACTCCTTCAAATCTTCTGACTATGCTCAGAGTAATTGACAAAACAAAGAAAGCAGGACATTATCTAGAACATAAAGGGATAGCTTGATTATTGATAAATCTTTTTATCTTTTAATTTTGTTCAGGACAAGCTATTGGCAATTGCCATAAAACTGACCACAGTTGTCCTGGACAATTGTTACAGAGAAGCACTGAGATATTCCATGTAAGATTGTTGTCTTCTACCGGTAAATTGCTCCTGAATCTCACCACAGCCATCAGCCCCGTAGGATGTACAGTTTGTGCCTTCTATCTCCAGAATCCGTGAAGAATTTGGTATGGTTACATTTCCTGCCTCATCATTTTTCCACATATATTTAATTGTGAAATGGTAGAACAACTCAATTTGGAAGCGACATAAGCCACGTGATCAAGTCAAGGAAAACTTCACAACTGAGTTTCTCTAGGCATTATCCAGCAGAGTTCTAAAAATCTCTGAGCAAGGAATTTCAGAATCTCTGGGGCAAAGCTGTCCCAGTGTCCCTGTCTGGGTTTTTTGTATTGTTGCCATTTTCTTAATAACAAGAGGAAATTTTCCTTAATGTAACTTGCATTCATTCTGCTCATCCTTTTTCTCTGCCACACAGACAAACCTGGTTAGGTCTTGTAAACACACATTCAACAGTGGAAGACAATGTTAAGTTCACCCCGTAGCAATCTGTTCTCTAAACTAAACAAAGCCTGTGCACTGAGCCTTTCCTTGTGATATTCTGTAATCACAGAAACACAGAATCAATTCCTTCAGAAAAGACTTCTGAGATCATCATGTTCAACCTTTGACGGATCACCATCTTGTTAACTAGACCAGGGTTCTAAGTGCCATGTCCAGTCCAGCCCCTACACAATCTCATGGATCTCCAGTGGCTCGCTCCAGTTTGTCAATATCTTTCTTGTACTGGGGAGCCCCAAACTGGATGAAATACGCCATTTTTCAACAACCACATGCTTTAATAGTCACTTTTAAGCTGTTGGCTATGCTTTAATATTAAAGCCGAGGAGGAATTTGGCCATCAATGCTGTGTTTGGAGAGAATAATTGGAGTAGATGAGCTCGTGAGATCCCTTCTGACATTATGAATTCTGTAATTTTGCAATTTAAAATGTATAAGAAAAGATAGGAGGCAAAAATCCCATATCTCATTGGGCTAAGGGCAGCAGTTGAATTCAGGACCAAACCACAATTTTGATATGACTGACACCTTATACTGCTCAGGACAGGCCTGGGAAGAGAGCGCATTTCTGACATGTCTAAGTTCTGCAGATTATTGTTATTATTTAGTTTTCCAAGTGATAACAGTATAAAGAAAGTAACCTATTTCTTGTAATGTCCTTTTCCAACATCTCCTTTGAGTAACTCAAAAAAGAACATAAAATGCAATGGAAATAAAGGGCTGCTCACCTCTGAAGTTCACGAGAATTAAGGTCTTCTAGCAATGATAATTAATACATTAATATTGATTTTTTACAACTGGCTGACAGTTATATAAAAAGAGTATTACATGTAAGTCAGACATGGGACATCTGTAATATTTGTGCTCTGATTACCCATTATCTATTTTCTATTTAATGGTAATTACTTTTTAACTACTGCTCATAGTTTTTATGAACTTATTTGCTAAAATTTTTTTAGATTATCGTAAATAATATTTTTGTAAACTGCTGAATGCCCTCAAAAATACAGTTTTAGTTCAAAATTGTAGATCTAGTATCAAGAAACAAAATGCTGCTACTTTTGCCCCTTACCAAGAAAGTAACACATAAAAAACACATTTAAGCAAGAGTTTGGAATTATATTTTTGGTATCATTTTCATTCAGTCTCATTTTATTTGCTGTGAGTAATAAAGTCTTGTAATGACATCACCTGAAGAAAACAATTTTCATTCATTTGGAACTGTGCATTTTCTTCCCTGAATGATAAGATAATACAGAATGGTAAGTCAAAGAGAGGGAAGGGTCCAGAATAGCAATAATTTCAATCACAATCCTTGTTTTTGTTATTTCAAGAACATACAGTCAATACTGAAGACTAAAAGGGGCTTTTTTGTTGCAAAATACCCAATAACTTCCTAGTGTTAAACATGGATTTTAATTGCATGTTTTCTTCATTTTATGTTTTAATTATTCATTATTACTTTACCTTCAGGGTGTAATCCAAGACATTTAGGAGAATTAAAGCTATTAAGAAAATTTCCGTGAGTGTATGGCAAGCAGGTATGGTGAGGAATGGTGGGTGGGGAAGAGTATTTTGTACACGATAATAATCTTCCTAGTAAATTGGAGAAAAAACTACCAGAATGCTAAATTATAGAATTCTATAGTAACATTGATGAGGAATTCATAGGGAATACATTGTTTATTTACAGATAAATCATACAAATATCAACTGTGTTTTGTGGAAAATGAATGTTTAAAAAGGAAATGATGCATGTTATGAAAAGGAAGGCATTTTAGGAACTTGTCCTGAAGCCATAGGACAATAGATTTTGATGTTTTCACCAGTGGGAAAAAATCGGACATTTATGGCCTGATTTAAACACTCCTAAACCCAATAAGAAACTTTCCACTGCCTTTGATTTACTTAGAACATCCATAAGAATAAAAAAAGAGACTCAAAAGCATGAAGGGCAGTTAGGCACCCAGCTCCCAGTGAATAATAATATCAGGTATGCTGTCTCTAACTTTGGAAATATTGCTGTAAAACAGAATTTAAAATATTCTTCTTTCGTTTAATAAAAATATTTATTACAAGTAACTTTCTAAACCCTGTGGTCAAGGTATAACACTGCATATGTGTGGGTACTAATTAATTTTTTTTTAAATGTTGACACAATTGTTCTAAATTATTCTCAATTCTCGGAATCATATAGGCAGCATTATCTTTCTTTTTATGAGAGGAAAAATGGGTTTGGTTTTAATATGAAGGTACATGTAGATGCATATTTGCACTATATAGAGAAGCTATGTAATTCTCTGAAACATACCTACAGGATCAGGTCTAACATATTTGTTTGTAGGATTTTACTGTCAGTAAAATCACAGAAGCCCATGAAACCACAACAACTTCTACACTCACTGCATATTACCTTCAAGTCACAGACTATTATGATAAAGATACTTACAGAATTACAGTGTCTGTACCTTAGTCCTTAAAAACTAATTGCTTTCGGCCTGATATTTTCAATTTTTCAGTAATATTTTCTCTACACAATTTGATTATTCCTTTTTCTTATTTTATAGTCTTAAAAAAAATAAACATTTACATCAAACAAAAAAATCAATTATTAAAGGAAATAGATAGGTTGAAAGAGGCTGAAATAGATTTACAACAAAAAAAAAAAAAGAAAATTAGGTGCTGAATATAACTCAGTGATTTTTTGCCATGCCTCTCTACTGTTTGGAAGAATTATAAAGCAATTTCTAGGTTTACATCCCCTAGAAGCATGCCTGTATATTTTGGTGTAAATAGAACCATGTGTTTCCCATTACACTGAAATTAAACACTCCCAAAAATTTGTTTTCCACGATCCTAAGTTTATATATATAATTTTTTATTGCATTTTTATCATCTGTGATTTCAAGAGATATACCCTCAAACACATGAAGACACTGCAAACTGATGAACTGTCTTTTGTCTGAGGGAAGCAGGAAAACAGAGTAAAGCCTCTGAGATGTATGAGTTGCCCCATCCATCTCACTCTGAACCTCCAAGACTTTTTATATCCAAGGTAGTAGAATTTGCCACTGTTTTTCCAAGAGTTTTACTGTTTCCAAAGATGAACATTATTGATACTGTTGTGATACCAGCCATGTATACATAGAAGCATATAATGTATATGTAAAATAAAAATACATCTAAATAGATTTATTAGTTCCTGTGTTTCTGGTACCAGGCCATGGATTTTTCTGCTTTCTTGGTTTTTGTGGATAGCAGAAAACATAGAGTGCTACTCAGTTAATTGGGGCTTGACCTTCAAGGGCAAATAAGCATAGTGAAAAATTTCTAAACTGTGAAAAACAAACAAACAAACAAGCAGAAAAACACACACACACAAAAAAAAAAAAACCACTGATTTTTTTTTTTTCTGTGAAGGTGGGGAAACAGGGAAAATCAGTATGGTATCAAAAATTTGTCTTAATCTCCATAAAATAATGATATTGAACATGATAATTATTTTTCTTTGAAATTAGCTTGCAGAACTTTGGAACATAAGTTGAGATGGACTTAACATTTCCAGTTCTGTATGCTATACATGCTTATACTAAATTCCTGTGGTGAAACAGAAAAATCATGCAAATTAGTATGATAACCTAAGTTTTATAGGTGTGTCTGCTGTTTGCATCATGGTTAGGCATTTGGATAAAATCCAGTGTAGTAATTTGTAATTACAAAGAAGTTTTCAGATTTCCTTTACAAAATTTATATAAGCTCTTTCTGTATGATCTGTACCTTTTTGTTGCTACAGTGTTGAAGGTGGCCTTACTCTCAGTGCAGAGGTGGGCTAGGTGGCCTCCCAGATGGGCTAGATGTCACTCCCAATGTATATGTCCAATATTTCTTGATTCTGATTGTAAGTAAAATGCACATTGAAGAAAAACAGATATTTGGTATAACATACCTTTCTTTTTACACAAAGCTATCAAAGCTGTTCAATATTATGAAGAATATTCATGGTTTGTTTTTTTATTTTTAAGACCATGTCATACTGCCACTGTGCTTTTTAAAATTTTTCTATTTGTCAAATGGTTAAGCTAAATGACATTCAGTTATTTACTGTGTGTTGGTCAATTTTATTGCCTCTAGATGAGTGCCTGAAAATGAAATAAAAAGCAACAAAGAAATGCTTGAGTGAACAGTGAATAGTCTTACAAATACCCCTAAGCTTTGGTGGTTTTTATATGGAAATAGGAGAATTTTTTAATAAAGGGCAGCACTTGCTGAACATTTTTGCTGATAGTTTCCTTTGCACAGATGTTCATGTCTGGATGCTCTTTTCAGCATTGTCCACATCTGTTATCTTCTGTCCTTGAAGCCAAAAGTGGACTTCTGCTCTGCCTGCAAAAAACAGAATCAGAGATGAATTCCTAAGATTAAATCCAGAAACAAACTTTCACAAAATCTAGATTCCATCTTGGTAGCTTTGCCTCATAGCAAATGTCATTATGAAATGCTGTAGCTGCTTCACAGATTCAAAACCTCTTCGTATATTACTTGAAAATCTAATTCAGTTTATTATTATCCACCCCATAAGGTTTGCCATGTAATTTAATTTCCTTTAGCTTATGGACAGAAAAAGCCCCAACAACCAACAACCAAAAGCAGTTATTTTAAGACAGAAACACACTGCATGACTATGAAGTAGAGGCTGACTGGAGCTGGTAAAAATTTCTATTTAAGGTTGAAATGTATTCTTTTTCCTACTATGTTAAACTAATTAGTGTTTACCTGTGCTGGTACAGTACCAATGCATATAGTTCTTAGATTTCACTGGGATGTTTAGATACAAATAAAAAATATTTAGAAAATAAATAAGGAGGAATTCAAGGGCAACTGCAGTGGAATTGTTCTTCAAGACAGATGTTTCTGTAATTAAACAAAAAAGAAAAAAATAACTGTGTGAAATGCTACAAGAGATAAGATGAAGATTTGTACATAAGAAAAATTATGGTAAAATTAAAAATTAGGAAAAAATTGAGGGAGGAGCGGATGTCACTAGGAAAGAAGAGGTAAGCCTTCAAGAACTAAAACCTGGCCACAAAGATGTGAAATAGTTAACTTTAATATAATTAATTATATAAAATATAACTTGAATGCAAAATTTAAAAATTAAAATTTAGTGTAAAATTTAGTGTAAAATACAATTTGAATACTAAAGCTTCAGTTTGAAGGTACTGGTATCTACGTATTAAGTTGCCTAAATTTCTATTGTCATTATGCTCAATGAAGACTCAATTCAGGTGAAATGAGTGTGCCACATATGACAGACACTCTAGCTGTACACATGGGATAGGCTTGCTGCTGTCCATGATCTAGAGATTCCTATCTGATTTGCATCAACCACACACAGGTCTACTATCGGTCCTCTGTCATGCCTGCAAGTCCCTGAAGATAACTCAGACATCATAAATTACCTGAAATGGCACTTCTTGCCTATGTGAGGTCTATTGTAATTAGCTGACTCCATGTATATACCTACAGTGAGATGAGTAGGTGTGCAGATTTGCTTTACTGTCTGGAATGTAATTAACTGTCCTGGGAATTTTGACACTTAGACCACATGTAGGAAGAAAAATTCAGGTCTCTTAATCTGTAGTTAAATCCAATGAGATTGCTTAAACTGTAGTTCACACACAGGCAGAAGACAGAAACTGAAGGCTTTTGAACTCTAGTGTGGAAAACACACAAATAAAAACATGCCAAACTCACTCTAGTTAGCTCTTAATTTAATTAATTTTTAAGCACAGTGAACAATATGTGAAAGCTAAGTTTTTGACACACAGCTCTGTGGTTTTCTATGATGTGAACACAATGTAAAGAAAGGAGTGATGAAACAGATTATTTTTAAACAGTTTTTTCAACATACAAACAGTATATTATGGTTTAATCAGACTCGTAAACTGAAAAAGTGTAACCACTGGAATACATTTAAGAGGAAGAATAATGACTTTAGTGCAGTGGGTGTTCCTTGTATTGGACTCCAGCTGCTGTGAAAGCTTAAGCCAGAAAAGCTGTCTTGGAAATGGATTGCTCAATGACACACTGTCAGAATGTATTAAGGTTCTTAAGATAACAAGAAATGCTATGTGATAGGTAAAATTGCCTTGTGTTTGTAACTTACTGTGTCATTTTGAATGTTTTGATAGGGGATGCCTAATATCACTGTGATGTGCTTGGTTCTGAAAGCTGCCTTATTAATTGCATTACTGACATTCTGTATCATGGGCAAGCTAGTGCTTTTTCTCTTAGTTTTCAAGTTCTGCCTTGGCAAAAAGATATTATCCTCATTCTTCTTGGATTAGCCCAATATTATTCAAAAGTAATATAAACTCTCAGTTATTTTCAGAGCCAATTAAGAGATTAGCATCATAATAAGTACCAAGTAAACACCTACTCCTTTTGTTTCCATTTCTTCTCAAATATTTTCTCCACACCATCTCAGTTTTCCTGAATTAACTGGTAAGCAAACATATTTCTAAGAAATAAATATTATTATTCTTGACCATGATATTAAATATATAATATCAGGAAAATCTATTCTCTCGTAAGAAAAATTCACTTGTTTAAAAGGTGTATTTTGATATTTGTCAGGTTGAAGAGTCTGCCACAAGGGCAACCTCAATTAAAACCAACAAAGGCAAAAAATTAAACAGTGAAAAGTTCTTAGCTGATACCCATAGAACTTCAAGTAAAAATCAGAAATAATAAGAGTGACTTTAAGGACAATTTCAGGAGTGTTTTATTACTCCATCCACCACATATTCCGCCTCTCTGCACAATTCTTCCAGAATTCTGCTTTAGATAGATAGTATTCTTTGTTTCTGAGTAAAGTTCCCTGGATGTCTTTAAGGTATGTCCTCTTCCTTCATTTCTTGTTTAGCCCCATGAGTACCACTAACATTTTTCTGCAACAGTAAATTATCTCAGTCTGAGGAGTTGTCCCTCAAAGTATAAGTTGAATCTAAAGCACAGTTTAACTATATTAGTAAATGACAGAGAGCCAGGGGAAAATTTGTTGAATTACACATTATTAATCTGTTAACTGACCTCCTGGCTGTATTACAGGGGGCTCTATTTCCTTCTAAGAAAGAATGTTGCTGCCTCTCAGCATCATAGTGCAAGATATCCTATATATCCCTTGATCACAAAGCAAAGTTTTCTACATAGTCCATGTTTTCTTTCCAATCTAGCTAGTTAGGCTTGCCCTGCAGTCAGGAAATAGAGGCAGGAGTATAAGAGAGTGGGTTTGAGAGTGAAGTAATTTCTGGGGCTGGGAAACTTATTTTCTGTCATGGGGGAACTTAAAGGAAGAGACCTAAATTCTTAAACAACTCATTAAAGCACTTAAAGAAAGGTGGAATGAGTACGGGCTATCTTGAATCCATCTGATAATTAATCAGCCCCTTGTCTTGAGTTTATTCAAGCATTCCTTAGAAATATTAACTCTTCACATTGACACTGATAAAGAATTTCTGAGCTCAAACTCTCTGAAGTTTTTGGGTTTGGTTTTGTTTTGTTTTGTTGGGAGAGGGTTGGTGGGTTTGTTGTTTGTTTGCTTTTGGAGTTGGTTCTGTTGTTCGTTTGGTTTTATTTTCAATATACTCAGAATACTGTGATGGTTAGTTTAGGCTGAGTTTTACATTACAACACTAATAGCTGAATGTCATTTAGTGCTTTTATGTCCATCTGTAATATACCTATTAGAACTGGCATCATCATAATAATAATTTCCTTTTACTAAGAGAAAATGACATTGTGGTCACTGTAGCTAACTAAGCAGCTTTACTGGCCTTTAGTTGCTTGCATATATTTTCCTGAAGGATTGTTCTTCCATTGTGACCCACCTCACTTGATCCCTCTCTTTCTGCTTTCTCTTTTTTCTACCTTCTTACCCTCCTCTCCACCTTTCTATGATAGCAATCAATTTTCAGGTTTTAAAATACTTAATGTTAATTATGATGACAGGTAGTCTAGTTCATCAGTAAGAAGAGATTAACATTTTAACATAATATGCTCTTGGTAGGAGTTAAAACAATTTACACAAGTAACTGCATTGCTCTCAGTAGATATTCATTTTCAGAATAAACCAAGAAAAACACAAGCTCCGTGCGCTCAGAATGAAAATTTCATCACTGCTTACTACTTATAAGACTGCATTGCTCTTTGTCATTTTGTTTTTCTTTTGATCTATGTCTCACAATACCCTCATAGGCAAACTCAAGAAGCATGAACTGGATGAGTGGACAACGAGTGGATTGAGAACTGACTGAACAGCATCAATATCTATAAACACCTAAAAAGTGGGTGTCAGGAGAGTGGGGCCAGGCTCTCCTTGGTGGTGCCAAGCAATAGGACAAGAGGCAACCGGCAGAAATTGATGCCCAAGAAGTTCCATCTGAATATGGGGAAGAACTCAATGACTGAGCACAGGAACAGGTTGTCCAGAGAGGCTGTGGGGTCACCCTCA
Organism: Origma solitaria; assembly: GCA_013397895.1. Taxonomy (NCBI): domain Eukaryota; kingdom Metazoa; phylum Chordata; class Aves; order Passeriformes; family Acanthizidae; genus Origma; species Origma solitaria. The sequence continues at coordinate 426,933 of VZRL01007051.1, forward strand.
CTGGAGATACTCAAGAACCATCTGGATGCAATCCTGTGCCATGTGCTGTAGGATGACCCTGCCTGAGCAGGGAGGTTGAACCAGATGACCCTTTCAGTGCTCCTTTTCGTCCTTACTCATTCTGTGATTCTCTGATTCTCTGATTCTGTGGTTTGAGTTTTTTTCTTTCTTTTCCCCTCCAGCAGTGATAAATATTAAAACAGCATGGACTTCTAGAGAAAAAAAAACAAAAAAAAACCAAAAAAAACCCCCCAAAAAAACTAAAAGGCTGCTTACTCATGATAGTCAACAAAAGAAAAAGAAAATTGCCAGCTAACATTTATTGCTCTTTCCTTTTTATTTATGGTTTGGGGTTTTTGTCCCAGCTTTTAAAAATTCTTTTTGAAACTCTTCGTATGTTTAACAAGCTCTGGAATGGTGATATATTATCTCAATCAAGCTGGAGGTATCAATGATAAAAAGCTTTATGCTCATTTACTTTAACCTAAATTGATGTAACATATCTATCACTAAAAACGCCCCAGCACTCACATATCAATATTTACATGAGATTCACACTTTTATATATTAATGTATCCACCTAACAATGCATTCTTTTCTTTTTGACATTGAAATGCTTTAGGTAAATGAAGAAAAATTTTATTGGCAAAAATATCACAATTGCTCTACCAGTGTTTCAGAACTTAGCTTTTAATATATGAAGTTTGTCTGTGTAGTTTGAATTTTAGTTCAAAGGAAGAATCTGTGATTGTTTTCTGAACTGAAGCTGTTATTGTTCTCAGTTTTGGTGACAGCTTTGCCTCAATAGCTTTTTGGGGCTGGGTGGTGAGCACCACCAACAATGATCAGCTCCTACAGGCATAAGAATTGATGGCATAAAAAAGTTTGTGTCCAGCAGCTGTGGAAACAGCTGCTGCCTGCTTGGGTTAAGGGACTTTTCTGCAAACATTATGGGGACTGCCTCCATTTACAATTAAATGTTCTGGTCTTGCCCTAATAAAGCTCATGATTTAGACCAATAAGCATATTTAAAATTCAAATACGTACAATTATACTGTTAATCATTTTGGGAGCTCTTTCACAATTTCATGCTGCAGCTCTACTAATAATAGCCCATAAGCATAATTATAGAGACTTCTGTCCCAGAGATTTGAGTAAAACTATCAAAGAGAGAGCTGATGGACTTTTTCATTCTCCATATGTGCCTGAGGAGATTTTTTGATGCATACCTAAGCTTTCCACACATAGACAACCATGTTATTGCTTGATTTTGTGAGATTTTTTCCAGTAGTTCTTATATATGAAAACATATTTTTGAATGGTGTAGGTTATGTGCGTCTCATGTTCAAGGCTTTATGGAATCAGACGTGTATGTTTTTAGCTTCTTAGACAGAAAAGAAAGAAGCTATCTGGCTTGTCTAAGAAAAGCAGAAAAATATAATCTCATCTGTCTTAAATTAGTCTTACTCATTACTATGAGTCAGAAAAAAGTATTTAAAAGCACATACATCAAGAGAGCTGCTGATCTCTTCCAGAGGAGTCACTTCAGGAAGACCAGAAGCAAGCATCTGGGATACCAATTATTCAGGGGATTGGAAAGGTAAAAGAGAGGCTTTTTACTTCCTCCAAGTTAGCTGACATATAAATAATTTCTGTACTTATGTAAGGTGAAGTATGATGTAACTAAAAAAGGAAAGTATGGGTGAGGAGACATGACTAAGGCCTCTGTGCAAGGAACTCAACACTAATTTCCTGAACAATCTTAGAAAGTCACATTGAAAGTGGAAAGTATCTACTAGGGTGGGCTTTTTTTGGGTTGTTTTTTTTTTGGTTGTTTGGGGTTTTTTGGAGGGGTTTTTTTGGGTTGTTGTTCTTCTATCGTAAGCAAAAAAAAATCATATAACTCGGATGTTTGCCTAAATTTTGTCAATAAACTATGAAATGCATACAACAGCATTTGCAAACATTGCAGTTAATTTTTCTCTTTTCTTTGTTGTTACTGGTTTTTTTGAGAAAACTGGGAGCTGTATCTCTGAGTCTTTCTGTGTCTGCTGAATGTTCTTCTCACAGTTAAAAAGAAAAGGACAGAGTTAAACAGCATTCAAAAATACAGAGATTCTCAACTTTTCTCTATAACACCCTTAAAGCACATTCTCATGTCAGCACCTCATGCCATTAAATTCCTCAAATGTCTGCATTGCATAGGCTTAAATAATAGACTAAGTAATAATTTGCCAAATAAACTCCTTGCTGGAATGAACATGTTAAATATGCCCAAAATTAATTAACTACAACACCTTTTGGTCCCACAGTTCATCCATTTTCCCTGTACACTGAACATGAGTACCTAAAACTCTATGCCAAAACTGTCTGATTTCCTTGAGCTCTATAGTCTTTTTAGTGTGCTAATTTTTATCTGTTTCCCCTCTTATGATGATTGCTGATACTGCTATTATGATTCTTAATATGTGGCTAATATTTTTATCCTGACAAGAATAAAAGAAAGGAAATTGAAGCATTCTTTTCTCTTTTCTCTTTCCTCTTTCCCTCTTTCTTTTATTTCTTTTATTTTGGATTATGTAGAAAGTTGTCATCACATTAACCTTAATCATAACCTTCTACATAATTATGTGTAATAAACAGAGATCATTTGCATTAAATGAAAGAAATTCCAGCCCAGCCAAATATGAACAGATACGAAACCCAAACTGCCTAATGGCTCCCAGAACCTTGTGCTGATAGTGCCTCAACCCAGGGTTCATCAGGATCTCCAAAATGTGAAATGAAACCACAATGAGACATGGCCATCAGAAAAAAAGTTCTGAATAGTGACTTCTCTTCCATTCATTAAATAAAAAGATTGGTAAGAACGTTTTCATATCCAAGCAAATATTTTTCATCTTCTTCTTACAAGCTATATGGCATTAGGTAAATCTTCTCAGTCCATTGTTTATATCCTCCAGTTATTTGTTTTGGATTACGAACTATTTTAAGCAAAAGTTTGTTTTCACAAAAGCTATGATTATTAGGAAAATACATTCCTAAAATATTGACCTCTAGATGTTACAGAAATGTTATTACTACTGTTACCCAAAGTGACACAAAAAACTCCCATGTAAATTGTAAATAGTTGTACTAAGTTGCCCATAAATGAGCATAGAAGATGGTTTTATAAAAGCACTGAATAATTAGCAAGAAATATTTACCTAGAAGTATTGCAGCATGGAAACACTCGTGGTCATCACAATACATTTTGATCACATCAATTTCTGTCAGCTTCCAGTCTTATACAAATGATGAGCTCTTGTGAAACTGTTTTAGTCATTCCCAATTTCCATGGTACTGATGTTATAGTCTGTGGATAATTCATGTTTCAAAGCTTAACATTTTTGCAGATTCACCTGTCCTTTACTCTGAACTTCAAACAATTTTTTTAAACATTTAACTGTGCTCGTTTCTTGCAAGTTACTATCCATCCAAATTTCAATTCATCTTGTCTTAAGAAACAGAAACGTCTAGGAAGAAAAACCGAAGCTGAAAGTTATTGGATAGTGTAGGTAGAGGAAGTGGTTTGGTAATTCTTTGCTGCTGCCTAAATTCACATTTGCTTTGCTTTTTTATTTTCCTCATGGTTACATAAAAATGTTAATATATTAGAACTTGAAAGTGGCCCTGAAAAGGAGATTAAGAGTTTCACTTACTCCATTGGAAGAGTAAGCCAAATAATTTCAGCTGCCTGTGTGATTAGATGGTGTTAGTTGATCAGCACTGTACCTAACATCATTAAAAGAAGAACACAGAGATACAGTATAATCACTTGAAATACATACAGTGTACTTGGGGGAGAAATTTATAAAAAGAAATTTGAACTGAGATGGTAGTTCAGGTCATGTACTTTAACATGGTAGCTTTACCTGCTCTTAAAAATCAACTATATAGCTGATCTGTATTTTTATAAATGTGAAATAGTTCAAAGGAAAATAATTCCAGAAATGGGGGAAAAAGACAAAGTAATGGACCTTTAAGTCTGGTGGAGAGAACTCAGATGAATAGTCTTGAATGAATGCTCTTTTTCAGTTAGTTCCTAAAATAAGAGGACATATCAAACAAAGCAGAGTGGCAGTGTGATGTGAAACAAACTATTTTCTGATGTCTCATGTTTTGAACGGCATCAGTTCTCTGCATTAAATTCTTCCAGTTTAAACATATATTTACTCTACCCTTTGTCAGAGACTGAAATGTTATGGTTAATGGCTTAAACATTGTTATGAAGGTCTTTTTGCCCATTATGGTAAAACTATATAAAGAAGCTGCAACCACCAAAAGTCCACCCCTCTCTGAGTATGCCTCTTGGCTGGAACTTTGGACTGTGAGCTAAGCTCCCTGAGGGAACTTGAGGTAAGAGAAGGTGACACTATTGGCCAATTATCTGAGGTCTAGGCAGAAGTAAAGCAGGCTGAGGGAGAAGAATGTATCTACAAGAAAGCCAAAGCCAGCAGCTGTCCTGAAAATCATCCCTGGCTGGGTTTGGGGTGATAGAGGCCATAGCTCACAGGCTCATCTGCTGAGGCTGGGTTTGCACACACTCCCCCCACAACCGAGGAGGAGAGTTTTGGGTGTATGGTGCAACCTCTGGGCAGAGGCACTGAACACCCATCCTACCTTATGCAAACTGGCTCAGCTGTAAACCTCCACCGCCCTGGGACAGCTAAATACACACGCAACATTCACGTGAAAGGCAGCTGAGGAGGTGTCAAAATCCATCAAAAACCCCCAAAAAAGTGCCCCCAGACTCATTCCTGAGGCCTTGGACCAGAGCACTGCACATGATGCGGAATTATGCAACAGGTCCAGAGTCTGTTGGAAGAGACACTGTCAAACTTGCCCCTGCCCGTGGGAAGTACCTGGGCATTCCCACTTGGCCCAAACATATATTAATCCATTGAACTCTTGCTTTTTGGGGGACCCTCACCACTAAGAAAATCAGATGGAGAGGATCAACAGGACACTGTTGGGATCCATGCAATGGTGATATTTGCTACTTTCACTATCTTTCTCTCCCCCCACCTCTTTTCTACTTTCTTTCTTTCTTTCTTCCTTCCTTCCTTCCGCACCATTCCTTCGTTCCACACCATTCCTTCCTTCCTTCCTTCCGCACCATTCCTTCGTTCCACACCATTCCTTCCTTCCTTCCTTCCGCACCATTCCTTCGTTCCACACCATTCCTTCCTTCCTTCCTTCCGCACCATTCCTTCGTTCCACACCATTCCTTCCTTCCTTCCTTCCGCACCATTCCTTCGTTCCACACCATTCCTTCCTTCCTTCCTTCCGCACCATTCCTTCCTTCCTTCCGCACCATTCCTTCCTTTCCTTTCTCTCAATTACTGTTAAATAAAATCCATACTATTGACTTTTCCATGTGGTCTCATTTACACCTTAATTTGGGCAGAGGCATCACTCTAAAAATATTAATAACCAGATCCTAACACCCTCGTACATATCTGTGGAAAGCATAAATAGGCAGTAAATTGAACTGACACTTACTGGAAAATTTAACATTTCAAGTAGCCAATCTCTGTGAAAGCAGAATTCACTACTACTGCCTTTGCAGTCTGCTCTGATTAAAAATCCAGATCTTATTATTTACACGGCAGAAATTAATGGCTGGCATGAATAACCCTATGTGAGGTAGTGACCTAGACAACAAGGTAAAGGGGTTTCCTTTTTTCCATATGAAGCCAAGTATTTTGCTTTCTAGGTATTGTTAGGTGGAATTGAATAATTTTCCAGCAAAAGGCAGAAAGATTAAATTTATTAGTTGATTACATTTGTTCTAGATACAATATATTTCAGTTTCTTAAATTATATAAATACGGGGAACTACACATTTCATCTCTTCTAGTTTATATCCAATGAGTTAATGAACCTGCTGCAAGAACATAATCAGGATCAAAAATCCAGGACTTCTTTTTCTCACATGACTACTCCTATGTGCTATGTTACATTATTTTTTGCTAGCTTTATCTGTAGCCCTACAATATTTGTATTGTTGTCTGTATCATTCCTGTAGTTCAAATATAGATGAAACCAGTATTCACTCTTTGAACTCTTCCAAGCAGGTGGTGAACTCTCCCTTGCAGTGAGCTATCCCAAGTGGTGATTAAAATACAATAAATGTAGGCACTTCAACAGAGATCTCTACTACTGGTCTCTGAATTGTACTAGATAGTTACTTCAGGACTCCATTTATGTGTTATAAACATGAGACAGAGAATCACCTGAACAGCATAAAGATTGCTGTACTTCAAAATGGATGCAATGAAAAGTGTTAGGTCACTCAGGATGAAATGATTCTTGATACCGTGGGTGGTAAGTCTTATCTTAATTGTTCACCTAGCAATGCACATTTAATTTAATATTACAGACTTTTTGGGAAAAATTTCTGCATTTATACACCTTCTGGCAAAATATGGTCACATTTTCCAAACATCACATTTCTCTTAGTCAATACTATAAAAAGACTGTGAAATGTTATTTAAAAAAAAAACCCATAGAATAATCCTGGTCTAAACAAAGCCCACATGATCTAACAATCCATGATGACGTTGCTCTGATCTGTATGTCCCAGTAGGAGACATTTAACCTATGTGAAGACCATTCAAAATAAGGTAATTCAGGATCTAAATGAGAGCTTTTTATCTTGTGCAGAAACTCCATGCAGAAGTATTAAATAATGTTAGAGTTTGAGTGGGTGTTCATTCATAGTCTAGGTTTTAAATGAACAGTCTTCTATCCAGGAACAGCACTGGGCCTCCTTACCAGTTGTTTTGTGTGGTTTGTATCATTATAAAACAGCTGAGATTGTAGTATGAAATATCCCCTTCACTCCAAAACTGTGTGCACTGCATAGTGAGCTAGTGAAGCTTGGTCAGTGATGTCAGGTATTATCTTCATTGCCTGCTGTAATACAGGCTTTGACTGGTGACCTACTGTCATATATCAGATTGGCTGTAATAGTAACAGTGAAGAAGAAAGAAACAGCATTTTTGTTTTGCCCACAGCAGGATCAGTCTGCTGCAGTTGAGAGTCTTCAGTAAGCAGAAGAGACATTCACATGGAACAATCCGTAATTTCACGTTTACATAATGTACATATGTAAATTATTATAAATGGCAGAAAACTTTGTTTAATAATGATATGGTATAACTTAGAAGTTGCCCGAATTTTAATTCCCTATCATCCAATGTAATTGCTTTCTGTGAAACTCATATGGTCTGTGTCTTCACATCACAAAACTCTCAAAACTGTAAGGTGAAGCAACCCTCCATTGTTCGAAAATCTTTTCTGGATTGTCCACTTGTCAGACTTCCATTCTAAAATTTATTAAAAGAAGAGGAGTTTTTTGAAAAGAAACTCTTAGAGTTTCTTGTGTAATCTCTGGGAATAAGATTTTCATTGCATCAAAAGTAGAAATGGATGTTTTGGTTCTTGATGCAAGATTTTTTCTGTAGTTTCATCTCACTCTTGTTGGCTTCTTTTCATGAATATGTAGTGCATATGTTTATGATGCTCCAAACTGTAGGGAATAAACTCTCATTTCTCTAAAGACCAAATATGAACATTTTATCTTAAATTATTTGCATGTACTGTAATATTCAGGTCACAAATACTTATATGTTGATTCTTCTGGCAGAAACTTGCACTCCTCACATTTTTGATATCCCAAGTTTCCATAAAATATTTAAGATAAAACCTCTCCAGCCATTTCACCTGAATTTTAGGAATTTCTATAATAGTTTAAGAATCACTATAATTTTAAATATCCATAAAGATCAGGCTCAGTGTGTTTCCATTAGATTTATTGAGAGTTTTCTAATTTGGAGGCCTAAAATTGAGAAGATCATTATCACTTGCATAACTCCATGACTTCAATATTCATGATCAATTTTTCATGCACTCTCTCTCTATATATATAATCGAAATATTTCTCATAGTCATTAACTCGAGCATAATGTTTCAACCATGGTGACAAGTTTTGAAAAGCTGCTTGCAAATTTGTGTCCTCTGACCCTTTTTCCGTCATCTGGTACCATCAAGAAGAGCTGGCTCCATCGTCTTTGTGAGCTGGCATTAAAAAAAAGAGTTGTGAAAAACATTTAGATTGCCCCTTACTCTTATCATGAGCCTAAAATTTTGCTTCTTTTAATCTCTCTTCAAAGGCCATGAAATGTGCCCCCACCATTTTGACAGCATTCCTTACTTCTCCACATCCATCTTCAAATGGTACTTCAAAGCATGAAGTATTTTAAAAGTGGTCACCATAGCACTATGTGGAGGAGAGTAATAGTTTACCCTCTTCCACCATACATTCCTGTCAAAGTAGCCAGGCATGCAGGTTCTCCTATTTATACTCAAAAATACTTGGTTGCCTCATACTGAAGTTGGTTCCCATCCATTCCATGTAAACCTCCTTCAGCATGGACAAATCAGATACACAAAACAGATTTATTTTTGACTGAGAAAACAAAATATTTAGTTGGGTTTTTCAATGTGGCATATATAAAATTCAGCCCAGGGGAGAGGAATATTGGACAGAAATGGTACACAGGTTGGAAAGTAACTTTGTAAGCTCTCTACTCCAAGCTCTCTGCTCGAAGCAAGGCCAGGAAGAGCACATTCCTTAAGACCTATCTCCAGTCAGATTTTTAATTTTTTCAGGGATCAACACTCCACAGGTTGTCTGGCTATTCCACTGTTGGACACTCAGAGTATTTTTTTTTCTTTTTCTTTTTTTTTTTTTTTAATTTCAATTTTTCCCCATTGCCTGTGATCCTTTCACTGGGTGTGAATGGTAAGAAGATCTTCTTTCAGGCATCCCCTCAGGTATTTATCTTTGCTGATATGGTCCCCCGAGCCTTCTCATCTTCACGCTGAACAGTCCTGGATCTCTCAGCCTCTCCATATGACAAATCCCTTATTTACTTCTGTGGCCCTTTGCTGGACTTTCTCCACTATGTACGTGGTTTTTTTGTGCTGTTGACCCCAGCACTGGACCCAGCACTCCAGATGTGTCTCACCAATGCTGAGAAGAAGGGAAGGATCACCTCACCTGACCTGCCAGCCATTAGCTTTCTAATGCAGTCTTGACTGTTGTTGGTCTTCTCTGTTGCAAGGGTGCATTTCTCAGCCATGGTCAGCTTGTGGTTTGTCCCCAAGTCCTTTTCTGCAAAGCTCTTTTCCAGCTGGTCAGACCCAAGACGGTACAGTTGCATGGAATTATTTCTCCCTAAAAGTTTCCCTTTATAGAACAGCATATTGGACCCGTTAGACTATTTCTCCAATCTTTCGGTTCCTCTGAATGGCAGCACAACCACCTGGTAAATCAACCATTCCTCTGGGTTTTGGATTACATGAAAACACAGTGAGAGTACACTCTAACCTATTATCCTGTTCATTAAATAAGATGTTAAATAGTACTGGGGCCCTGTATTGATGCCTAGGCATCAAAACAGGCTTCCTGCCACTGATCACTGTGCCCTGAGCGTGGCCATTCAGCCAGTTGTCAACCCACCTCACTATCTTCTTATCCCGGAACAGCTTGTCATGAGGATCTTATGGGAGGTAGTGTCAAAGGCTTCTTTTAAAAGTAATTTTTTATTGTGTTTAAGTAAAATTTCTTCCAGAAACTAAATTATTTTGTATTCTTTCTGGTATATCAAGCGTCCTGTGGGCAATACATTGATTAGATATTCATCATATGTACAGATCATAAAGTGTGATTAGTTTAACTCTATGCTGTATGTATATCAGCATTAGAAAATATTTATAATTCTGATTGCTATCTAGGAGAAAGCATGTTGTCTCTTGATTGGCAAGCTCTGTTCTTAGATTTGTTTGATTTTTAGGCATGTTACAGATATGATTATCCCAGAAAATAGTGGATGTGAATGTTTTATTATCTGTAAAGACAGTTATAATGATAGTAAACAGGTAGAATTTTTTAAATCCTCTAACAATTTCACAGATGGTTAGGTATCCCTTTTTTAACCTTATCATATCTCTTTTCACTCTATTTGAATTATATAAAATCCTTGATGATGCTGTGCCTCTTCTGATGATGTTCAACTCTAAACACTGGGAAAATGTGCAGTAGTTTTATTATGGCTTTTCAGCTATTTGATGAGTTCTTAGCTATGACACTTCAAGTAGATCTGGGCAGATTTGGGAATCAACTGGCTGCATACAAGACAACCAAAGCTTTCCCTGGTAAAGAATACAGAGGTTGTTATCCAGAACCATCTATCATGTGTCATTAGATCTTCATAAAATCAAATTATACCATGGAAGTAGTGGCAGAATTAATTTCCAAAAATACTTTAAAAACTACCTAATAATAATAACAATATAACCAAAAATAGAATGAAATAATTAAGTAAATTTTTGTAGTCTTTACTTCCACTGGAGATGAAGACTAATATAAAACACACTAGTTATTCTTCCAGGGAGAAGTATTCTTGAAGCAACATTTTTTTGCAAAGTTGGATTAAAATAGCTAATAATCATTATTCATCATTGCGCACCCACATTGAAAAGTATCTGTTCTGGAGAAAGAGAAGTTTCAGATTCCCTTGCTTTCTACCTTTTTCAAACCATGTATAATGCATAACAATATTTAACTTCTAAACACAAGCTGCTTCTCTAACCCTTGTATTGTTCTTTCAAAAGCATTTAATCTCTCTGCATTCCTTCCATTGCAGAAGTTATAGTTCTTAGTCTTTTCTAAAAGCTTTAAACCTCTGAATAGAAGGTGCTTTAAGATCAGGAGATTTTCCCCCTACATCCCCCTTCCCCCAAACATATTCCCGATAATAAGACTACATAGAACCCAGTACAGGAGAAAATATCAGCATGCTAAGTTACCCATTCTCATTAAGTTACCCAATTCTGAAGTACGGTCAGTGGAGTGGGTTGTTTTGGGTTTGGACTTACATGTACAGTCTAATGAAAACCCCGTGGTCAGTTATGGGAAGTTTTCATAGTTTGATAAACAGTTCTGTGTACAATAAAAAATGTGTGATGCCTATGCAAAATATAAAATATGTGATGCTTATGCATTACTTCACCTCTAGGCTGCATTCAGGCTCCTCAAAAAGTGTCCATCTGTGCCAAAAAACCACTTTTGCTTTAATTTTCAAGGCCACTAATAACATCTTTTGATGGTATATTGGAAATCCTTCAGTGGATAATCCTCTGTGATGTTTTCTCTTATGGGCATTCCTGGAAATCTCAATGAATTTATTCACTTGAAATACAATATAAAAATGGTTTATTAAAAAAAAAGTCTATCTATATATATACATATATATGCTTGTGTTATTATTTTAATTTCTCCAATAATTTGTCATTACTCTCTATCTAATTAAGGCAATATTACTAGCATGCCGTTTCCTTGGTTCTTTTCAGCTTATATAAATCTGTGGGGAAATAAAAGTAGTATTTGTTCAATTACTCTCTCTGTTTAGAATTAGTGGTCACATAGGATGAAAATAACACTTAAATCTTGAATATCAAAATAGGAAAAACATGGACCAGTGGGTATGAGGTATCAAATTTTACAAACAAAAGAGCTACAATGTCAAAAAGACTTTTTCCACTTCAGTATTATCTTCAGGCGTGTGGAGGATTCAACAGGAACCTGTTACTGAATGAAAAACAGAAGATGAATCCATGCAATCCCCAAGCCACTGTAGTCATATGCCAAGTGTCTTTTTTTTTTTTGAGGATAAGGACAGAAGTTTCAAAGCAGGATGCTGACAAAGAGAAATGTTGTACAAAGGATCAAACATGTTAATATTCCCCTAAGTGGAAATATTACACAGGCCAAAAGAAAAACCATGACATTCCCTTCTCCTGGGGAAGCCCTCTCAACCCTTTGGACTCCCTCAGAAATCCTGATCAGAATAAAACAGAAGCAAATTTTGTTACCTCTTCAAAATTAAATCTATCGCACGAACAAATAATCTTTTTTTTTTTTTTTTTAATCTCTGATAAACAGAATTTCATGGGTTGTTAATCAGTATATGTGACACATGGGAAAATTCAGGTGGAATTTGGGCAACAATATAATGTGCATGCCAATGCCTGAGAGGACTTTAACAACTGAATTGAGTAAAATAAGCAAAGGTATAAGCAAAATATGCATCGTACCACATAGTTAATTCACTGAAGTAAAAGTGTGTGAGTGAAGCTTCCTGATGCACACTACAGGTAATTTCTACAGGCTATTATGTGATCACTTTCACATATATAAGTAACAGAAAAGGTAATGATAGTAGTCTACATGGGAACCTTCTTTGGTGTATTATATCTTGGAGGATAAACATCAAGCAACCTAGCAAGTAACATTTCCTAAAAAAATGAAGTAAAACAAAACAAAGTATCAGTATTTTGTCAAAACCACCATACATTTGTCCCTATCGGATGGAATTGCATTTACAGAGTCAGCAATACAGAGGGCATATAATAATAAGAAATCAGCAGCTAATGATTTACTCATTTGCATTCTGAGGATATAATATTGTTCTCCATTCTGGACATTTTCTTTGAAGGATCATCAGTATGTCTTATGAATAAAGAACTTTGCCTCTCTTTGGACTGAACTATTAAAGAACAGAAGAACCAAAATATTATTTTAAGTAAGCATTATAGGGATATCAACAAGTAGGAAAGCATAAGAACAGCAGATGTCTTGGGCAAAAAAAAAAAAAAGAAAAAAGGTGTCAAGGACCCATTATACACATTTTGAATGCTTTACTTCAAATTAACTCTTGTCTGGTGTCCTGAAATGAATATCATCCTGGAGTGGGTGCACATTGATCTCCTGGAACACAGTTCATAGAATCATAGATTCATTAAGTTTGGAGAAGACCTCTGAGATCATTGAGTCCAACCATTAACCCAGCACACTGGGCTCACCCCTAAACCTTGTCCCCAAGTACCACAGTTTTGAGCTTATTTTTATCTGAATGGATTAAATCTGCATTCTCCAGAAGGAGTACCTAAGTGCAGGAAGTGAATATGATCAAGAGATTTACTGCAGAAGTATGCCTCTGATCTAAAGTCAAATGCTGATGTAGATGTACGGACAGGCAATTTTTTCTTTAGTTTTACTGACAGATTCAAGTAGCTGTCAAAATATGAATTATATTCACAATACGGTGTGGTGTTTTTTCTTGCTATATAAAGTGTTGAATCCTATTCAGTGGTTTGGTTTTCTTTATTTTTCTTTTGTTTTTAATAAATAAGATGCTTTTATGAGTTGTCACTCAAGCAACTCTTTTTGTGTGTCTATGTGTGCAAAATATGAGTATTTTGTTCAGTTTAGATGTAATTATTTTTCGTTTGAAAGAATACAGACATGAAAAACACAGGACAGATACACATAATTTAATACAAAAAATATCTACCATAATGTGCTGGGTCAAGCTTGGCAAAAGGCTTAATGCCCACTCAGTTGTTTATTTGTTCCCCCACAACCTGGGGACATGCAGAGGAAAAGTAGGAGGAACAGTTGCAAGGACGTCCATATGTCAGCATAGACAGGGAAACAGCTCATTTACCATTGTGAGAAGAAGAAACTTGAGGAAAATTAATTTATTGCCAAGTAAAATGGATATTTAATTACTGATCTGTATAGTGGAGAAAAAAAAGTCAAACAATAAAGGAATATCTTTCCTTCTTATCTTTCTCAGACTCAACTTCACCCCTTTGTCTCAGAGTTCTCACCTCAAACACTGCAGGGAGATGAGGTGGTGGGGAATTACAATCAGTACATAGAGTGCATAGAGTACATTTTGCTTTCCATTTCTCCACTGTGGCCTCTGCAACGGGATACAGGGAATACCTGCAATACAGAGGCTACCCCTGCAGATCCCCACTTCCAATACCTGGACATGTTGACCTAATGCAAATGAATATTAGCTTTTCCATGTATCTCTAAAGGGCAGATGTTAGAGAACTAGCATCACTTTTTCCCCACCTTTTTGAGTCCTCTCAAAAAAGAAGCATCATATAAAAATAAAGAAGAAAAGGTTATGCTGTAAACCATGCTAGTCAAGAAAAAGCTTGAACTCTACCCACAGTTTTGGGCAGTAGCTTGAAAAAAATTATATATATATAATTGGAGGGAGTTTAGAGGAGACACAAAGAAATAATACAAGGTTTGAAAAAAAGAAGACATTTGTGAAAAGACTAAGTGAACCAGGCATGTTTATTTTATAGACAAAGAAGGCTGAAAAGATGTATTACAGTCCTTGCATCAAAAAAGCTATAGTTTGAGGAAGACAGGGACCAATTGCTCCCCTTAGAACAGAAAGAGGAATTATGGATTTCAGTGGCAGAAGAGAATTTTGGATTAAATAGTAGGAATATATCTGAAAACCTATTCTGATAGTCCGGGAAAAGACTGAGTTGCATAGGGTGAAGTGTAATTGGTCTTGCTAGAGATATTCGAGGTTAGGGTTTGACAGTCATTCGTAAGAAATGTTTTAGAAGTCCTGAAATCAAATTTGTTGGACTGACCAAATAATCTTGACCAAATGAACCTTCTAGCCCAAATCATCACTCTGTGTGTTTCCATGCCTTGTGAAAGGAAAACATTCTGGCAGTTCCAAAAACCAGAGTATTTTTGCAAAACGGAATGTGTTGTGTCTGCACACTGAGGGAGGGAGTTGGAAACAGGAGGTGGTGCAGTCCTAATATGTCTGTTTACTTTCATGAAGTGTTTGCCTTAATGCACGTTCTAGGCAAGTGTGTTTGTTAAATTCTTTCCTTATATGTTATTAATTCCTGATGTATGTAGGGTTATAGACATAAAGAGGTGAGTAAAGCTTTCTATTTAACTACAGGACTGGAACAGCAAGAACTGTCAGCTTTCTCATATTGTCTCATCACTGTATTACATTTCCAGCTGAGAAGGTAAGAAGAAAGTTACGTCTCAACACCCAGACATCTTCCTGCTGGGGTTACATGCAGATAACTTTTACTTGCAGCATGCACTCTATCACTTATGCTAAATCAATGTTATCAACCATTTTCTTATTATTATTGTCTTTTCCCCCCCAAAGAATAGAAAGGGAAAAATTATTTTTAAAATAGTGCATGATTTTGCATGCAAACATCTCTGTTCTGAAGTGAGATCTGCATACATATTTAATTAAAAAAACCCGAAAGAATAATCCAGTAGTCATTAGGAATACATGTGCACAGAGAAATATATCTGCAAAGATATTATTAAAAGACTAAGGTCTTAAACAGAGTTTCTGGATTTGAAACAACTTCTTTTCTCTATGTGTAACTGTTGTGATAATACCTTGCCCAAGACTGCAACTAAGTACCATACAGTACTCAGTCCTCTACCCTTCCCCTCCAGTGGGATGGGAAGAATCAGGTAAAAAGTAAACCTCATGGACTGAGATAAGACCAGTTTCATTACTGAAGCAAAGTAAAATATAATATTACTAATAATAATAATTGTAAAGAAAAAGGGAGAGACAGAAATGAAACCAAATAAAGACAAGTGATGCACATTGCTCACCACCTGCTGACTCAGCCAGCCCATCCCTGGGCAGATATTGACCCCTTGCAACCAAATCAACCCAGTTTATACACGTTCTGTGGAATGTTAGATCCCCTTGGCCAGTTCGTGTCAGCTGTCCTGACTCTGCTCCCACCCAGGTTCTTGTGCCCATGCTGACTGGCAGAGCATGGGAACAGTCCTTGACTCAGAGTAAGCACTACTTAGCAACAACTTAAACATCAGTTTGTTATCAATATTATTCTCATACCAAATCTCAACCACAGCATTATATCAACTACTAAGAAGAAATCTTATTCTATCCCTGCCAAAATGAGAACAGTAACTCAGTGAAACCATGTTAAATAAGCTGACTAGAGCATATAAACCTCAGCCAAAAGCTAGTGTTAATCCCTTACATGGTGTTCTGTGGGACTCCAAATCCAAACCCCAATGTAGATGCAGAACTCTGATTTTATTCTTCTGGTGTGTAATGCTATACAGATGTAAACTGGTTCTTTTCAAGGGAGCTATTTTTTAATTATAATGGTTATTTATATTTATTATCCCAATAAAGCCATCGTTTCTGAAGATGATACTTATGAGGTAAAGCAAAATCCCATACCTGTACACCCCTGAATTGATTCTTGTGGCATGCAGCCATCCCTGTTAAAATATATATTATAGTTATTGAGTTATATTTTATTTCTGACATCTGGTGTGCACAGTCTGACATTTATTGGATGATTTCATTTTATTTCATTTCATAGGTGTTTTTCAATTGCTGCCTCTAGGTTTTCTTACCTTTGCTTTCCTTATCTCCACCAACTTTTTCTTGTTATAGTCAGGGATTGGGGCAGTTTCACCCTATTTTCCCACTCCAGGCATTGTCCCCTTGCAGGAATTCTGTCAGTGCTCCCTGAGGCATGCAGTTCTTCCTGTCAGCTTGCCTCACAGACCCATCAGAACTGAACATTTCAGAAGCTGATCTCAACCAATACTTGCCTTCCAACCATTCCTTTTCATGACAGACTGAGAGGGTGCTGAAGCACATTCTGCTATTTTGTTGTTTTCTTCAGCCTGTTGTGCGGTTAGCAAGTAAACTTCTAGACTTTTAGGTAAACTGTGGCTTCTTAGATTATGATTTGCATCATCAAAAGCTAGAGAGAAATGTAAATGAACTCCTTTATATGGACATCTTTGGCAATATGTCATATAAAAGAGGCCCAAATGAGAGTTTGGATTTCTTCAACAGCACTTTTCCCAGGCATTATATTTAATTTTCATACAAAGACCCATTTTATCTTCACATATAATACATTTCCAAACTGCTGTCTCTCTTACATTAGTTTCTCTGCCTACCTTGCTGCTTGTAAGACCATGTGATTGTAAAATTGCCAAAAATATTATCTTTCACTATGTGTAGGCAATGTTGGTATTTCCTACCAAACATATAAAGATAGTTATTTGGTTTCATCTCTAAAGAGAACCTTCCATCACTATATAAAATAAAAGATTACATGAGATAGGTAGCACTCACCTCATTTTTCTAAGTGTTTCCTTACTTTTCCATAATAGAAAATACGAGGATTAAAAAAAAAAAAAAACCACAATATTGTATACTTGGCATAACAACTGTCTGTCAAATAGTATGTGCCATAAAAATTATAAAGGAAGCTTTTGTGTTTTTTTCAACTATGAAGTTACAGTAAAAACAGCAGCCAAAGGGTTATGTTCAAAATAACTATAAGGAGAAAAAAAAGGGAAGCAAAAAGAACTTGGGAAGAATTTGGGATTAACCTCTTCCTAGGAGTGCATCACAGTCTTGTTGAGAGGGGAATTTTTGTTGTTATTTCGTGGTTTTTTCCCTTCCTTACAAAGCACCCTAATATTTGCATTTTGAAACCTGAGAATTATGATTTTTATTTTCTTCTGTGTTTGTGGTTTGATTTTTTTGCGTTTTTTGTTTTTTTTTTCAAAAGCCTATTACTAATTTTTACCCAAAGGTTCATAACACCTGCATTCATAGACATACCTTTTTCTGTGTTCTTGTTCATTATAAGGGAATTTTTTTCAACAGCAGCCTAACAGTCTACCAGGCAGGAAATGCAGATTCTTTCTTTAATTACTATTGTATATGAAAAAAGAGGATTCAGCTACTCAGCTATTCAGGAAAAGAGGGTTATTATCAATCATTTGTACTGAAATGATTGATTTGTTTGATGTCTTTTTTTGTTCCAGTCTGAAATTAACAGGTTAGTTATGATTACAAAGCTAACACTAGTAAGCTCACTGGAAAATGGAAGAATTTAGATTTCTATATAAGACAATAACATTAGAAAGAACAAATAAGTGAAGTTAGTTGAACTAAGACAAAGTTTTGAGATGTGATGTTGGAGTAAGGTTTGTGTCTTCCTTAAAGTAGCTGTAGGGTGACACCTATATTATTGGAAGAAACATTCCTAACACTAATGCAATTCAGCAAAGAAAAATCATCCTTATTGTTGCATTCCTTGATGCTCCAAATATAGTGGTGACATCTAAAATACTCGTTAGAAATGTTTCCTGTGCTAACACATGAAGTATGCACAAAAATTGTTTAGGAGAGTAAACATTTACTTGGGCCAAAAGCTTATCATAGATCATTCTAGCAATTAACAGTACAGAGAGCTGAGCTCAGTACACAGGACTGCTCCCTGGCAATACATGACTTGCTGCTACTTCAGTTTTCTCAAGGAATATGTGTGCTACCTGCACACAAAATTTTCTCATTTTGCATATAAAGCCCTGTGCTTCTGGGTTTCTGCATTTAATTTCTTTCAAAATTAGAATTCTTTTCCCACCAAGACAGAAAAGAGTTTTCTCGCTACTTCATATATTTTCAGTCATTCCTTATATCTACAATACCTACCTCATATAATTTTTTTCTCTTTGTCGAAGCAGATCCAAAGCCCCATTTGCCGTCAGAAGGCCACAGTAACCAGACTACAAATAAGTGTGGCCCTGGCACTCGCCTTCAGGATGATTCTCTTTAGCATAAAGAATGTTTTGGAAAAGGTGGAGAGAACAGTCTGATCAATATTCATTACCTTAACATCCAGACCTACCCACTTATCCATCCTCCCACAACCCAATCCAGAGTGGTGCTGGAGAGAGAGCACTGATGATGGGATTAGAAGAGCCACTTTGCAGAAGTGACATTATTATCACTACGTCCTTATTTATCAGAATTGGAACGGTTGCCATCATGTTGGCACCATGAAGCAACTCTCTTCCTTGTCTGGCTTTCATTCAGAAGCAGCCTGACATTCTGGTGCAGCCTTGACACCGCAAGTTGTGTTGCTATTCCTGTTGTTGTTATTTCGTGTGGTTCCTTGTCTCAGGTTGGAAGTAGATGTGTGTACAGAGGACAGAAGGTGGTAAATCAAGCTTCATTGGGAGGTTGTTTAAACTCAGCCATGGAAAATTTTGAAATCAGCAATAATTAAGAGTGGATTGGAAGCTGGAATTTTGATATGCATTTTGTACCTTGTCCTAAACCCTTGTTCTAAACTTTTCTAAAGTTTATCAGACAAATTTAATTTCCAGCTTTGAGAGTAGATTAGCTATTTCCTTACTTGGTTAGCGCTGAGCTACTGCCTCACAAAGTGCTATGAGGCACAGTGAATCTTTCTGCAGCCTTCTTAGCCTAACACTGATTGACTTATAGCAGATATAGCATATAATATATAGGAGGTTGAAATGTTTCTCCCTCTGGACTTTTTTTTTTCCTCTCAGACTTCATGAAAAAGGTTGATTGTGGCCAGAGGCTCAACACAACTAAAATTAACAACATGTAGATACAGACAGAAGCAAGAATGGAGAGAGAGCAAGCAGTTTAAAGAGTATTTAGCTAATGCTAAAAATATTTAAGACTGCAGGGCTTGAAGAAATTTATACTAGAGCAATTGCAGGACTTCTCATTCTTATCTCTCAACTGCTACTTATTATTTTTGAGAAGTGTAGAGGGTTGATTTAAGTGTGAGAGACCTAAGGAATGATGCTCCTCAATTAAACCAGCTTCCATTAAAGGGGAGAAGAGGAAGTTGTAAAAATCTGTACAAATAAACAAAGAAAGAACACACAGAAATATTCTGCTAGCTAATTATTAAATAAACAGTGTGCAAGAACAAAGAATACAATAACGAAATAAGAATCAGAAATTACAGACTTTCAACAGCAAACTATGTAGAACTATTTCAATTCCATTTTTTGAGAAGTGAGAAGGATGGGATAGAGTTGTTAGAAATCCACAGGAATCTTTATCTGGCAAAAGCTGTTGACACAATCTTATGTGTTCTGCATATTATGATTGCAAAGTGGAGGACTGGTCAGTTGAAAAGAAAGGAAAGAAAGAAAGAAAGAAAGAAAGAGAAAGAAAGAAAGAAAGAAGAAAGAAGGAAGGAAGGAAGGAAGAAAGAAAGAAAGAAAGAGAGAAAGAGAGAAAGAAAGAAAGAAAAAGAAATATTGGAAAAGCCCCTTCATTAATAGCTATTTTTTCAAACTGAAAAAATATTTCAAATGAGGTCTCCCAGGGTATACCTTCACTCCACAATGCAGTGCTTTGTTACAGAGGACTAAGCTCATGCAATGCTATTCAAAGGCCTCAGGAATGCACCCTCTTCAGTGCTGATTGCTTGCTTTACAGATACAGCTGCTCTGATTTTGAACACAATTTACTCAAAGCTACTAGCAGTATGTTTATCCAGCATGGCATGACACTGAGTATCCAATGAACCCATCTTAGAAAAAAATAGGTTATTATTTTCATTAAAGTCTTGTATGATGAAAGAAGAAAACCTACTTAAATATGTGGGCTGTCACCAATCCTGTCAGGATTACAAAATATATAAAGAAAGGGATTAGAATTTCGAATGGTCATTACCCATTGCAGCAATGAGCTGAAACTTATAAGAGTAAATTCAATATAAGAATAGGAGTAATATCACATTAAAAAAAACCCCAAATGTGTAAATCTGAAATGGTGATATGAATGGATCAAGCTGAGGCTGAATAAAAACATGAAGTTAATTAAAAAAAAACCCCTCATTTTGAAGTGTATTAAGAAAATGGCTGTTAAAAAAAGTAATCTGAATATTTCTCCTCTCCTTAATAAACCTAACATGGAAATCTTCTGTAATCTCTGCAAGATTCTTTTTTAATGAGTAACCATTGCCCTAAGAAATTTTTTTTCTTATATGATAAAGAAAACAGGTACTTTGCATTGCACCTCTAAGATATGTGGAAGCTAAACCTTTTAATAGTCTCATTTTGTCTTGCTTTCAAACACTTTTAAATAAAAACTTGAAACAATTAGAGAAACTTCAAAAGCTTATAAGATACTTAGGTGTTGTGGTAAAATAGGAAAATTTTATCTGCTTCTAAAGAAAGATTAAAGAAACTCTAATTGTTTGATCTAGAAAAATGAAGGCTGGTTTAAACCATAACACCAATATTTATATGCATAAAGGATAAGCACTGAGAGGACAGCAACTAGTTGTTTTTCAGATCAATGAAGAGCAGGACAGAAAAATGACGTATCTAATTTTCACTCAAGCAGATTTCCATGAAACACTCAACTATCTTATTCTGGGAGCCAGGCATATGAAAGTGACAGAATAATTTATTATTCAGCACACAAAGAAAATTGTATCAAAATCATGTCCATTCATTTCTACTGGACTCCCTGTAAAATAAAGTGGAACTGTAAAATGAGTGTATGTATCAAAGTCTGGTCCCACTTGGGCAATTGGCTTTGCTCAGATGTGTCTCTGAAATTATTCCAATTACATAGTGAAAGTGTGTATTTTTCCCTGGGTCAAATCCCCAGTAATCTTGCAAGTTTAGTAGAAATGCTGAAGAAAGAAAATTCAAATTTAACTAACAATCATTTTGTGAAATCAGAATGCAACTTGAAGCAAAACTTCAAAATACACTTCAGAAAATCAAAAGGAACTAGATAGTCTAATGCAGTCTCATTCTTGGATAAAAATAAAAGGAAAATACAAAGGGAATCTCTTCACTTTGATGTGAGAGAAGTTTCAACTTTTACCAAAAAAAACCAGTATATGCATTTTGATGTGACCAATAAAAGACTGTGATATCCTGCAGAGTTAAAATTACCTGTGCTGCTACACAAAGAATAAAATATTCCTCACTTTTCCTTATAAATGAAATTGAAATGTTTGTTAAAATTATCTTTTCATCTCTTTTTCTCTCCTGTCACTGCCTGCATCTTCTCCTTACTATTTTCTTCTTCTATCACTGCCCACCCATACTGAACTCTTACTGACTGTAAAAAAAATTTAAGTGATAAATCTTTAACTCAGTTCTGAGGACACAGAGATTTTCTGATCAGGCTTATGTTTGGGAAAAGGTAAGTCCAAAACAAAAGAGCAGGCAGAAAGATGGCTTATCCTCTTGCTGTCCTGAGCTCTCACTTCTGAATCCCAAATTGTTATGACTTCCTATTTTCACAGCACAAGGCAGTCCTTAAGAAATCTAGCAATCTAAGGACCCTCACACACTAGTGTTGCACTACACATTGATCTTGTGATAAGAAGGGCCAGTGTGTCATGTGTGATATATTGAATGAGGTAAGTTTATGTTTTAGTCTTTTTTTCTGAGTCAGTTGCACTTGCCTTCCACCTGTGTAATCTGATTGTTTTCCTCACTAGTACAGATCATCTTGATGCATCCTATTCTACTTCAGGATTTACCAATGTAAAGACAGCTCTTTGCTGAAAGGAGCAATTACCTCAGCACAGAGATAATGAAGTCCATCTTGAAACTCACAGCAAATAGCTATTAATTTAAGGAAACAGAGACCAAACTATGTTCTTCCCTTTAATTACACTTCCTCAGCCAAAATAATAGCAAATCATGATTGTAATAAGTATTGCCATTTGTTTTCTGCTGAGTGTTCAAGTACCATCTGATATGAGTGAATTGCTTTGATTATTAGAAAATGTATGTTTTCTGGGATTTCAGAAGGAGCAGAATGCTGTTGCAAATTCACAAGGGTTAGAAGCATTGTGGTCATCTCTTTCCTAATGATACATCCAGTAGTCCATGGTGAAAGTTTGAAAATCTATACTTCCAGAAGAGTCACTTTTTCTTTTCTTTTTTTTTTTTTGGTCACTCCATCTGTAACAAGGGATGTTCAAAGAATTTCAAAGTAGCAAAATATACAGGAGATGAGATCATCACCAATGTTGATGAAACTGAAGTTATTTGTGGTGACAGCACTAAATGATCTTCTTCACAGTGATGGAATGAAGTGCTTCTGGCTGAGCCAGGGGCTGAAATGCACAGGAACAAGATTTTCCAATTCAAGGCCCAGCTGCAAGCAGCCGTAGACTTTTCCCTGACTTGCCCTTTTGTTGCTTTTGAAGCATTATGCACAAAGCGTTATGCATATCACATAAAATGAGATTCAGCTAACATAAAAACCAGTGTTTTAGCTACTGACAAACAGTGCTTGCACAACTTCAAGGCCTTTATTTTTCAGTCTGCTGCCCCAGAGAGTAGGCTGGGGATGAGCGAGGGGATGGCGGGGGGAACCCAGCTGGGTCAGCTGATCCCAGCTGACCTAAGGGATATTCTATACCACATAGCATCATTCTCAGCAACAAAACTGGGGGGAATTTCTCTAAAGTATCTGCTGCTTGGAGATCGGCTGGGCATTGATCTGGTGGTAGTGAGTGATTCCTTTCTTACCACTTGTAGAATCATTGAGGTTGGAAGAAAAATCATCGTGTTCTAAGATCAAGTCCAACATATTTCACATCATCTATGGGGATTTATATTTTAGTTTGAGAAAACATGACGTCTGTAATATTCTAGAGAAGTTATGCAATAGAATAAAGAAAAGAAAAAGGGAAAAAATATACTCAAGTTGATGCTAAACTGTGTATATATGAGCAGATTTAATACATTCCTGGAAGACAGGGAAGAAAGTACAAGGTCATCAGACTGTATCTTGATAATTGATTAAGCCACAATATTTCAAATTGCTCATTGCAGCTGGGTCATATGCAAAGAAACCAATTCTTTTTTATGCAAAGAAACTAGTGGATTCCACTGGGAATATTGAAACATCCATACAACCCCCTTACAAGCTTACAAATTATACCCTTTTCAGAAAATTTCCCAAAAAAATCAATCTCAGAAGAAGCAGTCCTGTCAGAACTTCTGTCCATATTAACTTAAGAGTTAGGATTCAAGTAATCCCAGCTAATAATCCTATTTGAATCTTCAATTGCTAATGTCAAGAACAAGATGAACATTTGAACCTTGGATAGTTTTGCCTGTGTCACTGAAATTGAAAATGGCTTAAGGCTGAAATTTATCTCACCACACTCTGCGTATTTAACAGTTATGTATTTAATCTAATCAAACTGTAAAGTTTGTCTCTTCTGGAGAGAGTTAGTGGGACTTCTGGAACGTACATCATTTGACTCCAGCAGAAACGCTTCAGGCCCTTTCACTATTGCTTAAGTTGAACTTAACCTGCTTCTGAAGTGGGTTTGTCTATCTCTTCCCACCTCTCCCTGTGGGTTCCTCTCTCTCATGGCAGCTTGAGGATTAAAGTACCAGTTTGACTGAGTTGATTGAACACTAATCACTCTTCTGATGGGTTTGTTTTAAACTGAGCCTCTTCCCTGGGGCAGTGAGAATTGATTCTGGAGCCAGAGGAAAGGGGGAGACTTCTGTCTTTTTGGCAGAAGCCCTCAGTCAGTCTGGTTTAAGATTTTATGGCATAGTTGCTTGATTCATCAATTTTATTTAATTGAGTTTATTTAAGATCAGGCTGTTTCTGACAGTGATTTTTTTTTTTTTT